>CAXDID010000952.1:0-600000 GCA_963988835.1 Hexamita inflata
AATTCCGTTTTCTAATCCAGCTAGCTCTGTTTTTGTTCCGAATTCCGCAACTATTCCTTTATCCATAACGAGAACTTTGTCCATTCCGAGTACAGTATCTAGCCTGTGTGCGATGCTCAGCACGATTTTGTCTCGTAGTTGCTCTTTTACGATCTTTTGAATGATTTGGTCTGTTTGTCCGTCCACGTACGCGGTTGCTTCGTCCAGCACTACGATTTCGGCGTTTCTCAGTAACGCGCGCACAACACATATTAATTATTTCTGCCCCGATGAGAAATTATCACCGTTTCCGACCACCACGCAGTCCAGCCCGCCCAACTGCCCCTTAACATATTCAGCCAATTAAACCGTTTCCAGCATTTCCCACAGCTTCTAATCAGGTACGCGCTAAAGTCCCTCAACGCTCAGCCCCTCAGCCTTGTTCCTCGTGTACTCGCAGAATTGTTACCGTAAAGTGCCAGAGAACAGATAGGGCTCCTGTGGAATAATCGCTATTTTACGCCTGCACTCGTACAGAGGAAGCTGTGAAAGAACCGTTTAATTCAGTTGAACTACGTTCCCCAGTTCAGGATTGTACAGATTAAAGAGGGTAATTGCAAGTGAGCTCTTCCCACTCCCAGTTCGGCCAATAATGGCAACGTGCTCGGCGTTATTTATTTTTATATTCACCCCGTTCAAAGCAGGTTGGAGCTCAGGCCTGTACTTCATTTTCAAGTCCTTTATGAGCAAGCCGGAGTTATCTGTTGCAATATTCGGGGTTTGGGCGTGATTCAGTGCTATTCGGCTGTTGTACTCGGACTCCTCGTTGGGAAGCTGGGCGTACTCGATCATGCGCTCAATCGCGGGCATTTCCTGCTCGGCGTTGGTTAAGAACTCAATCACTGAGACCATGAGCGTCTGAATGCTGTAGCCATAGCTCACTATTATCCCGCTGTATTACGCAAGCTCTGGAGAAAACGGAGCAATCACCATCGCAATGAACACAATCAAAAAGGACATAAACGCGCCCAAAATCGTCATACGGAATGACATCCACTTACTCGTACTAGTGGAATAGTACTAAATAATTGCATTCTCCTCCGCTAAGCTCCTAAATCTATCCAAGAAAGCCTACTGCTTTTTATATGCACGATTCGTCACTAGTTAATCTAAAACTTCCTGGCACAATGTGAATACTTAGGATCTGGAATTCGACTCCAACCTTTTTAGCTGGGGAGTGACTGAACGGAACTTCGAAAACAAGAATATATAGAGAATTATACTTGGTATTATAACAAAGATGCAAGGCCAGTTAATTACGCATATGGTAAGAATCATACCAATTATCAATGAAGCTTAGGCACACATCAATACGAAAAATCTACCAAACGCAAAGTCAACAGTTTCAGTATCCTTGACTAACCTGTTAATTATACGTCCCTATGGTGTTGTGTCGAAAAATCGTAGGTGCGTTCTAAGCACAGCCTTGAATTAACTTTAATAAAGTTTTGATGCTGCTGTTTTGTTAAAACTGAAAAATGACATCAAATGGGTAATAAATGCTATAACTACTAACGTAACGAAGCCCGCATATAAATAATAGTAATTATTACTGTATGGAACCTTCATAACATAACTTGGATCGTTATATTGCATGTAACAAGTAACTGCCTTTCCTTTTATATACATTGAAGACCCATACTATTTATATGCCGTTTCTATAACATTTTTTAAAGGAAGTGGAATGATACTAGATTAGTCATCAGTCCAGCTATATTTATCCATAGCCCAGTATGAAATAAGAACATTTGAATATTGATTAGCACCTTAATACACTATTAACAGGATAATAAAAAGCAAGAATATTTTAGGATTTCCTGATTACAGATATTTAAGGTATACGGTTTTATTTATATTACCTGAACCACTTAAAGTTTCTTCTTTGGTTAAAGAGCCATTAAGATTTTATTTTTCATTTTATATAGATATCATTTTAGATATCTCATTTTAGATATCATTTTATATAGATTTATTAGCTTAGTTAACTTCTGTTTTTGATTAAGATAACTCTTAGTGTTCAAAATTTTCTTTAATATCGATTATTTCACCATCAGATATTGTTAAAATTCTATTACAATCATTATAATATAAATAATATATATTATATTATATATATTATACAATATATATATTATAATATATATTGTGTTTAATGAGATGCGATCAAAACTGTTTTGCCTTGTGCTTTTAAATAATTTAATATGACTTCGTTCCATATGCGCTTTCCAACATGAGCGTCAACTGCTGATAATGGATCATCGAGTAAATATATATCTGCGTTGTTATATATAGCTCTTGCTAATGAAATTCTAGCTCTTTATCCACCGCTTAATGTGACGCCACGTCCTCCAACTTCTGTCAGATCTCCTGCATTGAATATTTCAAAATCCGGTAACAAACAACAAATATCAACAATATGTTAATATCTTTGTTCATCATATGGTTAATAAAAGCAAATGTTTTCTCTTATACTAGCAGAAAATATAGGAGAGTTTTGAGGACAAAATGCTATTTTCCCTCCTATTTTAATAAGAGCTTCTTTTTCTTTAGATTCTTGTATTCCATCAAAGTAGTCGTATTCAATTGAACTATTGTTTTTATCATTATATTGAAAGTCCTAAACTTTCATTTCACCAAGGATACAACTAAATAATGACGATTTCCCAGAACCAACAGATCCTTTTATACCCACTAGCTCTCCTTATTTTACAGATAATTATAACTGTTTTATTGTAAATGAGTTATCTGAAGTATTAGTTTTAGATGATTGTTGAATATTATAATAAATAACGCATAAATGGAGATAATTTTTCTTTATTATATCAAAATATTTATCTCCTTTTGCTTATTCAAAATATAAACAAGAATAATTCTTAGGACTCATAAAATATGAAATTGCTGGTAAATTATAATCGAAACAAATTTTAGAGCAAATTGAATTTGTTAAATCATATTTCTACTACGCGATCAAATTGAATATTTCATTAATGTTTTCATCAAGCTTAGATTTATTAGTTGATAATTTGGAAAAGAATTTTATAATTCTTTATTTTTATTTTTTCATTTCTTTAATTCTTTCGATTCTGTAATAATAACTAGAGTCCAAATTTGGTGAAACTTAATAGTCTAGTTCCGAACCATATTGATAATTGTGAGGGGTCTATATTTCAATAGCATTTTACTGTTCCGGGCATTGTTAAACTAAGGTTTAATCTAACTAGCTTAGCTTTAAGAACGAATTAATTCGTTGCAGCGATACTAATCCATCTGATAGTGCCATTAAAACACCTGGCAAGAATCCAACGCTTACTTGAATGAAAGTGAATAAGTATATCATTGTGAAGCTCTTTTATATTTCTAATTTATCAAATGCTATTAAGCAGCCGAAAGCTAGCAGTGACATTACATTATAACTAGTGAATCCAGACGTTAGCATTCCAGTTAAAGCATATCCGGCCGTTTTTACTAGTTTCAGCTCTTCGTTTCTTGCATTTTCTATTCTTTTTTCTTAAAATTATTCTAAATTGAACAGTTTAATAACTTTGATTCCATTTAATATTTCTTGAATTTTTTAACTTCTTGAGTCCTTCAAAGTGGCCAGGCGTTTAAACGACTTTGACATTATTTTCCCGCTTATAATTATCATCGGAACGAATATTAACAAACCACCAGTTCCGAGAAGAGCAATTGGACTTATATATGACCCAAGATAAATGGTCGCCACAATAACATCAATTTGAACTGTAAAAAGGTAGTAGTACTGCTTCATAAAGTACTAAATTTTCATGGTGTCCGTAAATAATATGTTCGCCAATGAGCCCTGTGCGTTAATATTCTTTGTGGTTTCAGAAAGAACAAGCATTTTATTAAATAAAATATCTAAAAGCGCACCCGTCATTTTAACTCCCATTTAGATACAATTTACACTGCAAATTGAATCGGCAAATGACCTGAGAATTTAACCCAGACCTAAAATAATCCAAAACGGATACAATTTGTTAAACACCCACTGCATTCCATTGCTAACAGATTTTTACTGCATTACCTCGGAATTACCTATATTATCATAATTACAATCAAAAAAGTTGAGCGGAGATAAATATGTTTAAAAGTAACGAATACATAACGGCCCCAAAGCCGATGATAAGGTAAGTAACGGTATTCCTATGAAAACTCCCAGTAAATTTCGTTTGTACACCTTTAAGAAATTCTTAAGTATAGATTGGGTTGGAGTTTATCTATACTGTTCAGCATACTATTTAGCAAGCTATTTAGTATTCAAATTCATTTGAGGCTTTTAGATATCACTTTGAGATATCGTTTGATGCTTTTTCGCTTTGTTAGTAATTGGATTCAACCAAGACCAAGTAACATCAATCATTTTATGGAGTGAGTTAGGTGAACTAGGAAAAGCACCCAAATATGCGTTAATATCATTTAGTGTATAATTTGTTATTTCGTTCCACAAATTTTCGTTGCTGTGTAAAAATAATTACCTTTTCTCAAAACGTAAATATATTAGTATTTTTGATTTTGTATTTTTGCCACCTCGCAATATTTAGTTACTGTGTACTTTATATAATTTTTGAAAAGTGTATTCATTATCTTTCAAAAAGGATTTAATACTTATTTTCAATGTATAGTTCACTTTCCGACTGGTACGCAGCAGCATCCGACGCATATCCATACTGCACAGATGGTTTCTGCGTATCCTTCAACGTATACTCTCAGCCCGAGTCTGAGGTTATCGCCGACTTGCTCTATGATTCTCCGTCCGGCTTCGTTTTGCACGATTTCTCTGAACACGCTGGGTGCGTGGAATCTGAGCGCGCCTGCGATTTGCATTGGAAAAGCATCAAAGTATTCGCCGTCCCTAACGTAGTTCTTAACCCCGAGCTGGAATTACTCGTTTCCAACCACGAGACCTGTTAACTGCTCCAGCTCGTAACTTGGTAGCGCGTTTCCAAGTAACCTGCTCAAAGACTCGCTCTTTGGAGTGGATAAACCAACATCAGATCTCCTTGCAGCTATTAACTACCAGAGCTTTTACTCGAGGGCTTCTGAGCACAATTCTGCCGTTTCAGGGTTGAAAGGAGAGATAACGGGCGCGATTTCTGAGCGCAGCTGAAGATTGTTCAGAATATCAGCTGGGAATCGCTTCCAAAGTGAAGGGCGGGACAAATTGAAGGAAATATTAACTAGGCTTTTATTATCAGTCAAGATTATTGGTTGAGCTGATTACTGCACATTCGCGAATGTGTCCAAATCGTTGAATAGAGAGTCAACGCGTTTGATATCAAGGAGCTGGAGTGTTTCGGACTCTGGATAGTTGTTGGAGTGATCCTCTAAAAGATAAGTGCCGTCTGGCTGCTGCTTGAAGTAATAAATCTCCTCCCTGTAGTACAACTGAACCTTCACACCATAAATGGCAATAACAGCGACAAAACCGGTATTTTAATGCGTTTAGCCAACTGCAACAAAAGCAGGCATTTACAATCCCCTGAGCAAACTGCACAGAAGAATCGCCTTGTCTTCATCTGAACCTGAGCCCCTGGCTAAAGTTGTATACGGCCTTGACCAAATTGGCTGAACTTAGTCATCTAAACCATCTGGCATAAGATTTACAAATCTATAACACTTGTGAGATGTGTTCAACTACTTGCTGTACACTGGCTGAATCAACTGATTGCTGGGAACAATTTTTCCATCATCTCTCAAAAGATTTAACGCTAAATATTGCTTAGCCCCGGGCTTTGCGTTTTAAAACTCTTACTAAAACAATTAGCAGTTGTATTTGAATTAATCAATAATTTACTTTTATTCTTGTTTATGTGTTTGAATGGCTACAAGTAACTTCTCGTTTTACTGAGTTTTCATTTAATCTGGAATACTTCCAAATTGGATATCTGGAGAAAGCTCTAAAGCAATATACAATAAACCTACGATTTCCTCGGAATCTCCGAATGATTTGATCTTAATTTAATAATTTTATTTATAATCCTCAAATACTGAGGCAAAATCTAATTCAGCATGACCATATACACGACTAGAACCATCTATTTTGCGCTGAATTATTAAAAATTGCAAAGGAGAATACTTCAAAAGATGAAATAGTTGCAAACGAGTTAAATTTTAAGTGCGATTCAGTTCTAAGTTGAAACATTCACAAAATTATGGACAGTCAGCATGCTATACAGATTTAGAGGATGCTCTTCCAGGACCTGCACGTATATGTAATGATAAAACTCCTGACATATCAACGTTGACAAATCCTTCTGCACGCTGAACAGAAACCCGTAATATTTGACGTTGCGATGTTGTGTCCAAACGTTCACCATAAGCACGCTGGGCTGTCTTCACATTTTCTGCTTGGTATTGCTGTATTTTGTTTTCTTTTATATCTAAAGGTTCTTACTTTATTGACTAAGTTTATGAAGAGTACATTTACGAAACTACCTAATTGGTTTAAACATATTAAGCAATTCTTTAGCGAGCTACAGACTCTGGAGTTTCGGGTGTTATGTTAAGAAGTTAAAATAGTTCTTAAACTTTGTCAGGTGTTAAGAACTTTTATATTTAGTCTGAATTCATATTTTGAGTTGAGGTGTGGTTACATTTATATTTTCATTCTCCTACAATAGTTATTGTTTAATTCTATATTTCACTTTAAATTAATGGCGGATATTGAAGATTTGCCGAATTTATTCGTGCCTGGTCCTGGGTCCTACAATCCGAATTACACTAGGGCTCCGTCTCCTTAGTTTAGTTTTGGATAGCGCACTACCACGTAAAAAATTTCTAGTTAGGAAGCAATTCCGCCACCAAATAAATATCACATTAAATCCCAGTTTGATTAAATGGAAGGTACTGGAATATCTTTTGGATCGCGTCACAAAGAGGTGCTGCATAATAACGTTCCTGGTCCTGGAACGTACAAAACATTTTCGCCCAGATCGCCCATTTAGTTCACATTCAGGGGCAGGACCAACCTACCCGGGGTGGCTGACTATGACGTGGCCCATAATTAAAATGCTCCCTCACCAACCAAGTACAACATTGCCTCAAAGATAAAAGACAACAAAATAACAATCCGGGACAAATTACCAGCTAAAATAAAACCAACATCACCAGGTCCTGCTCAATTTATGCTCAAAAAGAGGGCAGTTTCACCTTCGTTCACATTCAGAGGAAGAACTGATGACCTAATTGAAAAACGAGCACACGAAGCGGTCAATTTAGGACCCACTAGTTACAACCTCCCAAGCACTTTTAACACCGGGCAAGGATTCACCTTCACATCAAAACCTAAAAGAAGAGGATGCAACGCGTTTTGTGATTGAAACATGAGAGAGATTTATTATTTAAATTAATTATTCACAAGTAATTATTCATGTATTAATTATAATACACGATATGTAATGCATAATCAGCTTATATGCGTTATTCCGTACTTATTAGTTTAAAATTTGCCCTTCAGAACAAATCCTTTAAATGAATATTATTAAACTTTTTAAACATTGAATACACTGCAATTTAGTACAATTATGACCAAAAATTTTCCGCACCACATTCATTTATGACATCTTCAGCATAAAAACTATTGTCCACATCAACCTGGAAAGAATTAGGCATCGATGAACAATTGGTAAACGCCTTAGTTGCTAATAAATTCATGAATCCTTCATAAACTCAAGAAATGCTACTTAAGGAACTTAAAGAAAGTGGTAAGAAATCCGGTATGTGCGAAGCCCCAACTGGTACTGGTAAGACCCTTGCTTACTTAATATCTGCTATTCGTAGAGTAGATCCAAAAATTCAAGAAACTTAAGCCGTTATCATTGTCCACACACAAATCTTAGGCTTTTAAATTATGAAAGAAGCTCAGAAGCTTTGCGAGCCACTTAATATCACAACCTCACTTTGCTTGGGTATGAGCTCTGGTCATGCCTTCCAGAAGAACAAACACATCATTATCGGAACAGCTGACGCCTTTTTATCTAACTTCGCACCAAAAACTGGTAGAAGCGGTTAAGTCGCAGCCCTGAATTCTCCAGCTTCTATTAAAATTGTAGTTATCGATGAAGCTGATCACTTTATTATTCACGCTGAAAGCCAAGAAGCCATCAAAAAGATATTCAAAGCTGTTTAACAAAACGTTTAAAAACTTCTTTTCACTGCTACTCTTGAAGAAAAAACAAAGACTAAGATGATTGACGAATGGTTCAGCGGCAGAGAAATCTTCTGCGTTCGTTAACAAATATTCCTTGATAACACTGCTCACTTTTAATACGATGCCAGAAGTAAGGGTGAAGAAGGTAAATTAGAAATGGTCGAAAAGTTATTCAACTTAGATTGTTTCGACGAAGGTTTCAAAGCCATTGTTTTCTGCAAGACCAGAAATGGCGTCGACAATGTTTACAGAAAGATGATCAAGATGAATTATGCTTGTTCTAGATATCACAAAGATATGACCCCAGAAGAGCGTGAAAAGTCATTTGCCGATTTTATCGCCTCAAAGACTAGAGTCCTTATCACCACCGACATGATGGCTAGAGGTATCGACGTTATCACAATTGCAATTGTCGTTAACTTTGATCTCCCAACAGAAATGCAACCAGACGGTTAGTTCAAGGTAAGCCCAATTACTTACGTCCACAGAACTGGTCGTGCAGGTCGTTTCGGAAGAAAATGCGTTGCTCTTACTATCACCGAATCCGAGCAAGATGAATAGGACATGAAAACTGTTGTTTCATACTGTGACAAACAATTCAAAGAAGGACTCTTCAATAAAGTTACTATTAAATCATTGAATGATGAAATATTAAAACAATTAGAAGGAGAAACTGCTGACACTGAAGTAGAAAAGAGAGACGGAGAAGCACTCAAAGCCATCACTTAAAACAGGCAAGAAACAAAATTTGACCACGTGAAATCCCATGACAATAAGAAGAAGGAAAACAAAGATGAGAAGAAAGATACTGAAGATAAGAAAGAGGAAAAGAAGGAGAAGAAAGAAGAAGAAAAGAAGGAGGAAGTCAAAGAAGAAAAGAAAGAAGTCAAGAAAGTTGAAATCGAGTTTGAGTGATTTAAAATCGTGTATTACATAAGCCATCCTATCAAAAAGCCTATAAAAAATTACGTACTTTATTTTTTAATTTAATTTATTTTTATTTCATTCACCAAATACTGTATCGCTTGGTTCTTCGTCAGGGCCCATGCCTACGTAGCTTTTGAAGCTCAGGTTAACGTTGCTGATGTCTCTGGTGAAGCTGTTTCGTTCGTCTTTAATTTCTTCAACTTCTCCGTATTGTGCGAATGTTTGTTGTTGCATCACAGCAGCGCTAACGTTTCCGTTGTTGTACTGTAACGCTTTAATGAAGTCTTTTATGCTTGTGATGCTGATCGCTGGCTGACTTGGTGTTGTGTGCATTGTTTCTTGTAATGCGTCCAGTAGCGCAAGTTTTTCGTTTTCTTTGAGTCCGACCACGATATCATTTATTATCTGGTTCAGATCCAGATTGAAAACTTATTGTTGCAGTTTAAGGCTTAAATTGTTCATCAAGCAGAGAGCTTTTGCAACTGAGTTCTACCTCTCAATAACGAAGCAGTTCTCAGCCCCTATTACTCCCTGTGTTAATTAGCTCATTTTGGCTTAACTCATGTTTTCCTCAACCAGAACTGATTTCTGAGTGTTAGTAAATTAAATGAAAGAGAGGACCAGCCAGAAGACCGTTCGCGCGTTAATTTGGCCGGTGCCCTTCGTGTACACGACGAATAACCTCTTTTGCAGAATCGGATTTATGGATAAAATATTTGAAAAGGGGATGTAGCGAACATATTGAAGAAATTGGTCCACCTTCTCGTTCCTTACCCTGTTCAAAAGGAAGCTCCGGAAGTCCTACACGTTCTAAACACCCTCAACTGAGATGTAAACAGCGGCCGGGAAAGCAGCTTAAAGAGTGGACCTGGAAATAGGCTCGCCAATGCACAAATTATCAATAGTGGCCACATACTTGTTCGTACTGGCTTTAGGCAAAAGGAGCTCGTACCCTGGCTCTGAAAAGGTTATGAAGCCCTTTTTGAGCAGCTCTAAGATCTCAGGCCTGTGGTCTGGTAAGCGATACGCTTAATATTTAGCAGGCGCTGTTTAAAACTTTATACCACGAGGGTCTCTAGGAACCTTGGAAATTTGCACCTTCGTGTTCTCAAGAGGCGAAGGGCGCATCTGTGGGTTCTCCAGCATTTCACGCATCAAACTTGCCGGTAAGTTCTAAATTTGAGCTACTAAATTCAATAAAGAAACCGAATACACCGATTAATACAACTATTCCTGCTGTTAATCCTGAATTACAGATAAAAGCTTCAAAAGCAAGTGAGGCTGATACACTATGATCAGTGTTCGCGGACGAGATAAACACGAAAGCATATCAGGAATTGTTTAGACTTATTAAACACGCGCAGACATGCCAATGCATAAATCCTTGTAAAACTGCTTTAAAGCACGTTACTTTCCAAACCCAGTTAACACGACCGTGTAATCTAACAAATGAGGCATACACTAATATTTAGTCGATGATGGTGGAAGATTGTCCTTTATCTACTGCTTGAAATATCCGTAACTCATAGATCTCGCTGGAATGATTTTTGATATTGCTGCCGTATCTGTGAATAACAATACTGAATCAGTTGATTCACTAGTTTAATAATTATTATCTTTGCACAGCTAACGAGCTTCCGCTTATAATTCAGCTGGTAACGAATCAATATTATAACTCGTCATTCAATGGAGTGAATAAAGATTTCATATAAAGAAATGCATACAACATAAAACCACACCATTCAAATATGTCATTATACTAATCGTTTTAATCCAATGAACTTGCACAATAAGTATACGAAATTCAAGATATCAAATTATATTCGCTAGCTGACAATTTAATTCAATTCTTCTTGTTATCACCATTCGGTTAACCATATTTTAGTACTCATGTTCGTCCTTCTGAAGATATACCATTATCTAAGATTTATTCAACTCTGGAGGAACATCCAGATAAAATTAAATTAAATAGCGATTCATTTGCCATAAGAATGGATCCTATGCCAATAGATGATATCGCAAACTAGTTTCATATTATTTATGTGCACTCAGTTCTTGCTCAAGGCCCTCGTGTAGATAGTAAACCAGTCGAGGCATTTCTTTTAGAACCTGCTCAAGCTAGGCTCACTAAATTGGTAACGAGAGCAGTTTTTGACCAAGTAATAGAAAAGAACATGTTAATAAACCTGAGTGCTGCAATTCAAGAATGGTCTTAAGAAATTGTAAAGGAAGAAAATGGAATTGAGTGGTGACATAGGCAACATTATATATAATATATATTAAATATAATTAAATAGTGGCAAAAGACACTTTGTCTTTCCTCTTTATTTTTATGAAATTATCTTTATGATTTTGCACATACAGATTTTGTCAATATGATCTTAGTCTTCAGTTTTCGTGTCGACTGAGAAAAAACATAAATTAAATAAAGAATATTAATATTAAAGAATATTAAAGATTATAATTCATTCTATCATTTGTGCGTTCTAAATTAGCTTTGTAGTCGTGATATTTCTTATTTCATGACTTGGTTATCGTAAAGCTGCTGTTCAATAACGTTCTTTAGTTTTGCGATTTCTTCTCTCTGGTGTTTAATTGTGTACTCGTAAAGCTCCTTTTATTTTGGTTTTATAACCGTTTCTTGTCCTTTTAGTTTTTATTTGTTATTTTATTGAACCGGTTTCAAGTTTATTTTTGTTCTTTAATTTTCTTGTTGTAAATGCTGTTCCTAAAGCTCCTCGTTCTGAATTAGTTTGTCGTCGTTATTCAGTATTTTAACAGGTCTAAATGGAGAGAAGGACTCCTTCTCCTAGTAGTCGTACTGTTTTGACAAAACGCTTTGCCTCCTATTCATTCGAGGTTATTCCTTTTGCAACTAGGGCAAATAGTGCGGTACCTACTACGGCATTGACAATTGCACCTTTTCTTATATGGAATTGAACTTATTTATTATGAAATTGAGCTGGTCTACTGCATTCATTTCGGCGCGTAAGATTACATAAATATTATTATGCACTATTTAACACAAATATATATTTTTCACATCATGAATGAAAAATTAAATAACAAACGAGTTTCTTACAAATATTGCTTTTAATACAATCGCGGTAGTGGATTTAAATAATTTTTTCTATTGCAGAGGTTATGACGTGCATAAGTCGTCAAACAGAACGCACACTCATGTGTGTACACTGAAAAAACTTCCAGTATCTGCTTAGTACATATCAGATTCGTTATATGTGTTTTGTGAATAGTCTACGTATGTAATTACTGATTACGACGTAAAAGAACATCAGGGTTACTACTCAGGTGAATTTACGATATAAGACGGGCTAATTAAATACAAAGATAAAACCTATCAGGATCCATTTTATAACATAGTATAGTTGGCGCGCTCTGGCAATGATTTCGTAGTCCTTACTTTAAGTTAGTTATTATTTACTTAGAATTTTCTGTAATCTGATTCTTATGACGTAAGTGGTCTTAAGTGTTGCATTTACAACGGTTGCTTCTTTTATTTGCAAAATTCGAATCTGTTCTTTTTGTAATTCACAGAAGAAAACCATCCAACTGGAATGTTCCAGCTAATTTCTGGTCAGTTATTCAACTAAGTTGAATACCAAAACATCAGATGCTCGGGTGATTCGTTATTGCTTCAAATCGACAAAAACTAATTTGAAATTTTAACCAACAGCTCACTGTAAACCTTGAACACCGAATAAACAGCTGTTTTTGAAAAGAACGAAACCAGCTTAAAGGGAGTGGTCCAGAGAATGTACTTCAATCCAAACGGACTTGCTGAGCTACTCGAGATAACTCAATAAATTTAATTTTAACTGAAGAACATAAAATTGGTTGAAGGAGAGAAACAAGAGAAACAAAAATTCCTTGACATAAACAAAATCTAAGCAGAAACTAAACGACTGGACGAAGAAAACGAAGAAATCAAAAAATAAATCAGAAAAGAACTGGAAGAGATGTTAGAACCAAAAATTGGAGGGAAAGAAGGAGTCAAAGAAATTCAAAGCGTTTTGGACGAAATAAACAAGATCACCGACCAAAACTCACTCGAAGGACACAGACTATTCAAAGTTGAACAAAAGATCGAACAAATAGAAGAGAAAAGGAATACCGTATGGATTGGAGAAGTTGAATAGTGAAAATATACTGATATTTACGAAAAGCGTGCAAAATAATGAATTTATTCGGTACTGGGAACAATAACGCAGAAAAGATATATTTAAAATGAAAACAATAGTATGAAAGGTCAAAAGGAAGAGAGGTTATCATATATTATGTAATAAAACAACTCTTAACCCCCATGTTGGGAATTTTGAGTTGGTCACTTATTTATTGTCGTCTAACAATTAAAAGTCTTTGAAGTGGAATGTCATTTTTATTAAACTATAGTTTTGAATCAACATTAAATATAATATCACACATCTCTCCATTTACGTTTTGCATCTTTAACTGTCGATACACTTATGCCTGTGATACCATGTTCTCCAATATCCTGTAACTCAAGATTTAGTTCGTTTTGTAATTATTCTAACCTGATTTTTTAAAGTTTCTTGAAACTTTCATTAGTTTGAACAAGATCGTCTTCTATAAGTGTAGAGTAGTTGTTAACTCGTGAATTCGTAAGTATTTTTGGTCTTACTGGTCTTTATTTCTCATTACTTTGAGACTTGGTTATTTTGTTGATTACCGAACTTACTGTTAAGTCTTTTTCAATGTATGGTTCTCCTCTGGTAGCTCGAACTGATATTCTGCCTGATTTTACACGTTCTGGAGCATTTTTAAGCATTTATCTAATCATTATTAGTTACTGTTCCCTTCTTGCAGTTTTCTCTTACAGCTCATTTTGCTCACTATCTGATAACTCAAGGTCTTCAGTGACTTGTAAATTCATGAGGTCGTTCTACTATATTATCGTTGAGCTTTGTTGTATTGGTGTGTTTTGCGTTATATTTTTGCTTTTTGGAACTGCGCACCTTTTTTCGCCTGTTATGTTTGTATTAGATACGTTTGATGTGGATATATTCGATAGATTGCACTGAACCAGATCCGTTTGGGAGTAATTTATGCTGTTATTGCTCAGTTAAAATTTTATGTGCTCTCCAACCAAGCTGCTCTGCCTGCTCATTTACTATTCAAGCGAAAATTAGGATCTTTTAATGTTACTCGTACTGCTTTTAAGTTTTGATTTGCTCAGACTAAGTTCCTTTTTGGGTTCAAAATTGTCAGTTTGCGTTTCCGAATCAGATTTTTGAACGGCTTCCAGTTCAGTTACCACCGTTGCCACGGCTGCTAGGACTTGTTGTCCGTCAAATTGTTTGTAAATCTGAGGGTTGCTCTCTTTGAGCTGTTTCATCAGTTTCCCAATCAGGATTGTTTGCTTCTTTTGCTTGTTATAAAATTCAGTTATAGCAAGCACTTTCTAGTCCACTATTTCTAGCTTGTTTTGGAGAGTGATGAGAAGCTTCCAGGGCACCAGATACTCACTGCATTTTTGAAGATACCGAAGCATCGCTGCCAATTACTTGCACACACCTGTTAAAAATGTCTCCTTTTTATTGGCGCTCAAAAATAGCTCTTCTTCCTTCTTTTTATGCGTTTGAATGAGATTGTACTTCAAAGTTGCGTGATTCTCTTCCATTTCCATTAGCTATTCGCGTAACTGCTATATTTTATCGTTATTATTCCGCTCTCTGTATTCAAAATCGGATTCCTACTAATTATACACGATTTAGTTTTGATTCTGTTAGAAAATCATCTGCTAGTTTAGATTATCTATTTTAATATCAGCTTCTTTCTTCTAATACTAAATCTCGTCTTATTACTTTTCAATTTTTAGATTAAGCTCGGCTATTACGTTGCTTTGTATTTCTAATTTTTTGAGCATTTCAGTGTATTCGTTAAATTCAGTTTGTGTTTCTTCAGAATATACTTCTTGTGTAACTTAAGTATCTTTTTCACTTTGCAGTGGATACACTTATACTCCTCTACTAGCGGTAAATATCATAGTTTAGCTCCACTAGTTGTTAATTAACGGTTTTTAAAATTATTGGTAGTCAATTTTCATGCAGAATCGTAGTTCTTCAATATGCGCTCCTCTGATGGTTTATGTTTACTAATTGACTTTTTAGTCGACGCAAGGCTGTAATAGTTGTTGCAAATCCGTTCCATTTTTGGAAAGGAATTATTCTTGTCCTTCTGGTACGAGCATAACATATCCGATAGTTTAGCAGGATTGATCGTTTTTAGTTTCAAATATGTGGAAGCTGTCGATTGATTTTACTTCTTCCTCTTTTTATTCGCTTTCTGAGAAATCCAGCGATTGGTCTTCAAATTAATTGAATTGTGTTACGGATTTTGGGTATTGTTCTTTTAGTATGGCCCGTGATTCATTCAGTAGCGTTTAGATGCTTTCGTTCAGCCCGTGGTGCTCATAATTTGCGATTAACGCTTCTCTCAGTAATCTGTTTTGTTCCAAAATTTCAAATTTTTTGTCTGCGATTTATTTAAGTTCCTCCAGGATTTGAACGGGAATGAGAACCAGTTTTGAAGCGGAGGTACCGTTTTCGTACTCTTTAAGCCTGCTTTAAATAAATACGTTCAGGTTCGTTTTGTACTTTTATTATATGTAGAGCATTATGTACAGGTCAATATCTCGCTGCATCATCAGCTTTTGAGAGTCGGCCCGAAGTTTCTGGTCTCTGTTCTGAGTGTTTAGGAAGTTTATTTCTTGTCTCTGGATGTCAATCTCCTTTTCCTGGTTTTTGATCTTTCGCAGCGCGCTTTCCTGTGATTTGTAGATCACGGCTATTTACTCGTCTTTCTGAATATTCTGCTGCTTCACATTCAGAAGCGTCTGCTCGAAACTCTATTTTTCGTGGTACAGCAGCAGATTATCTCTCTGCAAGGTTTCAATTTTCTAATTCATGAACTTGAACTGATTCTCCTGTTTCTCGTTCTTTTCAATGAGCTGCTTGATCTTGTCCTTCAGGTCCATGACAATTGCAGTGTAGTTGTTATCAATTTCTTACTTTACATACGCGTGATAGTCCTCTTTTCCTTCGTAGAATCTGATGAGCTGCAGCCTGATTTGCACGTTTACGTCTTCCTTGCGCATGATCACGTTTTCAGCAGCGTGTGCGATGTACTAGCATTTTTCGGTTGTGTCTTCCAGTTCTACGAGTCTGCGCTCCTGTTCACCGATTATTTTGTTTTCTGCGAGCGCGATCCTCTGTTTCAGGATTTAACTTTCGCTGCTGGTTACGTCCTGGAATTGCTCGGTGAGTATTTTGAGTTTTTCCCCTTGGATTTCAAACTAAAGTAAGAGCTGTTTGTTCTTTATTTCAATTTTTTGCACTTTTTCGTGGGCCTCTTGGACTCTCATGTTGCATTTTTCGAGCGTTTCGTTGTACAATTTTACCGCGTGCTGCTCGTTTAGCCTCGCCGTGTCAGCTTTCTGCTTGAAAAGAGCTGTACTTTGGTTCATTTCGTGAAGGGCCGTTTTCATTTTCAGGTTTCTATTTTGTTCCAGTTAAGTGATTTTCTGTTAGTGGAGTAATAGTTGTTGGAGCTCGAATACTGTTTTGGTAAGGTGAATTTGAGCGATTCTATGTGAGTCTATGGTGGGCTCGGTTAAAAAGGTTGATTCTGGAACTGGTTGGATTAATTGCAATTGCATTTAGGACGAGCGCTGCAACTCCTGCTCCAAACGCGTACGAAGCGAGGCGCACTCAGTTTACAGTTTCAGCACCGTTTATTATAGGTCCTAAATCACCTTCACCGACTGCAAATCAAAATCTGGCACTATAAGCTGAATATTATTTAAGGAAGATAGAGAACGCAACGAATTGCAAAACAAATCCATTACAGACTACATCTACTTCGATTACTACTCTCTATACTAGAAAAATTCAGTTACCATAGCTTCTCGTTCGATTTAATGCTTCTCTGACTACTATTTAAGAACTTGCTGCAAAAAAGAAACTTGGTCATTCATATTATTGAACTGGAGTGAAAATATAGTATATTATGTTAAACAAAATATTATTAACAGTATCATTCACTCCAAAATAATTATTGAAATAATTATTGACATAAATAACCAAAATAGAATTTTTTCACATAATAATTTGATTCTTTCACATATTCTTAAGAATTAAACTAAAGTACGCTCCTTTAATTTGCTTTTTATTACAGAAATCTATCTCATTATCACTAAATTATACTATGTTATTATTTACATTGATGTACATATTGGCCCAAAAATAAATATAGAAATGTCCTGGAACTTCAATTGAAATTTCATTTTTTAGTATAAGGGTGTTTTCAATATCAAACTATTTAATTTTGTATTATTGTTCTTTCTCATCGTTTTCATTTATGATTAATTAATTTATAGTATTCTAAAAATAGTTTTACCCTTTTCGATTTGAAGTAATAATTATATTATTCTTAATTTATATGTTAGTTTTAATTCCCACAACATTTAATTAGGAAGGCTGTATAAAAATTTATCGTATTTAATTATTTTGTAAATTGTTTTAAAACAGAACATGTAAATAATTAACATATCGAATTTAACTTCTTATAGTAAGTCCAATGTTATTAGTAGCTCTTTATTATCCGTAATATTTAATAATATCATTAGCTGATTATTTTTTATTTGCGATTACAGATAAATAGCTTAACAGTGCACACACGGCCAATCCTGTTCGACCTTTTCCAGCTTTGCAATGAAAAACAACAACATTTTTTATATTACTTTGCAAAATTTGGTAAGCGTGATAAACTAAACGACACAATAAATCTAAAGTTGGAGGACAATGATCAAAAGTTGGATAATTAAACACTCTAAAATCAAAAAAGTCTTTAGGATACTGGTGGTTTTATTCTGCACACAAATTAAATATGAAATACGATTGTGGATGTTTGCAATCCATAAATTCTTTTACTTGCTATATATTGTTTCGATATAAAGATTCAAAACCGCGTGCGGGGTAGCTCATTGCAATTATGCGATCAGTTATATAAGTTAAATCAATATTGAACTTGTCGTCTATGTATCTTCTTCTTTTTTGTGATACGATTTATTATAACATCATGCTAAAGTGGAAATATTAATTCACAAACGCCTTATTTTTATTAATTATTATTATATTTTCATAATTATAATCTTTTATAATTTTGTATCTTCATTAAAAGTATAAAAATAATGTATTGTATACATATACATTAAATACATTGCATTTTCATGTATAAGCATTAATATATACTCACAACAAATATCATTCAAACTTTTCTCCACATAATGGTAACAATAATAGTGATTATTGGTATCAGTAAGCCAAAGCATACGTAAACGTACTTCAGCCGGTCATTAACGATGTAGCTCACCAGCTTAGTGCAGTAATACAGTTCCGTATCGCTTATGAACGCTAGGGTGAACGACATCTTCTCCTTAACTATCTTTTGGAACATTTAGTTCATTCTGCTCTTGAAAGTTCCGGTTATTTTTGTTCCCTGGAACTATCCGGTGTCCTCAGCGTCCGTGAAACACAAACGGTGATAATTTCCAAACCACTGGTCAGTGAGAACGGTGTCCATTTTCATCCAAAAATACGTTAAACGCTGAGTTGGATCCGAGATATTCGGGTCCAGCTTACCGCTGAAGGTGCCAATGATTCCAGTTGAAGACAACTGCGCTTTACACACCTGATTGTTCTTCGTGTGGATGTTCAAGCATATTTTTGAATCATAAACTTCTGTTGTAATATCTTGGTAGCATGATTTTACAGCTACACCCTGGTAAAACAGCGCAGCGATCATTTTCCCAGCTGCATCGCGCAACTCGATCATTGTAATGAAGTAATACTGCTTAGACTCGTTCACCTTAATCGTGTTCGCAAAATAAAACGGAATACCAAGTCGAGATCTGAATTTTTACAAAGCCAACGTGAAAATTGAATGATCGTTGAATGATTTATCCTCGTCATACGTATACTATCTTGAATAAAAAGTTTTGCCCCCAGGAATCGTTTACAAACAATCAACTATTAAATTTGGATTTAGAGTTGTGTAGGAATACCAGGTTTGAAGGTTTGATCTTGCTGCTTATGGATGGCACGCTCTAGATTTTGCATTTCCGTACTTTGTTATATCAGCTTGGAAAACTTATTCAATACTCATGAGTGGATCACTTTCATAAACGCGGAATCTCATTGGCGTATTCATGTGAAGTTTGAAATAGTTTACGAAATTTTTAATTAATAAGGCATTGGTCGAATCAGCAGTTGAACTCGTGTTATAAAAGTATACATTTTTAGTATCGAAGCTTCCTGTTTGGAATCCGTTGAATACCTGTGGTGGTGTTACAACTGTTGGTATTATTGGTATTTAAATCCATGATCCATTGAAATACTCTAAAAATACGTTAACTTACGTTGCAATCGCGCAAGCGAGTGGTTCAACTGAAATATTGAAGGCCCAGTCGTAATCTACAGAGAATTCTACATTGTCCCAACAATGCCTGCTGTCAAATGAGGTATGCTATATAACTGGTATCGTTCCTGGGTAGAAAAACTGGTCTCCGAATGAGATGTTAAATTCAGCGGATGGATTTTCAAGGACACTTTCAAATTCAGGTTTCCCGAGTTAAAATTTAACTTACAATTGGCCGCTTGGGTTGAATATTTAAGTAGTTGTTACCATATTAGTGGGGAGCGTGACGTCTTGAAACTTCAAAACGGCTTTCAGTTCTTATCCTGCGTATCTGTTACAATTCGTATTTATGTTCGTAGTTAAATAAAAGGCACTTTGGGCTCGGATTCCAATGAGTGATACATTTTCGTTGAAACACTCGAATTCGTTTGCAAATATAATTGCAAATTGCATTTGGAGTGAAAATGTATTGTCATAATTGGCAGGCTACGAATCATCTATACTTTATTTATCGTTTATATTGTGATTCTATTACAAAATACACTACTGAATTCATAAATTACATTTCAAAAAAATTAGATATTAATAACTAGTGCATTGCACAGGACTTTAATGTATTCATGTTATTGTAATTTAGGATACAAACAATTTAATTATTCATTCTATAAATATTAAAAATAAATGTACATATAAATGATAATTGTAGAAAGTATATTGTATCAATTAAAAATAGATAATTTGTACAAAAGTTGTATATTATAGCCGTTAAATATACATATATCAAATATGTATATACTGTATTGTATACCAATATCATTTGAAGACCTCATTATAGTCCATAAATTCAACTTAATCTTTGACCTGAGCTGCGATTTACACCAAACGTTGTGCCATTTCGCGAGGACTAAATGTGAGTTCTTCCCATTACTTTAAATACTTCGAATATTTTTCTTTGGCAGCTTCGCCTCCTATTTCTATTATTTTGTTCAAGCAATTTTTAGCTTTTTGAGCAGCGTTTGTCAAATAGTATCTGGCTTCGTTACTAAGCTAAGTGATATTGAACGAATACTATGCTACTTGCAGGGACATTCCAATTTTGAAGTCGTATGTGTCAATTCCGCATTGTAGTGGGTAGTCTTTTCCGTCAATGTTGCACATGATGATTTCACTTTATTGGTCATGTTTTGATTGTTTCAGTCCTTAGCTTACGCTTAAATCTGTTGTGCGTACGTATTTTTGTACTTGTTAGTTTCTGAATAGTGCGACGCAAATTCGGATTTGTAGTTTGTTTCCGAATTATTTTTGCGGTGCGACCAGATTATTCAGTGGTGAGTTGATCGATTGTTATTTTACGATTTGGTATGCTTTTTGGTCAACGAATGTGTATCCGTAGAACAGTATTTTGTCCCCTGGCTCTCCCATGAGTTCGAATATGTACTTTTCGCTCACTTCCGGCTGCACTTTAAGCTTTTTCTGTAGTTTCACGAGGCTCGTTTCAAATCCGGCTTATCTCTGTAATTAGTACGCCAGTTTTTTATTTAACTGGTTTTTACTGTTTCTTTAACTACCAACCACCTCCTTAAAGTACTTTTCGAGGTCAATCTCAGTTTCAACAGTTTTTAGTCCGGCCCTAGGTTCGAAAACAGTCTCATTCGCCTGTAAAAACGCGTTTCTTAGATCATTTTTATACAAAAAATCGAAGTCAACGTCCGGGAAACTGAGCATGTCCAGGTTCATGCTGTCGTTTGTGGGCACAATCTGGGGCTTCATGTGCCTGAGGTCGTAGATGAAGAGGAAGTTCGCGCTCACCTTCGCGTACTCGTGGGGAAGTAAAGAGGGGATAATAAGAGAGCCAGTTGAGTGCTGCTTCAGGGAGAGGAGGACCGGGTCGCAGGGGTGAAAGGGGAGCTTTTAAGAGGCGTTGGGTACGTACTCGGCATATCTAGCTGATTCGTCCAGATTGCTCGTGAAGTAGAAACCCTCGGTGCGGTCGTAACTCCACTAATCGGGCATGGGGATGCACAAGGCGAGCATGGCCACCCAGAAAGACTCTGCTATTGGTTCAAGATTCAAATACGCACACATAATAAACACCTTTCGAATCGCCTCGGGCGGCTTCTGCGTGAACACGAAGAAAAGGGAGTTGTACTGGTAATCCTTAGAGTTCTTGAGCAACTTTGTAAGCAACTTCCTGTAAAATATCTCCGTTTTAGATAACTCCTGCTCAGACTGCGACTTATATGCGACAGCCAACTCATCTATAATCCAAAGTAAGTTCTCATCGTATGGTAATAAGTTAAACATTTGAATATAATGCGCCTTTATCGGATCTTAAATGGACTATTCATATAAAGTATTATTTTCCGTCATTTTATTTTTATGAGTGGTGTGGTGAATTTCCATATATCTTTAAAAATCATTGTATACATAGATTATAACTAATTTCTAGTCAAATACTTTCTATAAATTAAGATTATTTCATAATACAGTAATTTTCATAGACTTACTATTTAACTAATATCATTAACTAAAATATAATAATCTTATGCATAGATTATAACAAATAATGTATTATTATTGTTAATTCATTTCTTTTTATCATCATCTTTTTGAGACAGTTTAACATAGTAATGAACTGATTTCTTAACAGATTCAATGTGAACTTGTTTATCACTATTGGCAAACTCTTTCATGATCGTATCGAAAATCTTGTTGTATTGTTCTCCTTTCATTTGAGCAGTTATTTCTTTAATCATCATTTTATCAGCTTCTGTTAACTTGTATAAAAATTTTTGTGCATATTCTCCAAAAATGTAAGTCCTTATATCAGCCTCCTTAAGTTTTAGTAACTTAGATATCATTTAAATTAATTGTGTTTACTCTTTATTCTTTAAACATGTAAACAATTCAAATGCTTTTTCTTCTGTGGCTTCTGGATTATCATCTTTAACTCGTTATAGAATTTACTAATCTATTTATTTACAGTTAACTTAATTTAATTTATTCATTTATGTAAAGTGAAAATAAATAGTGTGAAATTAATGAAATATAACATCATTTTCTTTTAAACATTCCTTTTTTAGTTTTGCTTGGTTCTAATTAGTATTGCTCAGACTCAGTCTAACTTGGTTCTTCACTATCATAGCTTTAATTTACGTTTTATTATTGTTGTTATTAAATCATAGTGTTTTCTCCTTTTAATTCTTTTTTAGTTAAAAATTTATAATAAAATGACATGGACTTCTAAAATATTAACGAATCTTTAAGCTCTGAAAATTATACGCCGTAACATTCTTCACATCCATCAAAAAATACTATGTCTTATTTGCACGTGAACTCCATAGGGTCAGCCGGTGGAAATTCTTACATCCATAATATTTCTTACGTTAAAGGATCCTGAATAGAAACTCCTGGAGTTACGTGTCTAAAATTAAATATGCCTTATATTTCTGTTTCGGCATATTTTCTATTGGGTTTAGCAATAAATAATCTGCAATACATAATATAGAGATGGAGCGAAATAATTTTGTTAATTTAGTATTATAATATATAATATATTTAAATTCATACTAATAAGGCTAAACAACTTTACTTATCTTTACTTCCTTTCTTTACAAAAATATAGTTATCATATAACTGTTGTACACACAGTAGATTAAATAAAAATTACATCACAACAGAACACTAACAGTTCATTTTTTATCTGTTTGTTAAATTAATTCTAATAAAGTTTAAACCATAGAACTAACATTATTTTCATGCATACTTTGACTTCTTAAACGAGTAATAGAAGGAGGTTACGGATCTTCGATTTGGCTTACCATGTCTTAATAGTCTTCTTAAATTAGTGAGCGTCTTTTCAAAGAATAATATTTATTTTTGATTTAGCTAGGTGTAAGACGTTTGAAAAATTATTCTTAAATCTTTTTCCAGTTTAAACCATGTACAACTATTTAGTCCATTAATAACTGTTCTTCTGCCTTCGTCCAAATATAATATGTATAGTGAGTCTGTTATTCTTAGTTTCCTTACGTAGGAACTTCCTAGTTCATTATTTGTTCTTGTAATCGTGCGTATTCGTCATTCATTTCTTCATCCCGATCTTACATTTTTTGTGGAGTGGGGTACGAGTTATTTAGTAGTAAATATGATAAAAAATACATAATAAAGTTAGATACGATTAATTGCTGGTTGATTGGATTTTGTTTATTTTCACAAGCTATTGGTATGTTGGTCATGTTTGGTATACGTGTGGCTAATTCTATTTTCAAGTATCAATCATATTGATATCCAGTTCATTTATTTCATTTCAAAAGTTCATTATCATAACCCATTGATAAAATAACGTATCCCCTTCGCCAATTTATCTATATGTCATATTTTGTTTTTATTTTTTCTGATTGATCCAAATTGATTGTACAAATCAGACTTTAACTAAAACATCTAATAACTAATAAAGAAAGACATCACACCGTCTATACTTATCACCTTTTTCTGATTATCTTACCTTTCTATCTCTGATTACCTTTCTAAGCCAATGATCAATAAGAAAACATCAATATTCCTGTTATCTTTACCTGTTATCTCTTAATAAATAAATTAATCTTCGAACTGAGCCATGTAAACTGGTATATACAATTTAATTGATCATTTTTGCAGATATTTTTACAGATATATAATATAATTAAGTAACCATATAATATAGAGCTTAGAGTTAATCAAAAGTAACCAATATTTTACGCAACTAATACATTTATAAAGTAAATGAAATCACATTTCCACACCCTCCAATGCCAAAATTCAACCTAACCTTGGCTGGAAATACGCGTTGTTTGAAATCGAAAGCATAAACGGAAGCATATTTTAAAGCGATGAAGAAGAAGTTGTTGAATACGACGAAGAACACGAAGAAAACGTAAACGTACTAGAAGTCGTGAGAGCCGTAGAATGAAAAATAATAAATTATTATTTACTCAAATACATTATTTTTGGATACATTTCACTTATAAGGATTTCTATTCTTTATTCCCTTAATTTCTTTATTATTTAAAATATTTAAAATATAATTGTAATACCTAAATACTACAATCACTTCATAACTGGCGGATACATAATTCCTGATGGATTATATTATTAACTTTGAGAAGGTTCATATCCAGGTGGATAAATGGGAGTAAGTTGGGGCTGACTCATTTATGGTTATTAGAACATATAATTAGGCGGTTACATAAAATTAGGTTAATTAATGTTACTTAGTTATTGATAATAATTCGGATTCATGTATTACATCTATTACTACACGAACTATGGTTAAGGGTACATATTTTATGGATAATACATATTTTACGGAGGTATAGGTTGTTAATATTGCATATTACTTAATCCCACAAAGTTGTTTGGTATATAATTAGGCGAAGGATATTATTAAGCAACGTATGGTAATTATTATGCTGGTAATATCTAATAACCTAACTGTTAATTAACAGTTTACATTTACTGGGGAAACATTTAATTATTTATTGAGTTATTTGATTTTTAAGTTGAATTGTTATTAACAAATAATAATTCGTTAGATTGTTATTCCAAATTATTTAAGACTATTTATCTGTTATGCATTGATGTTTCATGTAAAGATGCTATAACTGAATTAACTGGATCTAATTATTGTTAATTGTTTGATTTACTCGAGCTTTTAAGTGACACTGCTTAACATTTTGGTAGTTCTTTAAGTAAAATATCTTCTTTATTTTCATGGTCTTCATTAAAAATGCTATATTTCTTATTTTATTAATTATTTTCAGTATTCAGTTATTGTTACTATTATTGCTAAATAGAATTCTACTAAATCATTTTAAGATCATTCTATATATTTGATTTATTAAGATGAGAATCATTTTACTCCTTAATTTTTTATTCTTATTGCTTTAAAAACTTTTCTGGTGGTTACTAAGGGTCAAATACAACAATACTTTCATTTACAAAATCTTCTGCTAAATATTTACATAAAAGTTCATAAGCTCCTGTTGTAACATTTGAATAGGAAAATACTGCGTCAAACTGACTAAGCTCCAATATTTTTTATGTTAAATCTTAAATATTATTATGTTTCAAGACATTGAGAAGTCGTCCAAAGTCTTTTTCCAATTCATCTGATAATGTTACATTAAAACGAGCACATTTAAACTAATTCAAAGTTTTTATTAGCACGTTTAATATAGAATTAAATGGAGAAGAATTAATGAAAGTGTCACTTTATATATAATATGTTGATGTATCCACTTTTACCATTTTGATGTTTATTGTTTGTTGTTTCTTTTTCAATTCAGATAAAACAGATCTTAGGGATTAATTGGTCTATTTTTATTATTAATTATTTTGTTCTTAATTTAATTAAAATTAGGATAAATCATATAAATTTAATGATATCTAATCAAAACTGTTTGATTTTTTGTCATTGTTTATATTCTTAGTATTATTTTATTGATTTTGGATTTATTGTTTGAATTCTTTTATTTTATCAAATGCATTTTAATCATATTGCATTGATAAATATTCTAATAATATATTTTTCATTGTGAATTCTTCGTCACCAAATTCATATATAGCAGTTGGCAATACTTTGACTTTATTTCTAATTAATATATTAGTAATCTCAGAATCCTCGATATAAATGAACGGAAATGATTCTCTCATAACATATATGAAAAATTCGGTTCCAGCTAAACCAAAAGATTTAATGCTATCGTGTTTCAAATCATATATATCATGGTATTTTATTAGTGCTTGTAATTATTATTTTGGAGATTCAAAATCTAAAAAATGGAAAGATTACTTCAATATGTCCATTACTATCTGATCTATATTGAATTATAAAGGTATATTTATCTTTTTAACACATTTGCTTCCATGCTCATATGTAAATTATATTACAAAACCTTCTTGAATTTTATTTTGAGTATTTAAACTCAGTACATAACTATCTCCTACAAAGAATCTATATTTTACTGCAGAATTTTTACATTGTTAAATACTAAATTTCCGTCTGCACGAAGTATTTTTACATTTACATGTTTCAATGATATATTATTGAGTGATAACGTCAGTTATAAGGGATTATTTGCTAAATATAATTTATTTTAACAAGTTCTCTTCCACCTCAAGGCTTTTCATCCTTGGAGTGGTACACGTTAATTTAAATCTACATCAATCTTTTCATTTATTTTCACTTTAAATGTCATATCATTTAATATCTAATATATATTCATTTGTAATAACATGATTAAATGTATCATTCATTTTTTACTATCTTATTGATTGGCTTATGGTTATATGAGCATTGATCCGAATTAGCTTTGCATTATGCTTGGATTAATACCAATTCCTTGTGATGTAAATGGCTATGGAGTGAAATATTAGTTCTGGAATTAAGGTTAAGCAAATTGTGGATACATTGGCATGTATTGCATGTATTACATCATTTATTAATTGTATGGTTAAAACTACTGCTAGTTTTGCATTATGAATTGGTTTGGGTTCTAGAATCCTGGCATAAATTGAGGTTATACTGCTTGAATTTGCTCTTATGGCATATTTGCATTTTCGTTAACAGTTTTGGGCGAGTCTATGACAGATATTTTCTGGTTAAGTACGTTTGTTTCAGTTTCTTCTTGTATTGTTATTTCTGGGTGTGTAAGTTTTTGAATTGCGTCAGCCAGTGCGTCGCAGAAGTAAACTTCTTCCCCATCAACGGAGAAGTCAACGATTTTGTTTGAGATTTGTTCGATGAACTGATTTAAATCTGCGTTAATGTGGAATTACTACGCGAGTGCGTTCAAGGTACCACTGTCTACGCTCAATTTGAAGCGCATTCTGAGCGTTACTGTGAATACGAGGTTGAACACTTCTAGGATTCCGAGCGATTCTGAGCTCATCTCCGAATTCAGCACCGAGCTGCTAATTTTTGTTTTGAAGTGGTTCGTACTTTTGGAGTGGGAGGTAATTTGAACGAGCGCAGTTTGTTGGGCCCGTTCCTTGAGCGAGGACAGCGCCTATTGGAGTGGGTTCTGGTTTTAAACTTCTTGTTCGTAAACTTCCTAAATTTATTCTGGTTGAGTTATTATTTGTTGTTCTTATTTTTAAAGAGCTCTTTCTGGTTACTTTCTTTCCATGTTTTTTATTGGTGATTATTGTATAATAGTTTGAGTTTTTGGAGGTTCGTTTATTTCCATTTAAACTGGTTTTTGAACTTGTTCCTTTGATTCTAAATAGGTAGATTTCGGTTTTTGTGGATCTTATTTTGAGAGAGTTTTTTCTTATGTAATCTTTTGTTCATATTTTGTGGGTGATTATTAAATAATTGTTTGAGGTTCATTTATTTCCTCCTTTTATTTTGGTTCTAAATAAGATTTTGGCTGTTTAACAGGTTCTGGTTCTGGTTGTGATATTTGATTTACAGGTTCTTTTTAGGTTTATATTGGTTGAGTGATTGGTTATTGGTTAGGTTGTATATTGACTTCTTATTACGGCTCTTATTATGGCTCTTATTCCGGAACTGATGAATAATGAGCCGGTACTTAATTTTGCATCGCTTACAGAGCATGTTGAGTCTTCCACTTGGGCTAGGGGACCTGGTTTGTATAATACACATTTGGATCAAGCCTTGGATCCTTTGTGGGCTCTTCCGAGAAATCAGGAACTGGTTCGTCCTTCATGATGTCTATGTACAAGGCATTTGTTCTGTCAATGTACTTGGATGACCTAGCTGCCTTTTTGAAGTGTATTATAAAATCTTCAGTGTACATTTCAGCTTTTTAGGCACGCGGATCATATCCATTAAGCAATTATTTCGGCAAAATTACTTTAGGCTTACTCTCACTTAACGCCTTAACTGTTCTTTCAATATTCTCCTTTGCTTTCTTTTCCTTTTATTCTATCTTTAATTGCATTACGGAATCGTATAATCTTGGCTCTTAAACTTTTTGATTTTTAGCATTTTACTCTTCTTACTCATTTTACTTTGTATTTTTCTAGGTTTAATTATCTTGTGTTATTACAGACTCAGTAGCCATCTTACTATTAATATTTTGAATTTCTTCCATTAAGCTCACAGCAGATTACATATGTACTATATTTTCTATCATCTACTATGTGTATTTTTCTGATGACAGTTTATTCATAATTATATTATTCGCACTATATGTTTTGTTATTGCGTGTGATTTCAGCGTATTAAATAATAGTTAAATCAGTTTATTTATTTATACTGTCAATTAGTTGTTTTTAAACTTGTGCATTAGTACAAGTGAGTGGATATTTTTGTATCATTTAATCAACTAAAGTCTTGATTGTTATTAATCCCAATTAATTTGTGAAATCTTCTAAATTTTCAATAGCGTGATAATCACATAATATGTTAACTTGATCTTAAAGATTTATAAATGTAAATGGTAAACATAATTATTTAATAGTAGTGTCAACAAGTATCTTATAACCCAAGTTACCTTATTAAACCAAGTTTATAATATCTTAAGTTATGTCGTTCCAGTAATAACCTTATATTAACTTAACGTCTTTTATAACATCAGATATTGTAGCTTTTATACTTTAAAAGTATTAAGTTATACAATAAGCTACATTAATATTTTCAAATATGGTTTTATGAGCTGATGTTACCAAATAATAAGATAAATTTTCTACGCTTACAAAACGTAATTAAGAATAATTTGCTATTGTTATTCTTTTAAGCGTTGATTCTTTTTAAATATTTTGAATTGTTTATTAAATTGATGTTGATGGTGGAATCTTAATCATAAATTCTGTAACTACTTATTCAATAATTTTAAAGTAAATGTAATCCGAATCTAAGTCTTATTGTTTTGTTATTTAAGCGTTGTATATATTATAACTTACCTACTAACATTTATCTTCATGTTGTCCCTAGAATTATATTTAAAACATTGGAAAATTAAACTATTTAATTGAAAACGGCAGGCTATTTCCATTCCTTTGTATTATATAATCAAATATTTATTTTTTCTGCTGTTTAAATTCGCTTGGTGTAACCTTAACAATTAACGCCTATCGATCACATTTATGTTTGCCAGTTTCTGAGTAGTTGTTACATTTAAATTTATTTTTAAACTGGTTAACTCTTATACTTTCCATTTGTTCTAATATTGCTATGACTTAATCTTTGGTTTCGAACAGTAATTTTTCTAATTTTTGTTCGTTGATTGTTATCATTGGAGTGAAAATATTTATTATATTTCTTATTTATATAAATAACTTTAAATCCTGCATTCATTCTTTGTACCCCTGAAGCCAGAATGTATCTAAAATGTATCTTGGCATCATTCAATATTTAATATTGATAATTATAGTTAGAGCTTTATAAGGTTTCTTTTAAGTAAGTCGTTTTATTATTAATATATAATTTTGTTTCTTTCACTTTCTGCTCGCGCTAAGTCCTCTGTGCAGTGTTCCGCTCTGTGCCCAGACAAATATTCCGTTAACGAGTTTGTTTTCATTTTCGGATTAAATCGCGACTATTTCCTTCTGTATTTGCTTCCTGATCGGTTTCAGAACGTTTTCTTGTAAACTGCTGTACGTTCCCCCAACGAAGTTAACGTAGAATATTTTAACTATATTCTCAAGCAGATGTTCGTTGCTGTTTTTAACCTTCATTCTTAATTTAATAATCGCTTCTGCGTGTTCCTTGAGCAGTTCTTGGTTTCCTCTGCTCTGTTCGAGCAGTTTTTAGTTCATTAATTTGTACTTGTTCAGTTGTTACTCCCTTTTAAGGAGCAATTCGTCTTTATTTGTTTGACTTAGATTTAGCTGGGTTTGACTCATTTCTAGCTCGTGTTGTTGTTTTGATTGGGTGAGTTGCTTTTGCACCTGGGATAAGTGGAGCTTGGTCTTGGCGTGTTATTCGACCTCGTTCCTCAGGTCTTTGAGGGTTGCATTCTATTGCTTAATCAATGTGTTTTAATCAGATATCTGTTACTTAAGATTCGCGTTGATTTTTTCGTAGAACTGAAGCTTGAGGGATGTGTTCTGCGACCTCTTCAGCAACTACTGCAAGAATGAGCTGATGTTGTTGAAATTACTTTGTATATCTTCGTTTTCGCTTGACAAATGATGAATTTCCTCCCGCATGGACTCAAATACTGGAATTATTGTGCTAATATCTTCAATAGTAAATAGTTTAGTTATGCGCTAGATGAAATCTGCAGATAAAGATATACTCTACTGAGAATCGAACTGCTAGCGGAGAATTTCTTGCTTCAACGTTGCACATAACTCCACAGTTGGTTGGAAATCTGATAATAGCTTAATCTTGTGTTACTCGTGCTACTCATTTAGAGAAGTTTGCTCCTTATTCAAATTCTACACATTTTCAATCAATTTCTTTGTATCAGCAAGTTCTAGAGACAATTGCTCCTTTTCTTTAGCTAGCGAGTCGGTTTCAGCCGATTGTTTCTCGGTGGCCAATTGGTGCTGTGATATCTCTGTTTGATATTTGTCTCGTAATGTTTGCATTTCATCTTGTCTTTGAGTCAATTCAGACTGCATGGCAGTTTTATCCTGTTCGAGCTTTTAAACTAATGCATTAGCCACTACTTACGCTTCTTGAGCACTTAATGAGGTCAATTCTAGTTTATGCTCTAGTTCTGCTACAATTGAAGTCTTTTCATTCTTCAGCTGCTCTATCTTCTTTTCAGAATCTTCAATATTTTACTGAAGTTTATCAACCTTATTCTGTAACTCGTTCGCCAATTAGTTATTTGACATAGCTTGCTGCTCCTTATATTATTACAGTTCTTCTTTGAGTGCTGACTATGCCTGGGTGGATATCGCCAGTTATTAATTTAAATCATCAATGAGCTACAGTTATTATTAGCTTGATTCTTAGGAATTTTACAATTGCAACTTGATACTTGCTGTTTCATTTGCTAGCGCATCTTATTCAGCTTTTGCTTGTTTTAATTCTTTCTCGGATTTTTGTAGTTGTTGAATATTATTTTCCTTCATTTCATTAAGTTGCGTTTCTTTATTTTGTAGTTCTAATTGCATACTTTATAACTTTTCAATGTTTGTTTATATGTCTAATTTTAATGAGTTTGTGTGCTCAGTAGACTCTGTTGCAAGTTTGTTGAGTTTATCTTACAAATCAGAAGTTGTCAATTATTTGTCTTAGTTTGTTTATTCTATGTTCTTGTTCAAATCTAAAATATTTTACTTCAACATCTCGATTTAAGTTTGTAATTGCGATTCTGTGTCGCTTTACGCAGTCGTTTACTATTGTTTAAATGCAAGCAATTCTACTTTCTACGATTCTTGAATTTGATGAGCTTCTAGCAGATTTTAGGTTAGTTCTTGGATCTTTGTGGCAAAATCACGGTTATTCTCTTTAAGAGTAGCGAGTTCTTGAGACAATTGCTCCTTTTCTTTAGCTAGCGCGTCGGTTTCTGCTGATTGTTTCTCGGTGGCCAATTGGTGCTGTGATATCTCTGTTTGATATTTGTCTCGTAATGTTTGCATTTCATCTTGTCTTTGAGTCAATTCAGACTGCATGGCAGTTTTATCCTGTTCGAGCTTTTAAACTAATGCATTAGCCACTACTTACGCTTCTTGAGCACTTAATGAGGTCAATTCTAGTTTATGCTCTAGTTCTGCTACAATTGAAGTCTTTTCATTCTTCAGCTGCTCTATCTTCTTTTCAGAATCTTCAATATTTTACTGAAGTTTATCAACCTTATTCTGTAACTCGTTCGCCAATTAGTTATTTGACATAGCTTGCTGCTCCTTATATTATTACAGTTCTTCTTTGAGTGCTGACTATGCCTGGGTGGATATCGCCAGTTATTAATTTAAATCATCAATGAGCTATAGTTATTATTAGCTTGATTCTTAGGAATTTTACAATTGCAACTTGATACTTGCTGTTTCATTTGCTAGCGCATCTTATTCAGCTTTTGCTTGTTTTAATTCTTTCTCGGATTTTTGTAGTTGTTGAATATTATTTTCCTTCATTTCATTAAGTTGCGTTTCTTTATTTTGTAGTTCTAATTGCATACTTTATAACTTTTCAATGTTTGTTTATATGTCTAATTTTAATGAGTTTGTGTGCTCAGTAGACTCTGTTGCAAGTTTGTTGAGTTTATCTTACAAATCAGAAGTTGTCAATTATTTGTCTTAGTTTGTTTATTCTATGTTCTTGTTCAAATCTAAAATATTTTACTTCAACATCTCGATTTAAGTTTGTAATTGCGATTCTGTGTCGCTTTACGCAGTCGTTTACTATTGTTTAAATGCAAGCAATTCTACTTTCTACGATTCTTGAATTTGATGAGCTTCTAGCAGATTTTAGGTTAGTTCTTGGATCTTTGTGGCAAAATCACGGTTATTCTCTTTAAGAGTAGCGAGTTCTTGAGACAATTGCTCCTTTTCTTTAGCTAGCGAGTCGGTTTCAGCCGATTGTTTCTCGGTGGCCAATTGGTGCTGTGATATCTCTGTTTGATATTTGTCTCGTAATGTTTGCATTTCATCTTGTCTTTGAGTCAATTCAGACTGCATGGCAGTTTTATCCTGTTCGAGCTTTTAAACTAATGCATTAGCCACTACTTACGCTTCTTGAGCACTTAATGAGGTCAATTCTAGTTTATGCTCTAGTTCTGCTACAATTGAAGTCTTTTCATTCTTCAGCTGCTCTATCTTCTTTTCAGAATCTTCAATATTTTACTGAAGTTTATCAACCTTATTCTGTAACTCGTTCGCCAATTAGTTATTTGACATAGCTTGCTGCTCCTTATATTATTACAGTTCTTCTTTGAGTGCTGACTATGCCTGGGTGGATATCGCCAGTTATTAATTTAAATCATCAATGAGCTATAGTTATTATTAGCTTGATTCTTAGGAATTTTACAATTGCAACTTGATACTTGCTGTTTCATTTGCTAGCGCATCTTATTCAGCTTTTGCTTGTTTTAATTCTTTCTCGGATTTTTGTAGTTGTTGAATATTATTTTCCTTCATTTCATTAAGTTGCGTTTCTTTATTTTGTAGTTCTAATTGCATACTTTATAACTTTTCAATGTTTGTTTATATGTCTAATTTTAATGAGTTTGTGTGCTCAGTAGACTCTGTTGCAAGTTTGTTGAGTTTATCTTACAAATCAGAAGTTGTCAATTATTTGTCTTAGTTTGTTTATTCTATGTTCTTGTTCAAATCTAAAATATTTTACTTCAACATCTCGATTTAAGTTTGTAATTGCGATTCTGTGTCGCTTTACGCAGTCGTTTACTATTGTTTAAATGCAAGCAATTCTACTTTCTACGATTCTTGAATTTGATGAGCTTCTAGCAGATTTTAGGTTAGTTCTTGGATCTTTGTGGCAAAATCACGGTTATTCTCTTTAAGAGTAGCGAGTTCTTGAGACAATTGCTCCTTTTCTTTAGCTAGCGCGTCGGTTTCTGCTGATTGTTTCTCGGTGGCCAATTGGTGCTGTGATATCTCTGTTTGATATTTGTCTCGTAACTCTTGAAGTTACCTTTCTTTTATTTTCAATTATTATTCCAATTCAACTTTAGCCTCTTCAGATTCATCTATTTACATTCTAAGAATTTGGATATCGACCTCTTATCTCTCATTAATCTCATTAATATCATTCAAGTCCACTAAAATATTTTCTGGACTACTATTTATATAATTGTTTTCAAATCTCTATGATTAAATTTATTTAACTTATTGATCAAGTTTTTATATTTATTAATTTTGAGTTTTGAGTTTTTATTATAATTTCTAATTTTCTAATTTTAACATAATAACCTCTCCAATAGGTGTTTCATCATCAAATTCTGTAACAATTGATTCTTCTATGCTTTAATTATTCATACTTTGATTTGATCTGTGTTATAAAACTTCCATTTTTAGTTATGTAATAAGATTATCTTTTTTAGAAATGTTGCTCAGATTCATTATTTTAAGTTCTTGGCTGTATTATGTGCTTATTTGAACTTAAGCTTAAAGATCTTTGATTATTTTATTCAAATTTCCTTCAATATTAGATAATAATTGATTTTTATCAGTCAGATTTTATATTTAATTTTATTATTAAGATAGTTATTATTTTAATCTGTCTTTTTCATAATTTAGCTCTGTATATTCGGATTATAGTTACTTTATTAACTAATTTTGATGAGCAATATCTAAATCTTATTTTTATATTTATTCTATATAAATAGTAGATTCATGTTACGTTCTGTAATAATTTAGAGTTTATTTAAGGTTAATTACATCTACAGATTATTTTTAATGATCTGTTTATATATTCTTCAAGTTATTTTCTAAATCCACACAAAATTGTTTTTATTAATTTTCAGAAGTAATTAATTATTCAACTTATGTTTTAAGCTATTTGTTTTCATTAAGAATAACTTGTAATTATTTTGTCAGTTACTTATTTTCCTAAACATAATCATTTTAATCGAAATTGTGTTATTTTGCAAATATATCATTTTATAGAGATTGCTCTAAGAGTTTAGAATTTATTTGATGTTATTCATTTGTATTTGTTTTCAAACGGTGAAGAAATACTGTAATTTGTTGTAGTTCTTGTTTTATTATTTACAAATTTGATTTATCTACAAAAATTTTATCTTAAACATTTGTTACTTTTTCTAATCTTGATTCTAATTCTTAAACCTTTTATGAAAATTCATGTTTTAAAAGGATTTGAAGTTCTTCTAAATCATTGCACTATTCGCGAAGCTCTGTTGCTTTGTACAATGCATCTTATTTGTCTTAAGCGCCTAGATTAAGTTGAATTTCAGATATGTACTCTTCTAATTGCACTTAATCGTTTAACATTAATTGTAACATTTCATCCTAAGTTTTCGAATATTAATTGAATGCTTATTATATATCATTTACTTTTAATTATTCATTTAGATCTCGTTTGGCCGATGTTATTAATTCTTTAATTTCTTAAAACATCATATTACCTTAAAATTTGGCTTTCTCAAGATTAAATGAATTTACTGCTTATTGTCTTAGAACATTGTTTTCTGCTTAAAGTGTTTGCTAATCTAGTTCAATCTGCGAAATTAATTATTGATGAGCTACAAGTGATTGCTCTAATATTTAATAATCTTCTTAAAGAGCTATTTAGTTTAACTAATTTGTAACTAAAGTAACTTCTATACAAGCTAGTAAATCAGGTATATTAGCTTCAGATATTTCTTCTAAGCCAAGTTGGTTTTCAACAGGTATTTATTAGTAAAGTAAAATTATTTACTCATTAATTGAAGTCATTTGGAGTGAAATAAATATATTGTATATTATTTTAGTAAATAATTATTGTGTTTAATTTTTCAAACCAAATTTGCAAACCAATCACGAAATCTCATTGTACATTGTTTTGAATATAAATAGAACCAGTTATGTAATAAAATAAACAGAAGTGAATCGAGTTCCACGAGCAATAGCAAGAATCCTTTTATGTGCTTGGAATTCGTTGATCAACTTCGTTTGTTTTAAGCTATACACCCAGAATGATTTACAAATTTACCTACGTCTGAATTTAATCTTTGCTCGGAACTATTTAGATAAATAATATATCACTGCAACTGCTATTCTTTCGCACCAAATTGAAAGTTGCTCTTCGCGGCGACCTGCGACCGCTCTGGCCGATGGGAGTTTGCGTCCAGAATATTCTGCAACTGCGCGACGAAGGACTGCCCGGCGTCTGGACGTGCTTGCGATCGGATCATTTAACTTTGGATCTGCGCGTTTAGGTTGCTAACCAGCTCTCGCGGGCTTTCGACGTGCGAATTCTGCAGCTGCACTATCTGTTTGTCTAGCGACTTCTTGAACAGCAGCACCGCGTTATCTATGTCGCTCCTCAGCATGTACGGCTCAAACTCGCTCGTTACTCGGAACATGATTTGTTCGAACGCGATTCCTTTGTCTGTGTAGCGCTCCATCTTCTCCACGAACATGGCCTTGAAGAACTTGGTGATGCCGTCTCGCATGCGCTTTGCTTCTTCTTTGGTCGTGAAGAGCCCCAGGCCGTACCCGAAGCGGTCTCTGTAGGCGGGAAAGAAGACCTCTTTGGCCACCGCCCCGGACGGCGATATGCAGTTGTTCACGCCGAATGTCTCCTGATACATCTTGGCGGCGTCCAGGTAGAACGCCTCGTTTTGCTCTTGAGTGTACTTCTACCTCATTATGAGTGGAAAATTAGAATTTAGTTCCAGACGCACGGCCGCACTCAAATGTTTAGACACTTTATATTCAAATCCCAATTTAGTTTCATGGCTAGCGTATGTGAAAGATGGAGGGAAAAGTTAAACGAGTCCAGTTTGCATCTAATCTTGCTTCGCTTCCGACGCACATTTCTGTGCCGCGAGCACGTGCACGCCAGGCAAGACGAAAAGAACGCAAGACGGGCAAATGGGCGAAGCAAGTGCGCCTAGCAGCGAGTTCGTATTCTCGCCGCGCTGCATTCCGGCGCCTGCGGAATCTCTGAATTTTGGAGGAGTTTCGCAAAGATTTGTTTTAAGCTATACACCCAGAATGATTTACAAATTTACCTACGTCTGAATTTAATCTTTGCTCGGAACTATTTAGATAAATAATATATCACTGCAACTGCTATTCTTTCGCACCAAATTGAAAGTTGCTCTTCGCGGCGACCTGCGACCGCTCTGGCCGATGGGAGTTTGCGTCCAGAATATTCTGCAACTGCGCGACGAAGGACTGCCCGGCGTCTGGACGTGCTTGCGATCGGATCATTTAACTTTGGATCTGCGCGTTTAGGTTGCTAACCAGCTCTCGCGGGCTTTCGACGTGCGAATTCTGCAGCTGCACTATCTGTTTGTCTAGCGACTTCTTGAACAGCAGCACCGCGTTATCTATGTCGCTCCTCAGCATGTACGGCTCAAACTCGCTCGTTACTCGGAACATGATTTGTTCGAACGCGATTCCTTTGTCTGTGTAGCGCTCCATCTTCTCCACGAACATGGCCTTGAAGAACTTGGTGATGCCGTCTCGCATGCGCTTTGCTTCTTCTTTGGTCGTGAAGAGCCCCAGGCCGTACCCGAAGCGGTCTCTGTAGGCGGGAAAGAAGACCTCTTTGGCCACCGCCCCGGACGGCGATATGCAGTTGTTCACGCCGAATGTCTCCTGATACATCTTGGCGGCGTCCAGGTAGAACGCCTCGTTTTGCTCTTGAGTGTACTTCTACCTCATTATGAGTGGAAAATTAGAATTTAGTTCCAGGCACACGGCCGCACTGAAATGTTTAGACACTTTATATTCAAATCCCAATTTAGTTTCATGACCAACGTATGTGAAAGATGGAGGGAAAAGTTAAACGAGTCCAGTTTGCGTCTAATCTTGCTTCGCTTCCGACGCACATTTCCGTGCCGCGAGCACGTGCACGCCAGACAAGACGAAAAGAACGCAAGAAGAGCAAACGGGCGAAGCAAGTGCGCCCAGCAGCGAATTCGTATTCTCGCCGCGCTGCATTCTGGCGCCTGCGGAATCTCGCTATTTTGGAGGAGTTTCGCAAAGATTTGTTTTAAGCTATACACCAGAATGATTTACAAATTTACCTACGCCTGAATTTAATCTTTGCTCGGAACTATTTAGATAAATAATATATCACTGCAACTGCTATTCTTTCGCACCAAATTGAAAGTGGCTCTTCGCGGCGACCTGCGAGCGCTCTGTCCGATGGGAGTTTGCGTCCAGAATATCCTGCAACTGCGCGACGAAGGACTGCCCGGCGTCTGGACGTGCTTGCGACCGGATCATTTGACTTTGGATCTACGCGTTCAGGTTACTAACCAGCTCTCGCGGGCTTTCGACGTGCGAATTCTGCAGCTGCACTATCTGTTTGTCCAGCGACTTCTTGAACAGCAGTACCGCGTTGTCTATGTCGCTCCTCAACATGTACGGCTCAAACTCGCTCGTAACCCGGAACATGATTTGTTCGAACGCGATGCCTTTGTCTGTGTAGCGCTCCATCTTCTCCACGAACCTGGCCTTGAAGAACTTGGTGACGCCGTCTCGCATGCGCTTTGCTTCTTCTTTGGTCGTGAAGAGCCCCAGGCCGTACCCGAAGCGGTCTCTGTAGGCGGGGAAGAAGACCTCTTTCACAACCTGCCCGGACGGAGATATGCAGTTGTTCACGCCGAATGCCTCCTGATACATCTTGGCGGCGTCCAGGTAGAACGCCTCGTTTTGCTCTTGAGTGTACTTCTACCTCATTATGAGTGGAAAATTAGAATTTAGTTCCAGGCACACGGCCGCACTGAAATGTTTAGACACTTTATATTCAAATCCCAATTTAGTTTCATGGCCAACGTATGTGAAAGATGGAGGGAAAAGTTAAACGAGTCCAGTTTGCGTCTAATCTTGCTTCGCTTCCGACGCACATTTCCGTGCCGCGAGCACGTGCACGCCAGACAAGACGAAAAGAACGCAAGAAGAGCAAACGGGCGAAGCAAGTGCGCCCAGCAGCGAATTCGTATTCTCGCCGCGCTGCATTCTGGGGCCTGCGGAATCTCGCTATTTTGGAGGAGTTTCGCAAAGATTTGTTTTAAGCTATACACCAGAATGATTTACAAATTTACCTACGCCTGAATTTAATCTTTGCTCGGAACTATTTAGATAAATAATATATCACTGCAACTGCTATTCTTTCGCACCAAATTGAAAGTGGCTCTTCGCGGCGACCTGCGAGCGCTCTGTCCGATGGGAGTTTGCGTCCAGAATATCCTGCAACTGCGCGACGAAGGACTGCCCGGCGTCTGGACGTGCTTGCGACCGGATCATTTGACTTTGGATCTGCGCGTTCAGGTTACTAACCAGCTCTCGCGGGCTTTCGACGTGCGAATTCTGCAGCTGCACTATCTGTTTGTCCAGCGACTTCTTGAACAGCAGTACCGCGTTGTCTATGTCGCTCCTCAACATGTACGGCTCAAACTCGCTCGTAACCCGGAACATGATTTGTTCGAACGCGATGCCTTTGTCTGTGTAGTGCTCCATCTTCTCCACGAACCTGGCCTTGAAGAACTTGGTGATGCCGTCTCGCATGCGCTTTGCTTCTTCTTTGATCGTGAAGAGCCCCAGGCCGTACCCGAAGCGGTCTCTGTAGGCGGGGAAGAAGACCTCTTTCACAACCTGCCCGGACGGAGATATGCAGTTGTTCACGCCGAATGCCTCCTGATACATCTTGGCGGCGTCCAGGTAGAACGCCTCGTTTTGCTCTTGAGTGTACTTCTACCTCATTATGAGTGGAAAATTAGAATTTAGTTCCAGGCACACGGCCGCACTGAAATGTTTAGACACTTTATATTCAAATCCCAATTTAGTTTCATGGCCAACGTATGTGAAAGATGGAGGGAAAAGTTAAACGAGTCCAGTTTGCGTCTAATCTTGCTTCGCTTCCGACGCACATTTCCGTGCCGCGAGCACGTGCACGCCAGACAAGACGAAAAGAACGCAAGAAGAGCAAACGGGCGAAGCAAGTGCGCCCAGCAGCGAATTCGTATTCTCGCCGCGCTGCATTCTGGCGCCTGCGGAATCTCGCTATTTTGGAGGAGTTTCGCAAAGATTTGTTTTAAGCTATACACCAGAATGATTTACAAATTTACCTACGCCTGAATTTAATCTTTGCTCGGAACTATTTAGATAAATAATATATCACTGCAACTGCTATTCTTTCGCACCAAATTGAAAGTGGCTCTTCGCGGCGACCTGCGAGCGCTCTGTCCGATGGGAGTTTGCGTCCAGAATATCCTGCAACTGCGCGACGAAGGACTGCCCGGCGTCTGGACGTGCTTGCGACCGGATCATTTGACTTTGGATCTACGCGTTCAGGTTACTAACCAGCTCTCGCGGGCTTTCGACATGCGAATTCTGCAGCTGCACTATCTGTTTGTCCAGCGACTTCTTGAACAGCAGTACCGCGTTGTCTATGTCGCTCCTCAACATGTACGGCTCAAACTCGCTCGTAACCCGGAACATGATTTGTTCGAACGCGATGCCTTTGTCTGTGTAGCGCTCCATCTTCTCCACGAACCTGGCCTTGAAGAACTTGGTGACGCCGTCTCGCATGCGCTTTGCTTCTTCTTTGGTCGTGAAGAGCCCCAGGCCGTACCCGAAGCGGTCTCTGTAGGCGGGAAAGAAGACCTCTTTGGCCACCGCCCCGGACGGCGATATGCAGTTGTTCACGCCGAATGTCTCCTGATACATCTTGGCGGCGTCCAGGTAGAACGCCTCGTTTTGCTCTTGAGTGTACTTCTACCTCATTATGAGTGGAAAATTAGAATTTAGTTCCAGACGCACGGCCGCACTCAAATGTTTAGACTCTTTATATTCAAATCCCAATTTAGTTTCATGGCTAGCGTATGTGAAAGATGGAGGGAAAAGTTAAACGAGTCCAGTTTGCATCTAATCTTGCTTCGCTTCCGACGCACATTTCTGTGCCGCGAGCACGTGCACGCCAGGCAAGACGAAAAGAACGCAAGACGGGCAAATGGGCGAAGCAAGTGCGCCTAGCAGCGAGTTCGTATTCGCGCCGCGCTGCATTCCGGCGCCTGCGGAATCTCTGAATTTTGGAGGAGTTTCGCAAAGATTTGTTTTAAGCTATACACCCAGAATGATTTACAAATTTACCTACGTCTGAATTTAATCTTTGCTCGGAACTATTTAGATAAATAATATATCACTGCAACTGCTATTCTTTCGCACCAAATTGAAAGTTGCTCTTCGCGGCGACCTGCGACCGCTCTGGCCGATGGGAGTTTGCGTCCAGAATATTCTGCAACTGCGCGACGAAGGACTGCCCGGCGTCTGGACGTGCTTGCGATCGGATCATTTAACTTTGGATCTGCGCGTTTAGGTTGCTAACCAGCTCTCGCGGGCTTTCGACGTGCGAATTCTGCAGCTGCACTATCTGTTTGTCTAGCGACTTCTTGAACAGCAGCACCGCGTTATCTATGTCGCTCCTCAGCATGTACGGCTCAAACTCGCTCGTTACTCGGAACATGATTTGTTCGAACGCGATTCCTTTGTCTGTGTAGCGCTCCATCTTCTCCACGAACATGGCCTTGAAGAACTTGGTGATGCCGTCTCGCATGCGCTTTGCTTCTTCTTTGGTCGTGAAGAGCCCCAGGCCGTACCCGAAGCGGTCTCTGTAGGCGGGAAAGAAGACCTCTTTGGCCACCGCCCCGGACGGCGATATGCAGTTGTTCACGCCGAATGTCTCCTGATACATCTTGGCGGCGTCCAGGTAGAACGCCTCGTTTTGCTCTTGAGTGTACTTCTACCTCATTATGAGTGGAAAATTAGAATTTAGTTCCAGACGCACGGCCGCACTCAAATGTTTAGACACTTTATATTCAAATCCCAATTTAGTTTCATGGCTAGCGTATGTGAAAGATGGAGGGTTGTTGAAGTATTCAGTTAATATGTCTTTATATTGAAGTATTATCTTGAACATAAAATAATAAAATACATAGTTGGAAATTTTTCAAATTTGACTAACCAAATATTTGTTGCAATTATTGCGCAAATTTGATTTTAATTACAATATTAAAACTTATAATTATAATAAGATTTTTTCACAATCCGAGGTGTGCGAGTATTTATTGGCACAATTCTTTGTATACCCAGGCGTCGCCGGTCATTCTTCTGAATATGATGTTGCAGAATTCGGTGTTTGCGACTCTGCATGCTTCAACGCTCATGATTACGTTCAGGCGTTAGCATTTCCAGAGGCCGGTCTTTTCTTTTTGGAATTTAATTTTGAGTTTCTTCATGACTTCTTCGAGCAGGCTGACGAGTAAATCTGCTGGCATTTTGGTTGATGTTCCGGTTGTGACTGTTCCGAAGTACCTTCTGAGGCCGAAGTCGTCCACTGGTTCGTTTGATATTTGTGGTTGTTCAACGCGTTCGGTGACTTCGAATTAGTGCACTTGTATTTGTGGTGACATTTGATTTATTTGTGAGAGGATTGGTAGTGGTGGGATTCCGGTTGGTTTTGACTGCACTGGTGAGTTGCGTGGTAGTTCGAGCTCTTTGTAGCTTGCTTCATCCAAATCTAGTTTGTTTTCTTCTACGTATTTATTATTTGCGATGTCTGCGCGCACTTCAACTTGTTTTCCTTCCGACTCGATTATTTCCTTCTTTATTGGTGCTTCGTTTTCGTCCGGATTCTGGTTTAAGTCTATTTGCATCTCTAGCTGCCCAATTACTTGCCTTTCTTAGTCCAGTATCTCACCTTTACTATTAACAACTAAATTCAACTAAATAGTTGCAACCTGAATCTTCTTCTCAAGCGTTTTCGGCTCACTCTCCAAATTCTCTATTTTGAGCTTCCCACCGATTATTTGCTCATTCAGGAGCATATAAGTTGCAGTTTGGGCGTTGTGTTTGTTCATTTTGAGGGCCTTGATCGTTTATTCCAGGTCAAAATTGAGTTGTTTCATTTACAAAAGTGTTCTCAAACTCAAACTTGGGTCTGTTTTCTGCATCTTTAACTCAAGTGGTTCGTTAGCGTGTAATTTGGCCCAGTTTTCCTTAACCCAGGGGTGCTCGAAGAGTTGTGGTATTTTCGCTCTCTTGACCGGGTCGATGGTTAACAGTGAGCGGACGACGTCCCTCGCAGGTTCGGACACGTACTCGGGGAAGAAGATGTTCCCCGAGAGAATCTTGCAGTACAAACCCTGAGTGGTGGAGGCCTCAAAGGGGAGGGCACCGCAGAGCATCGCGTAGAGGATAATCCCGCAGCTCCAGGTGTCCGCGTTCGCGCCGTTGTAAATCTCGCCCTTGATCATCTCCGGGCAGGCATAGGCAGGAGAACCACAGGCGGTTTTGAGATAGGCGTAATTCTTGAACATATTCGACAAACCAAAGTCGATTATCTTAATGTTGTTGTTCTGGTCCAAGCAGCAGTTCTCAGGCTTCAAATCGCGGTGCGAAATGCAATTCTAGTGCAAATAATTCAACCCGGACCAAATCTGCACTATAAAAGAGCACGATTGGGCCTCGGATAAACGCTTGCGCGCTACTATGTAGTCAAACAACTCGCCGTTCTGCATATACTCCTGAATTATATACAAATGGCGAGGAGTGTCTATGATCTCATACAACCTAACCACGTTCTAATGCTGGAGCAACTTTAAAATTTGAATTTCGCGCGTAATGCGCTAAACATCAGCAGACTCGGTAATTTTCGCCTTCTCTATGATTTTTAAGGCCACTCGCTCATTGGTTAACAAATGAGTACCGAGTTTAACCTTGGAGAATGAACCCTCTCCAATTGTTTTACCAATAATGTAATTACCTACACGTTTAACACGAACTTTTCCATCAGCAGTTACTTCTGACATCCATGAAAAAGGAGTGGATTTGCGAAATTTAAACTTTCAATTTCTCTGTATTTATAACAAATTTGCTATGTATTTAAAAGTTGATGTTGACTAAATAGCTGTGTATTATATAAGTGAAAGTACAAAGTATTCAACGCACGAATACTGATATTTATAGTTAAATATATGTTTAATAAACTGTGTTATGTTATAAGGGCTATGTGAACAATGCATTATTGTTAAACTATTTTCAGTTCATTCTTACGTAAAAAGTAACAATTGATAATAATTTAAAATTAGATTGAATTATATGAGTATATTTAATTTCGTATTTTAATTGATAGCTATGATATTATTATACTAAATCATGACAGTCCACTCACTTAACTTTCGTTTATATTGTCATCATTATACTAAATATAGAATTGAACACAAGTGAATGTACTTGTTGTTTTTGATTATTTTATATTAATATATTATAATTATATTTGTACGCTTATAGCTCTTGTTATCACGATTGAATGATTTAAATACATGTGTATTGGAGTGAAATTTTTGTATAAACCGAAATAAATATATAATGACTTACATGATCACATCCTTAAACCCTCTTAAACTAAGCTTAAACTAATTCTTTCTGAATGTTTTAAATAACAACACCACTTAAAAATCAACTAAATTCATTCGTTTTAGTATTTTAATTAGCAATGGCAATCCATTAAAAATATGCTGGTCACGACAAAACGCTATATTCTGCACATGTATTTAAATTATAATATTTTGTTCAATTATTTGATACATATTTTAACAATTAATTTAAGACATACAAACATGTAAGTATTTTTAGTTACATTTATATATAACATGCATAATAAAATAGCTAAAAATGATATTATCTCTATATGTCATATTTAATCAAATGAACATTCACTACTCATATAAACCAAATAAACTATAATATTGAATGCCAATATATTTGATTATATAACTAATATAATATTATATATGATTATTGGATTTTAAACCACGAATATAGATATATGAAAATAAATATGTATTGGTATATTCAAAACTATTAGCCAAGAAGTTAAATTAAAATTATTTTAATATATTATGAATACATGATCTATAATAATTACAATTATATAATGATATTGAATGTTCGCAATGTACTCTTGTATGATATCATATATTCAATATCTCAACCAATCAACAATTTGGAGTGTAGCCAATACATTATTATAAATATAATTAACGTAATAACTAAATACTTCTTTTAGTCAACCATTTACATTTCTTTGTTTAAATATTAAGAATTTACACAGTTGATACAATTTCCTTATTAAATATTATTAGCTCATTATATTATATTCCATTATTCACTATATTATATAACTTGCAATATTATGTTACGTAGCATGATCTAGTTATTGATTCATCTATTATATTTAACTTAAAATATATGTGTAACATCATTATTATGAATATAGCCTTTAGGTCCTTGGGTAAATTAACAATATCTAAATAGTTATTACTAATATATTCTAAAAATATAGCGTGTTCAGATATTATTATAATCTAAGTCAAATATTCGTAAGTTGTATAAAATGCATTAAATACAAAGAAGACGTTGAGGTCCAAATTCTTATCATTATTATATACTCTCACCTTTATAATTAATATAATGAGTTTTAGGCTAAGTTAATTTATACATTTTTTAGTTATAGCTGAAAGTTAAAACCCGACTATTTTGACTATTAATAAACAAAAAATACTCATATCGCCCAGTCTTTATTCAGCGCTATCCCTACTAGTTATAACAAATGTACTTAGAAAGAATTCAGTCTTTATAGTTTGCTCTCTTCGAATTGGTCAAATACAGAAGTGTAATTTTTAACATCTTGTTTATCAAAATTTTTCTACAAGATTTTTAATATTGTAAAGAGTGCACTTTATATTAAAATTCATATAAACAAATGAATTGGATTGCAAAATTGGTGTTGATAGAATTTAAATTTAAGTTATTTTATAGTTTAAATTTATGTATATTGATCATTACCACTCAAGGCTTCATACTAAATATATAAATATTAACATTATACCTACCTTTATATGTTGTATGATATTATATGTATGTAAGACTTACCAACAATACAATAATGCAATTAACTATGTAGGTATGTACCTACCTGTTTGACTTGTTTGTTTAACTTTGAGATTGTGATTCACATACGAAAAGTATTTTAATAATCTATTGTAATTTAATCTTGTTTAATCTACTGATATTTACATATTTTAATAAAAAGATTATAATATACCACACCACAAAATGTATTTAATAACAGTATAAAGTTTAATAATAAATGAGCTACAAAACTAGCTATATAAATTTGAAAGTGAGTCAATTCAGAAAGCGAACATAAATAACATTTTCAACAGCGTCACCGAATTATTAAACCTAAAAAACTACACTTATCTGAATCCAAGGCTGCAGTTCTTCAAAGACTACTACGACCGTATGGAAGAGTACCACCAACACGGCCTCTAAGGCATACTGTAGTTTTAATAAGTCAGCAGAATGCTGAACGTAATGCTCTTGAACCATTCTACGAAAACCTGGGCTCAGAACACACTAAATATTCTGTACGCGCAAACACCAGATATAGAGGCAACCCAACAGTGGCACAAGAAACACTACTTCGACGCCTACCAAAAAGAGTTCGACGAACTTAACGCCATCGCCAGCAAAATCAGGAAAAACGACACTTTCCAGGATCTCAAAGATAAAGTAGGGAACAACTCCACGTATTTTTCAGTTAACGGTCACGAACATCTCGCTGAAGGAATACCTTACAAAAATCCACAAATATTTAGCAATTTCTCAAAGGACGTTGTATTTGTCTTCAACGACTTTAGCGACACAGACATATTGAATGTTACAGTTTTGGAAACGTGTTCCCTTGTCGATAGAATCTGGATTTATGTCCTAAAGTAAAATGTAAAATTTAATGTTATCGATAACTTATTTGGATTACAGTACATCTCGCTAGTTTAGTTTATGATATACCAAGAAAGAATAATTTAATCAATTAATGATAATATGATCACACAGATAAGCATAATTGCATTTTAAATAATTTAAGATATTTAATTTAAGATATATAATTTAAGATATATAAAATGTCAATTTAAATTAAGTTTATAGTGTTAGATCTAATAATTTTGCAAAAGTAACATAAAACTACATGATGACTATGTTATTTACAAAATAATGCCACTATTAATCAAATTTATTTAAAGACCAAACAACTATAACTAACTAAAAATTATTTGTTGTTACAAAACATACTAGCTCTTCATTTGAATTCAGATTTAATAACTAGATTGATTTAGCAGTACAGTATATCAGCCCTGATTAATATATGTTTGATGGATTAAAATAAATAATACAAAAGATAAACCAACTTATATATGACGACACTCCTAAGTTCGGCAACGTGAACACCACTTTGGTATTTATCAAACCTATTTATGTGGACTTCGAGTATTTAGGAAGTGTATACAAACTAGTCGATTTTAATTAGTATTCGGCATTCGACCTATTGTGGCTGGATCAGATTTCTAGATCAATCATCAAACAAACAAATTCGCAGCGCGTGATAGTGGATTCATTCGCTCAATATTCCTCGATATTTACAGTCGGTAAATATAGGTACAAAAACTACTATTAGCTGCAGCCGATCGTCTTCAACCACTCTGATTCGCTAATTTAGTACTCTGATCAAAATAGAGTAACCACCTAGCAAATCTACGAAGTTTTAGACGACGAGATATTCACCAGAAGAGACTTCACAAAGTACTAAAAGTAGTACTAATCGCGTTAATACTCTTTGATATTCACCATATCCAGCAAAGCAGTGGGATACTTGCAGCGTAGAAAGAGCGAGCAATGCCAGCAATTCAGCTAAGACGTGTTGGATTAAATCAATCTATTTAGAAATTACAAGTCTAGCAGACAGATGAACATCACTAGCCTGCGGTAGATCGCTTCGCCATCTCACGTTCACATAAACCCAGATTGCCCGAACAAGTTGGGGTTAGTTTGTTTGGGCACGTAGTCCATGTATTTAAACTATAAAGAATAAATGCAGAAGTCTTTCAACCCCGTGCAACTGCCTCCAGTTTGCGCTCTCAGCAGGCAAAGCAAATTCACGTTTCATTACGACATCGAAACTATTTTCGAAGACCTGAACAAACTGAAAAATGTGGGCAACATAACAAACTTTAAAAACGCCGTGTTACAGTGCATTTAGTTACTTGGCGATGGTAGATCGTAAGAAGCCTTCAGCATCCCTCTCGTTCAATTTATTCTTTCAAGAATGAAAGAAGAATCAATAAATGACGCACTTGCGCTTCGAGGCATAAAGTAGGTATATATGGTCCCTATTTACAGTTTTGCCACTTTCAAAAAAGATTCCAGCCCTTTACGCTGAAAATACACTACTTTCTAGTGCTTTTAACCATTATGGAATGGAAAATGGCAATAATAAATTTGAAAATATATAAAACGGCTAAATATAAACGGAAGAAGATTTACTCTATTTTAGAATCTGGTCTTTTAAAAATGGAATGGTAAATAGAAAGAGATGGTTATATTATCATGTGAAATGAACCTAACATCTACAGTTTCCACTCTACATGATTAAAAAATATTTATTATTTTAAGGTCTTAATTTTCAGATTCATTATTTAAGATTTTTTTAACATAAGAAAAAGAAAATGTAATATTTAAAGACACAGAATGTTATTGAATTATGTGATAATACATGTGAAGATTTTGATGAAGTTATTTTATATTTAGATTCTAAAAATAAGAGAATAAATAAAAGTAATAAATTTAACCCTCAATCAATTAATCTTAAAGTATTAGCCATAGTTATGCTAAAAGATAATAAATTTGTAAATTCATTAGAAATACAAAATAATAATATATATACACTGAAACATATCCATGAAAAACTTGTTAATACATCAATAATCAAAGTTCATATCTAAAAAGAATTGAAATAATTCAAATTACCAAAAACAGGTGAGATGTGTGATTTTTACCCATCATTATAATACAAAGTTAGTGATAAAGAATTAGACCGCTTTTGTCTATTAGAAATTTAAAAAGAATACAGTAAAGTAATAATTGATAAAGAAATATCATTTGATGAATGAATGATAATCAATCTTTTTTGTTTTTAAAAAATGACCTTAGTTATGACCTTAACAGGCTCTTAAAGTAATGAAACATTGCATTTATCACCGTTTGATTAGTAAATATTGTATGAATATGACAAAGATGAGGTTGATGTTAACATAAAATTAACGTTTATTCCTCCATATTATGCAATTGATAACAATAAATTTTATGTATAACGCATTGATAATGATGAATGGTAAGAAATTTAGATAAATGCATAATTTAAAATAGATGATGAGCAATAACTCATAAATAAATTTAATGAAATATGCGCTTAAGTTAATTATTAAATATAAATTGATAACTTATACTATGAAAATAATAACAAATTGCGTTTCACATCTACTATATTTAAAGCTATTAAAATAGATGATTATTATTTTAGTAAAATATTAGGATTCAAACAGAATACTATTTATGAAATGAATGAAGCAGGGTATATAACAGCAGATTAAATACTATATCCATATATTTATAAATATCTAATTATTAATTGCTATGAAATTTAAGATTTTACAGTTATTGAAAAGGGATAGAAGCGTTTTCTATTGATGAAATAATTTAGAAATTGGTAAGCAGGTGTAAATACATAAGTAACAAGTGATTTATCAGTTTCATTTCCAATAATTAATTTAATGAAAGGGATATAAGTTTAGTTTTTAGATGAGAATTACATACCCTTACCATTAAGCGGTTAAGAATATACAATTGATCTATATATTGGTAAAAGCCGTAAATAATTAATGAAGAAATAGTATCAAGAAGAACAACAATAAATTAAATAGCAAGAAGAGCTCTAAAAGAGACAAATATTAGAATAACGCAAATAAGAAAAAGAATAAGCTGAAATGATGCAAGAACAGCAAGCCCAGTAAATTATGAAATAGTACTATGAAGATGAAGAAAAAGAACTATAAGCGATGGAGCAATCATATACGTTACATTCATAGAAACCAACTCAAATTAATTAAATATTAAATGAGAATTAAAAACAGAAATTAATACGTAAAAAGAAAATCAATGAATTGAACAAGAAGTTATAGAACAGATAAATAAAAGCTGAAGATTATAACAGGTAAACGCAAGAGATAAAATAAGAAATCCAAGAAATTAAAACAGAGCGTTATGGTATTTTATCATAGGCATTATAGAATATAGATAATAGTGTTTAAATATTAGATGATGGAACTGAACATAAAAATATGAAAATTAAACAAGAAGAAGAAATATTAAGATAGCCAGAACTTAAATCCTCATGGGGATTAGACTAAACTGTATAGTAAATGTATAATAATGAACACAATCACGAAGATCAAGACAACACAACACCATTAGATCAAGATCAATTAATTTAATATGCATGGAATAAAACAAAATTTTACCCTGAATAAACCATATAACCACCACCTAATTAGAAACGAGATTTTGACAAGTATTTAGAAGAAGAACAAGAAAAATTTGATTAGAGCATTATTAAAGGAACAGAAAGACCTAAATCTATATATTATAACCCAGAAAACTAAAATTTATAAGAAACCATATTACGCGAGTTATTAGAAACCTAAGCTTCACCGGGCTCTTTGACCAAAACACCTAATATAGAAGAAACTAAAGTATTAAGTTAATTAGAGTAAATAGGACAGAAATTTTAACAAATTGATCAGTATAATTAGCTATTATAATAAATAAATCAAGTTAACTCAAAATAATAGTTAAGAGAAATAGCAAAATAAATGCTATAATATAAAGATTTTATTAGATAAATTGACTAACAAAATAACAATTATTTAAAATAGTTATATACTGACAAGCTTTAATAATACGGTAAGAAATGATTAAGTCAGAATTTTTTAAGATAAGAAAAATGGAAACCTAACAACAGAACATGACAATAGATACATCATCTATCATAACTGACCCAGCCAGACCCTTAATCCCAAGTGAATAAACAGTTTTAAAAATTGATAGAATGAATAAAGATGTTAAACCACCACCAAAAGAAGGATATGAGTATAAATTTGGAAAAAATGGATGGAGAGCACAGAAAATCATAACAACAGAATAGAAGCAAGCAAAAGGTTAATAACTTAGATAAGCTAAGTAATTAAAATAACAAATAGAACCTTAACCATAATAAAATGAAATATCACTTACATAAACAGTTGAGGATTTGAAATAGTAATTAAGATAGCTATCAGAATAAAAACAATAACCTGTTTCTATGCCTGAATCTGTTTAAATAGCTAAAACTAAAAAGATAAGATAAGTGAAAGTTATTGATAAGACAATTGATAATCCAACACTCTTATAATTAGGTTTTGGATATAAAATTATTGATGAAGAATATAGTGATTGAATGGAAAGACACAAGCATATGTCTGAAAATATTTTTTCTCTAAAATAAAAATGATCAGAGATGATAACATCATACAATTAGAATCATAACCAATAAATATTATGAGTTTTGGATGTATTGGTTTATACGGGAAAACTAACACAGGAAAGACAACATAGCTTTTTAAACTAAAAGACGCATATATAGAAAATAGTAAGAAGTAATAATATGATTTAGACAACCCCTTTGTATTAGGAGGAGAATTTACACACATTTACTTTATATCACCATCAATATAATCAGATAAAACAAGTAAAAAGAACTAAAATGACAATATTATCAAAATTGATGGTTAAAAAGAAAATATACTCAATCTAATACAATATATACGGTAAATGAAAGATTAGATAGAAATAATAATTGAGCTATAATAATAATTAAGGTAATTTTTCAAAGCAGGTAATATCCAATATGATAGACATACAGCTGTTTTATTAATTAATATACTAAAATTAATTGAACAAACAAAAAGAAAATACCCATAATTAATATGTAAAGAGTAAAATTAAGTGATTATAGATAATCTTAAAGAATTATATTAGATTTTAGGTGTGAAAACTGATTACACATGGATACGCATTCCTAAAATTATGACCATGTTTGATGATATGAGCGGCACATCGCTATTTACTAATTCAATTGAAAATGAGTTTTATAAATTTATAGTTTAAAGACGTCATTTACACGTATTTGCATGTTTCATAGTTGCTCACAGTATCACAAATTTATATTATTAATTTAGAGTTAACTAAACAGCTATACTATTATTTAATGGGCTCAAACCTGAATAAATGAAAGAATACTTTAATACAATTTAAGAGGTTCAAAGCAATAATTTTGGTGAGAAAGAATTCACAGAAATATATAAAAACGTTACAGGTTATTATGAGGATGACTTTGATAAAAAGATGAAATATAGATATAACTTTCTATATATAGTGATTTCACCAACACCAAGCATATACTAAGGATTTGAAAAAAGATTAAAGTGATTTAATGGTGTCTTATTTATGTCATCAGACTTTATGTCATTTCAATGATTTCATATTATTATTACCGCCTGATAAATAGTCTATACCTTAATTAATTATACCGCCCGCCCCAGGTATCATACCTATAAGGCTTTAAACAGGTTTACGGGCAAATTACCAAAACTTACCTAAACCTCCTTTTATTTTTTACCATGTTGATTATCTTCTATACGCGTTATTAGATGTTGTTATTTATCTTTATGGTTTTTAATTAGACGTTCTTTGATCTCTTATATATTTAATTCCATTTACAGTTGCGGCTTTGACATCATTTAATGGTTACTATAATTATGACGGTGCTTATTGTATTAATTTATCAGCTAATTAATCTGCGCTTTATGATAATATATCAGTTACAGGTTAAGGTTATGATGCTATTTTCATGGTTGGTATCATAGTTTTAATTTATTCTATGCTCATTTTTATTTTAGATAGAAAAAAATAATATTTTATATTTCATTTAACTAAAAGCCTTATAATTAAATTAGGATATTTATCAATTTCATTATCTTCTATATCTGTTAATTTAAAATCAATTTAACGTGTTAAGTTTTATTATTACCAAAAGAATACAGATGAATTCATACCTTATAAATTAATATCATTAAAAATTAGAATATCAATTAGTTCGCCATTCATATATAGTTTATACACAAAATCATTTTAGAATTTATTTACAATTGAATCATTTTAATATGTTTTCAAATAATAATACAATATATTTTCTTTATTTACAACTATAGAATCTAAATTTACATCATACTCATCAACAAAATTATCAATAAAATCTTAATCTATCATTTTATTTTAATATTCCTCATAATCATCAAATAAATTCAATGTTTAATACTATCCATGAACAGTCTCTTTAAATTTTACTATAGAATTAAATCTATTTAATACATTATTGGGTGATATTTGACCTGATATCTATTAAACAGAAAAATAAGAAAGGTATTATTATAAATATTTTATTTTATCTAATTTTATGAATACTTAATGTTTTAAGTGTATCTCATTTTAGGGGTCTCTCACGGCCCCTAAGCTAAAAAACTGTGTTTTAATAAATACATTGCGCAAAGTAAATAACCTATCATCTTAATCTGTTACCCAAAAATTAAATACTTAACCTTTTAATAACTAATGGTGTATATCTATTGTTTAAGACTCAAATTAAAAATTATTACTTCTATCTAATATCATTAAAGCATTGATAGTGTCTTCACCAAATTGTGATGTATTAATAAAATCACATTAGACTTTTAAATATTGAATTCTGGCAATATTATCCTATGATAAATCTATAACCTAATTCACTTCAATATACTATTCATTATAAAACCCAAATATTTACTTATAATTACCTGTCATATTTACACTTCCTGTAATCAATCCCTTCATTTAAAAATACTATTCATTAACTTATTTAAATTAAACAAATTTCTATTCTTTATTAATTTAATCGCATAAATCTTATAATGAGAAATATGATTTAATTATATCTTTATACAAATACTATGTTCCAAATAAAATTGATCCGTTACATGCTGCTGATAAATTAGTTCTTACTGATTATAATACCATATAATCATTCTATTTAAATAACGGGGCATATATTTACCCTTTTCCGTTTAATTGTGTTTATGCTATGATAACTTACGCATTCTATTAATTCATTTATTATTAGCAAAAAAATATTCATTAAGACTTTGCGTCATCACTTCCGCCATATTTAGTGGTGTATCATCAGACGTAAACGTCTTTAGACTTTGCGTCATCATTTGAGACATTATTCAAATAAACCAGAAGCTTTTACACTAACTTTCAATAAATTACAAGCAATCTGTTTTAACTATCTTTTAGTATTATTTTTGATTGTCTCATCTATCATATTATCAAGTAATGTATCAGCTATTTGATAAGATATAGAACCATTATTTCCTAAAGCATTAGCAAGTCTGAGTTTTACATTATATTTTCTGAGCTCACCCATAGATGGTTATTTTTACCATATATATTCAGCAAGAGAGCATAATTATTTAACCATATTTTGCAGCTCATCAAATGTTATCTTATCATTAATAAACTTTTTGATAATTATATCAGCATAAGTATTGAATTATTGTAAATTATATTGCTCATTGTTTAATACTTACTGTGATCCCATCGTATTATATTCACCACTAATCGTTATAGTGTTTGAAGTCTGAGTTTGAGTTTGGTCAGCCTTAAGACTTTGCGTCACTTATCTATCCATCATATTTTTCTATATTTGAAAAAAATATATTTTATATGTTTCATTATTAACGTGATTTCAAATAATCATCATCCTATATAATTGTTTATTTCTTAGTATCAAAATAAAGAGAACTATCATACTTTTAAATAAGCTCAACAGCTACAGGTGTTTAATCAGAGATAAGTGTTTTTGGTGTTTATGTTAATGGATTATACACTTATCCAATATTTCCGTTAGTGAATAAACCAATCTAATAATCTAACATAATTTTCTAATTAAATGTATTTATACCATCACCAACAACATCTTAATTTGTATCAATACTGAAAGATTCTAAATTCATTGTTAATAAAGCATAATTCATCATAATTTTTAAAAATGAATCATAATACTATACCCCCTCGCTATATTAATTATACAGGTTTAATCCTCTTAACATTTCACACTTAAATGATGTAATGTTTTCTAAATTTTTGGAAAATACCTAATTTGATCGTGATCCTTTCCATAAATTAAAATATCTAAACCAATTAAATTCCTCATTCATATCATATACACCATTTATTATATTCATTTATTACTCAGCTGTAAACATTGTATATCTTTACTTTAAGTATAATGAGTCTTTTTAATTTGTATCATTAATACATAATCCAATACAAATATCAGCTGTTGATATATGACCGCTATATATTACTCTATTAGTTTGAGCGTATGTATTATCAGTTGGTAATTATGTATATTCATATCTTTTATACACATGTGAAAAACCATCTTTACCATTCAATTCAGCTTTTACTGAGGTGCTATCTTTTGTTACTGTTACCAATTCTAAAGCTATAATACCTGTTAATTTAGTATCTAAATAGTCTTCCTATCCAAATACTCTATAAATATAATCTTTTAATAGATAGAAATTTAGTTTAATTTCTGTTCCTCCTAACACATTTAATGGAAATACTATATCAGCATCAAATACTTAGTTAAGAATATTCAATGGAATTGTGAATGTTTTATTAAATAAGAAAGTAACTTGTGAATCAGCTGCATTTGTTGGTTTTGCTCCTTTTATTAGTTCTGTTGCTGGAATTGATTTATCATCAAAATAAGATAAATCTGCTATATCCATATATGTTTTAGTTCTTCTATCACCTGGTGTTGCATATTTATATGGCAAAGCAATAAATTCTAAACATGGTTTATCACCTTAAAACCATGATTAGTTATGATTATTTTAGAATTCATTTTAATATTATTATTAGGCAAAAGCGGTATATCTTGATACTTATCTATCTTCATTATTTAAAAGTTTATAACTAAACTCTGTTCTATCAATTATTGCGGCGCTATTACATGCAAAAGCCATGAAAGCAATTGGTTTCTTACCTGCGGATACCCATGATACAGTTGCGGCATTCCATACATATCTTTCAAAATACCAATAAGGGCCAAAACCATCTCTATTTTAAACAAAGTATCTTCCAATATTATCAGCTGGTGTTTTACCGTTTTAATTATATGGAAACGTTACTTTTAAACCAAATTATACAGTATATGATAAATATGATTAATTTTATGATAATATACTTTCACCTGTGCTTATTAGAAATTACATATTAACACCTGCCATATATGATAATGGTTTATCAGGTGATTACTGTATTGTATTAGTCGGGGCATAACTATTAATAGAGGCGCCTTTATGATTATTATCAGATGAAACAAATACAGTATTGCTAAAATTTTAGAATTTTTATATATTAGCGGGAACAATTTAAACATTGGACATATTTTTTCTATGATAAAAAAATATAATTTTATGAATCTGAGTCAACATGTCATTTCATAAAACAATAATTTAATATTATAAGCTAAGAAAATAAAATATGCAGGTCAAAGTATTGATATAACAAATGATAATCAAATAGAATTTAGAGATAATACTAATTAAAACAAAGTATTCATTAATACCAAGAATAACTAATCAAATATACAAATTGATATCAACTAATTAGAAGGCAAGTCTCTGAATAATTTTACAATTAAAAATTTAAGATCAAATAACATCATTATATCATCTCAAATAGATGGAGACTTTGATTTAGAGAAAACTATAGATGAACTAATTGAAGCACACAAACTAAACTAACAGAAAATTACAGAGATATAAACTCAAATAGAAGCAAACAAGATTGCACAAGATCAAATAAACAGTATATTTGGAACTGATATCTAAAATATAAATTCAACAGTATTGAATCATACTCAATAAATATAACAGCTATTCATAGATAATAACAATTTTAAAGCATTCTAAACTATAACTGAAACACGCTTATAAACTATAGAAACCAAGAATACTGAACAAGATAACACCTTAGATGCTCATTGGTCTAAAATATTAGAAATTATAGCATTATTAAATGAGATAGATGCAAGTTATATCACTAAATCAGACTTAAATGGTTTAGCAAGTGAAGCATCTGTTATAGCTTTAAGTGTAACAGTAGGTTTGGTAGGAGCAGAAGCAACAGCAGCTTTAGGAGCAGCATCATCAGCTTTAGGATCAGCAAATAGTGCTTTAGCAATGTCAACAGCAAATGGAACAGCTATAGGTCAGATAGTTACTCAAGTTACAGCTTTAGACACATAAGTCAAAGTATTATAAGGTAAAGAAGAATTATTAGAAGGTGATGTATAAGTTATGAAAGCAGATAATGCAACAACTAAAACTGAAGTTTATGCAACTAAAACAACTTTGAATACTTTCATGACAGCTCAAGGAGTTTTAGACGCAGAGATGGAAGCACATATTCTTTCACTTTAAGCTTTGAAAGCAGATAAGAAAGAGTTAGATGATTATGTTTTGATATAAAATGATACAAATACTTAGATTAGTACAAATTTATTAACATTAGGATCAACTAAGGCAAATATATCTGATACATATTCTAAGTCAGAAATAGATGCTCAATAATTAGCTCAAGATACTATAATTTCAACTAAAGCAAATATATCTGATGTTTTCAATAAGACTGAAATTATATCTAAATATTATGATAAAATAGATTCAGATACATTATTTTAACTCAAAACTGATTCGGATATAGCTTTGAATAATATTATGAGTCTTATAACAAATTTAGATGAGACTAAAGTTAATGTGACAGATGTATATACTAAACCCTTTATTGACACTCTTATCTCAACTAAAGCAAATATATCAGATATTTATACTAAATCTCAGATTGATTTATAACAATAAGCTCAAGACACTATAATTTCAACTAAAGCTAACACCTCTGATGTATATACTAAAACTTAGATAGATTTATAATAAAAAGTATAAAATGACGCTATCACATAGATTTAAGCAAAAGATTCTGTATAAGATAATGATATTGCAAATATGAAAATTGATGTCTCAAATAATAACACTAATGTTTAGAATTGTATGATCAAAGTTACATAGAATACAAATGATATAACTGTTATAAAATCTGATGTCACAGTAATCAAATCTGATATTGTTACTTTGAAAAATAGCAGCAACAATATACCATTTTTAGAAGGGAGATTGATAACTTTAGAGAATTAGTATATAGATCAAAATATCATAGTTAACGGTACAAAAAATTATTTAGAGTAAACTATGATTCCAGAACAAACAACTCAAAATACTAATATATCAACTTTATAAACATAGATGTCATCTGTTATATCTGTAAACAATAATCAATCATAAAGATTGTAAACAATAGAAAGCTCTATATCTAATGATTAGACTATAAATAACTAATCTTTCACTATATTCGGTCTGACTCTCAAATTCGGAAAGGTAGATGTCGGTTCAGCTTTAGGTCAATCATATGTAAAGTTTCCTATTCCTTTCAAATATGCAGTAAATATCGTCTTAGTTACACCATGGGCAAACAGCAGTGATGGAAGTGGATGTGATGTAGGATACGGCACAGCGGATATAAACGGTATAACTGTAACAGCTGACTATGCTAATTCAGGAGGTAATAATACAAACACATATTCATGGATGGCTGTTGGTATCTGATTGATTTAGTGATATGGACTCAGATATAGAGTATATATTTAAAGACCTTATACTAATCTTTAGTTAATGCGTATTTTTTGTTTTTACTGTTTAACCAAAATTCTTATTCAGCTAACGTTAAGTCTTAATTTTAGTATCTTATCATGGAAATGGGGACAAAGAATTTACCATAATTATTTTCAATTTCATAGTAAAGATGTCTATTATTCTTATTTATATATTCATCTAACTATTACATATTTTCTATTGATCTAAACACTCTTTACACATCAATAACACAATCATTGATTTTGTTAAATTAATACAAACGCGTATCCTCTTATTCAAATGGTAAATATTTATCATTTGGTTTAGCCTTACGTAATTCATAATATTTACGTCTATATACAGGGTTAGAAAATGGTAAATCATCACTATATCTTTCCGTGTTATTCTTAGTAACTCCTAAAACATCTTTATACTTACTCATGCTAAAATTCAATGGTGTTAACATAAACGTTTAACCTTGTTTATCAAATATTTAAAACACCTATTCACTCCATTTTTATAGTCTTTTCTTCTCTTTATCTTCGCGTTTATTTATTATTTAAACATAGTCACCTATTTAGTATTCGTTAGATTTATCAATATATTTTTTATTGTATTGTTCTTTCTATTCATTCATGTTATTTACATCTTCGCGTGATATGTTGTTTGGTGTTTATTTGTATAATGGTATTTTTCTTTTAAAATTGTGTTAGCTCATAAACTCATCTAACGCTCTTTAAACGCTTATGATCTCTTAGGCGTCAATAAGCTTTGTTATGTTTTTTCTAACGTAAGCCGCCATACCGTTAATGTGAGCTAATGACTTATGATCGTTAACGTTTCTTATTATAACTTAGTGTTAGATATTGTTTTATAGTAAGGTTTACTCAAATATACTTTTCCATTCATTGCCTTAGTCTGTAATTATCTTATCAATAAACTAATCGGGAAAGCCTTAGATGTATTATTAAAAGCTTATAAAGGCTTATAAGGATTGCTAAGGGGTCTTATTAAGAACTTAGTTAACAAATAATCTGTGATTAGCGGCGTTATAAAATAGCGCAATTATTAGATCGGGTATTTCCTTTTCTAAATATTTAGTATCTTTAATAAATATCAAATCTAAATACCAATCATCATAATAATTTATGTATATCATATTTTTCGCGTGTTAAAAAACATTCTTTGCGTCATTCATTTTCTAATATCAAAAAATTGTTCGTTAAATCGTGGTGTGTCATCAGACGTAATTAGACGCCTTAGCGCTTAAACTTATTTGTGTCATTCATTGTTAATCACTAATAGAAAATAATGATTGATATTAAACAAACTTATCACACATATGACTTTATAGTGATGCCATATTTATGATTTTTGATTGCATGTTTTGTTACTATTTTTAAATCTTATTTTAAATTTTAATTAATTATTTATCATTTTTAACTATTCTTTCAAACATTGTTTTAGGTATATCATGTGCTTTGATATTAAAATCATTAATTTCTTCAGTCATCCGTACGCTTCTTATACATAATCTATATTTATACAATAATATATCTGCTTTTTAATTATCTTAAAGTTCCATATAATATATAATTTCTTGATATGTTCCTCTTTAATTTAATACTTCGTATATTTCCTTTTTATTTATATGATTGTTGTATTAAACTAATTTTAATAATTCGTGAATACCATAATTTTTATATTTTTCCATTATCGTTTACATTCTCGTTTCCATTTCTTAGTTTTAAAAATTTTGAAATCTGATTTAGTAAATTTTAAGATAATAAAATTCAGATTTTTTTATTGTAAGAAAACAAGAATGCAAAAGTTAATGATAGAAGAGATGTAAAATAATTTTGATATAGTTTAAACTATAATTAAAATATAGAAGTTATCTTAAATATATAATAATGGGTCTAATAAATATATAAGAGACTATATGTGTGAATTATAGTAAGATTTATGCTATTAAAGAAATAAACGTTAATTAATTTAGGATGATATCTAATTCTTAACTTTAGAAACTGAATGAGTAATTTGTAATTGAAAAAATCTTTTTTTTGAGGTCAAATATAACCAAATGGAACGGTATTTATGTAATTATTAGCTTTATCAATATCTAAACTTATGCGTTTTCTTTCCTAAATTTAGATATATTTATTTTAATCTTACTTGAATATTCTTAATGACTATCTATCTGTGACAAAATTCTTATTTTATTCAGCTATTACTTTTGTATCTGGATTTAATACTAATTTCTTGTATATATCATATAAGCTTTCACTTTAGGCCTAAGGGTTGTTATCAGAATTAAGGTTTGTGGGCTCAGCACTAACTACATTCACTTATTTTTTGTAATTCAAACTAATACCTTTAGATGTGCAATGTTGTTTATTGTCTTTATTTTTATAACCATATTGTTTAGGTGCTATACATACAAATTCAGTCACATTCTATAATTTCTCCTCAGATTTAACTCCAAAGCTATTTTTGAAACTAAAACCTGTTAAATCTTTATATTTCTTATCTAATATGCAATATACGCTATCTGTATCGCTATACAAAACAGTTCCATTATAATGTTCAATTACGTGTTATTATAACTGATATAAACATGTTCTTGATAATGCTGTGATTCTTCCTGAAACAGATGCATTACTTTATGTTCTATTCATCATTTGGATTTCTTCAGCTTCGTTATAATCATATACTATACTTTTATCTGTTATATAGTTCATTTTTAAATCTTTGTGTATTAAATTATTGTATTCCTATTTGTAGAAGTTAATATCACTAATTATATGTGTACGTCTTATTTTTGATTAACCTGTTTTGCCATATATTGAGTTCATCATAAGCTTGTAAAATGTTTTCAATGCTGTGTTCTCTTTAATATTTTATACTTCAAGTTCAGGTTTGTATTTTATTTGCACTTGATTTTAGGATTCATTTAACTTATATTCACAAATTATATTGTCTTATTTTAATTACTCTAAAACATCTTCAGTATAATCTTTAGCATCACTATTTAATGTTTTCTGATATATTAAATGTTTCATGTATTCATTACCTTTGAAATTATTATCATTAAATGTTGTTGTCTAATATAAGTGTGTTTAGTACACTTCTAATATTTTATATCCAAGGTTAACAGCATGTATCAATTCAATTTCGTCAAAGAAACCATATAAAGCGCGTTCTTCTTCATTATGTGTGCATATAGTATTATTTTTAACATCCTTACACTTTTAATCTGCGCATGTTCTGCATAGTGGTGATAACAATTTGTTATTTATATTTACGCATAATACTGGGTATTGTAAATTTTATGGTGGTAATATTTTACATTTAACTTGAATAATGCGCTTATCAGGGTCACATCCTTGGAAATACTTTACTTGACGTTATTCTGGTGTGCCTGTAATGTTTTATGCGTATTGAATTAGTTTATTAACATAATCATAATCTTTACCAACTACTAAACCTCTTAAAGGTAAATTCTATAACATCATTGATGGATATAGTGATGTGTAATCTAAACCTTTCAAACACTGATTATCGTTTAGTGTGTATAAGTTATAATAATACTCAGTTCTGCCTCCTCTAAATATATCTCTGTTATTGATATTGTGCTATTATTTTATTGACTCTAATTGCATATCATTTATCTATGTATCTGTTATATTTATAAGTGCTTAATATCCTTTTGATTTCAATTTACTTAAAACATAGCGTTATTTTTTATCATGATGTTCCTTACGTTCAACCATTAGCTAATAATTCTGATGATTTTTATCTAATTTAACTAAACCGTGAAAATAAACTCCATTCACTTCAATTAAATATTTACCTATATCTATATCACCTGCTCCATATGCTTATATTACTATGTCTATGTTGTATTGATCAAATCTCATGTTAGTATCAATTACTTAAACTCTCGTGAAATTATGGTGTTGTATTTTTCCACCGGCCGTTATAATTTAGTTGATTTTTTGAATATCACCGCTTTAAAATAGATGTATCAATTTTTGTTCACACTAACTTCTATTGAAATTAAAGTCCTCATATTCTTACTAAAACATATTTTCTCCTGCATGGTGCAAATACAGATTATACGCTATACTTGACAAAGTTAGATAGTTCAAAATATTTACACCTTCACAAAACATTAACTAAGTCATTTTAATTAGGCCTAACATTGTGATGTTTACATCTTGTTAACAATATTTTATATATTAATTAATAAAATCTTCATCTCCATATTTGTTAATATATTCTTCTTCAAATTGTTTATCATCTAAAAATACACCATCATTAAAATGTTATCTATTCAGTCCTCCATTTTCATAATAATATCTAATTGTTTCTGATTTTCCTCCATTTTGTATATATTATTGAAACATATTTGTTGTGAGAAACGTATATGATTATTCAAATTTATTAACTTCTGCTATATTATATTTTGCTCTCATGCTATCAATATCAAAAGCTTTTTAAAACTTAGCTAACGGTGTATTCAAAATCTATAAACTATCTTTTATCAAAACCTCACCTGATTATGTTGTTAGTGATAACTGGATCAAGCGCCCTCCATTAAATAACGTCTCATATTCTATACTCACGTTATTATGTATTATATATGATAGAAATAGCTTTGAATCAAATTTTGAACCATTATGGGCGTAGATATATCTAACCTTAAATTATATCTATGCTTGATTTATAATTTCTATAAATGTTTCAAATGGTGAGTTATTTATAATGAATGTGCCTGGTTTTAAGTGTTATAGTTTGTTGTCGTTGTTTATTTCTTTCATTTCATATTCGTTAGTCTCTTTGTTGAAAACAGCTATACGGTAATTAATTAGAAACGGAATTTATTCTGCTTTGTATTTAGTATTTTCTGGGCATGATACATACATAGTCTCAATATCATAAACCATGAAGTTTTCATTTTTAGTGTGCATTTTACCTGCTTTGAAATGTTAGTCTTCATATGCGGCTTACTATTTGCATTTTCTTTAGATATAATGTATTTTATTACAATGCTCACATTCTTTCATTTAAGAGCATATCTTTTTGTGGTGTTCTAAGCATTCCTCAGTTGGTTCATAAAAATACTCAAAATTGCAATCTTTACATATATAAGGTTGCTTATTTAAGGATTTTGTTAATTTATGGTATTTATTGCAAAAATGACAGTATTAATTATCAAAGCATTTATTGCATTTTTTAACTTGAGTTGCCCAAATTTAGTGCTCAAAACAATATACATCATTATATTTGTTTGTGATATTTCTTATTGCTTGTTAATATTGTTTTATAACGTTATAATGATTCTTTTGTTTTAGTAAAATTATATCATCTTGTTTAGGTAATGATTTGAATGGTTCATTGTATGACACAATTGTTACATTGAAATTAAACAGTTCGTTAAATTTCTTGATGATAGCTTGCTCATTTTATGCATGTTCTGTGTTTGAAATTTATATTATGTTCTTAAGTTGTTATGTGTAGTAATATAAATTCTTTGTTGATGATACACCTGCTTTACTATAATTAGTTAGCATTCTATTTTCACTAAATATATTTGCTAAAAATTTAACTTTAAAATATTAATTATCAATTATAAATGTATTGTCTTACTGTTAACCTTTATATGTGAGTCCAATAAACAATGCACTGTATAGACAGTCATCATCTTCTGTGTTTTTAACTAAAATAATCGTTTGTTTCATTTATTTTTCAAACTCTAAATCTTATATATATCTTCCAGATTTCTCGTAATTTATCAATATTGTCAACGCTAATGATAATGGATCAAGGTCTGCTTCTTCTTGAATGTAAAATTCTTTGTTTGGTAAGTGCATAATTTTAACATATCTACTTACCATGTCTTAAATCGTCATATTTTGAGATTAACTTACAATATGTCCACCAAGCAAAACAGTAACAGATTATATAAGTGCTTTGTTTTCTTTCTTTAATTATTTATTCATTTCTTCAATTTTATCGGGTGTTATGAAATTATTTTTATCAATTATCTATTATACAACTTGAGTCAAGTGGAAAATTAAAGGTTCGTCATTTTCCTTAGAAATAAGATCAGTCACTCTAATATACTACTTATCATCCTAATCTGGAGCTTGCATGACTACTCCATAAATGTGTGTACGTTGATCCTCATCATTCATGATTGGTTTGGTTTAAATAACATCAATAACACCGTATTCGTTCAGTGATTATATCATCTCTGCTGGTTAAATAGGAATGTAGTTCAAAATTTCCTTGATGTTCTACTTTTCTTCATCAAATGTTTCAATAAATGAATTAATTTTGTGTGTCAAGGTAAGTTTGAATTCATAATCTAATAACTGTTTTACAGTTGAAATTTATTCAATATCTTGAACATTCACTTCACATAATGTTGTTTAGTGTTCATTTTGCTATATTTACTATTTTAGCTCCTTATATTTCTTCTAAAGCTTGGTTACTTATTGATTGAACGTTTTTTCTTTAATTTTATTGTTATCAAATTTCTCTTAGTACTAATCTAAAAACTTTTGAATGACTTGTTTTATCCGTTCAATATATACCCGCATTTTATAATGGTAAAAAAATGTATATTTACAATTTATATTTTATATTAAACTTGAATCACTTTTTTTTGGACCGTATGTACGGTTATACTTTCCTACATGCTTGTTCACACGTCCTCAGGCCTAGTACACCACCGCTGTGTGCTAGTTTTGTATGCCATGCTCCGTGTGGGGCTCTGTAGTATCCTTTAACCGTACCAAATCCTCTTTATTTTGACAATCCTGGGAATTGAACTTGGATTGTGTCGGTTATAATCATGAGGCTTACCGCCTAGACTATAACCATCATAAGCATGCTTAACATTTTCTACGTGCGTCCAGCACAGTGTTTATTCAGCTCCAAGCACGGTGTTCATTCAGCTCCAAGCACGTTGTCTGGCATGGTGTTCATTCAGCTCTCTCTTGCGTCCAAGCACAGTGTTCATTCAGCTCCAAGCACGTTGTCTGGCATGGTGTTCATTCAGCTCTCTCTTGCGTCCAAGCATGGTGTTCATTCAGCTCCAAGCACAGTGTTCATTCATCTTTCTCTTGCGTCCAAGCACAGTGTTCATTCAGCTCCAAGCACGTTGTCTGGCATGGTGTTCATTCAGCTCTCTCTTGCGTCCAAGCACAGTGTTCATTCAGCTCTCTCTTGCGTCCAAGCATGGTGTTCATTCAGCTCCAAGCACAGTGTTCATTCATCTTTCTCTTGCGTCCAAGCACAGTGTTCATTCAGCTCCAAGCACGTTGTCTGGCATGGTGTTCATTCAGCTCTCTCTAGCAGTAAGGGGTCAACTCAGACAATCAATCTCGTACGTTTAAGTCTTTCATTCAATTTAACAGGTAAGATGGAAATTCACATTACAAAAGGAATTATAAAGGTTAAAGTTCAATTTTATAAATCTGAGACTAATATTTAAGCACCGTATTTGATTGTGATTCGTTCCAGTGTTATATTAGACTGTTATATTGATATTTGTTCATATATTTGCGTCTGCGTTAACTCTCTGATTTTATATGGTGTTTGACGTCATTGATCAATATGGGAGTGGAATTATTTAAATATTAAATCACATTATGTTAAATATTAATTTCATGTCACAGTTTAATATAAATAGTAAATCAAATTTTATATAACATTATAATACATCATATTAATAGATAAAATACAAGTAAACATCCAATGTATTCAAAAATATGAAATTCAGTGTATGGATTAAATTATTAATTTATTGAAATATATGTGAGAAGAATTGAATAACTGATAATAAGCACATATTGCGTGTACCACTTCGGAACGTAATCTCACTTTCTTGCATCATTCTAATCTTTTAATAAATTAATTATATCTCTAATTGAATCCATCTTACGGTCATTCTAAGATACCAAGTTTGAAAAGTAGTTGGAGTATTAAGCTCTAGTTCCTTGTTAGCTGATATATGAAGTCAACATAATTCTCCAAATTGCAGCGCTATCATATTCCTTGTACTTTAAATCTCCAAGCCATATATACTTTGTTTAAATAGCAAGCTTCAACTTCATAACACTTCCAAATGTTTTAATACCAAATGCTTGATGTAACACATGAATAATGTCTTTAATCTTAGGTATGAATCCTAATACTTAGATGGTGAATTTCTATAACAAATCAAGTGATATAACTTGGCACTAGTAAATTTCACGTTACTTTTCAACATCAGTTGATTCCTTGGATTTAGAAAACACATGAGACATGGTGTCCACTAATTAGTTGTACACAAATGGATGAATTGGATAGTTGTGATCAAGTTTTGGTACAGATTTAGTTTCATGTTCAAGTTGTTGCTATTGCTATGGTTGCTCTGACATGTTGATGGAGTGGCCGTAAAGCGTAGTGTAAAAATTTTCTTTATGTAAAACATATAAATGTGTATAATAAGTAGTATTACAACATAATAATATTTTCTTACTCAGTAAAAAGTAAAGATGATATCATTTTTGTTGATGTTAAGGAAAAACTGTAGACGTTAGGTTCATTTCACATGATAATATAACCATCTCTTTCTATTTACCATTCCATTTTTAAAAGACCAGATTCTAAAATAGAGTAAATCTTCTTCCGTTTATATTTAGCCGTTTTATATATTTTCAAATTTATTATTGCCATTTTCCATTCCATAATGGTTAAAAGCACTAGAAAGTAGTGTATTTTCAGCGTAAAGGGCTGGAATCTTTTTTGAAAGTGGCAAAACTGTAAATAGGGACCATATATACCTACTCATAATTTAAAAAATAGAGGGAGATAAGCTAATAGATGTGATGTTTGACGAAATAGTACCAGAAGACACGCAAATTATTATTCCATTTATGCTTCACGATTTGCTATTCAGATCGGATGAAATATCAATGTTTATCGCGCTGACATACAATTTGGACGAAATAGCTGACAAAACTTAAGTTCAAGAAATTACGCTAGGACACATAACCAATGATATGCAAGAATTGACACTCAGAAATCTTTACCAGACTCTGTGGGAGTAAAATATTTCGGATAATGATGTCGGTCAAAAACCGTTAGAAGTGCAGTAAATGTATAGCAATAGAATCGATTTTTACAAAAAGTTCATTCAAACGTTTCAGCTACACTACTTTTCGTTTTCCACCGGCGAAAACTGGATCCCGCTGATGCGCGAACAACTTAAGTCACAGCCCCTTGGACTGACTGAAAAGTTTAGAATCGGGTCTACGAACGGACAGCTAACAGTGACTAAGGCACTGACGGTAACCTCGAAAACTCTGGACAACCAAACATCCATCAACGGGTTTCTTTCCATCGTGCTGAAGGAGCCATTCGCGTTGCCGATATCTGAGGAATACACATTGTTCGACACCAGCATGAGATATATTTCTGGCGTCAATGACCCTCGCATTATGAAAGGAGTTAAGTAGATTCTGTTTTAGAATAACTACATTAAAAGCACATAAGTCAACTACACGCTGTCTAGTCTGCACCATATTATTGAACTCAACTATTCGTTTTGGAACGACGCGCTAAGCAAAGCAGAGACAAATTAGTTTACTATAGCCGTAAGTTAAAATAAAATAACTAACAATAATTACATTTCAGAGACCCAGTACAACGAATCCTAAATTCACCAACGCACAGTTATATTCAACGCCAAGTGCGACTATTTTATCAGCGGGCAAATAATCGTGAAACAATTTGGGGCTATCGACGGACTTCTAGTTATATATAAACATGTGATAACGTCTGATTTCAATGAAAATCAAAACTAAAATAATTTATTCTTGAGTATGGAAAATATCTCACATTATTTTGATAATCTAAATAGCAGAACACTATCTACTACTTATTACGCTTAATAAATATTTTCAAATATATATAATAATAGTTGAACAACTGTTTTAGTAAGTATGCGGTAGAAGATTAATTGAGTTGAGAGGTTTATTTTATGTTATTAATTTTGTTGAAACGAAATAATGTTAAGCTTGTCAGTATTTCCACTTCGCACCTAACAAAAATAATGCCAACAATGAATGAAAGCATCTATGAAACCCATACATAATTATTTACTCCATAATTCTACAATAACATTAAAACTTTGACTGAAGTAAGAAAAATGTAGAAATATGGAGGGCATTCTAGATTAACTAAATCAGAATTCGATAAATACTTAATGATACTATTTACAATGATGATATCAGGTAAAGAGCGAGGATCTGTCTAAGATAATTGGTCTAAGAACACTAAAATACGCAATTAGTTTATAGCTGATGAAGTTGGAATGTCTTGCAGAGAATGGGAGGAAATACATTCGAATGTCTGTTATGGTCATATTAAATTGTTATTAGATTAACCTGAAGAAGAAATCGATACAAATTTAGACGGTATAGAATCTGATGAAGAAGAATCTGAAAATTCTGACTATGAATATGACGAAGATGATCTAGAAGAACTAAATAAAATATTTAATGATCATGAAGAAGAAGTTTTGAGCTAAAATAAACCAAAAGAAACCAAAGTTCGAAATTCTGTATCAAGAGTTTAAGATTTTTCTAACTGCACACTATTCTGTGATAATTATTATGGTACAATTGACGTAGTTGAGTATATTAAATCAATAGGGCTTGAATATGTTGGAACTTTTAGACCAAGTCGACTTGGTAAAGAATTATCATAAAATTTAGAGAAGTTGTAATTGAATTAAGTTGTTTAATATCCTGTGTTTAAAGAAGTAAAACTAAAGAAAACGACTAAATAAGTTCTAGTTAAAGATGTAAACGTCCTTTAATGGTAATGCAAAAAGTAGAAAACTTTAACCATGATATATACAAAATCAAAATTTGTGAAATAACCCTGTTAAATGTAAGAATTTGTAAGTTCTCGTGGTATTCCCAGAGAACAACCTGAAATAGTTCGTTACTACAATAATAATTATAAAGGAGTTGATTACGTAGACCAACTTACAAAAAATATTAAGTTTCCAGGACGATGTACTCGTTGGACCACAAGGATGTTTATTTATTTTATGTAAGTAATATTAGTTAATGGGTTTTCTTTGATGAAATTATTGCAGCCAGAATATAAAGAAATTAAAATAACGGATTATGTTGAAAGCATAATTGATTAAATGAAAATAAATCTAACAAAATATGAAATTAAAGCTACACCACGAAAAATTGAAGGTTGTAACCAACCAGTAGTAAGCCCAATTAAAGGACCAGTAATAGAAGCATATAAACACTATCATGTATATACAAAAGTAAGTGCGTAATGTGTCGGCTGCAAATAATGTAATAGCAGATATGTGTGTTCGTGCAAAGGATATCATTTGTGTCCAGAGTGTTATAAAACGCATATTAGTGAATAAAATGACATAAGAGGGTACACACACATTTAAAAAAATGAATAAAGTGATTTAAAATACGAATAATATGTTTTAATATATATTGAACACAAAAATAGTAATTTACCTATTAAATGGTTGAAGTCGTTTTCGAGAATTTTGTTAATTATTTGCGAAGTGGAAATACTGACAAGCTTAACATTATTTCGTTTCAACAAAATTAATAACATAAAATAAACCTCTCAACTCAATTAATCTTCTACCGCATACTTACTAAAACAGTTGTTCAAATAGTTATTAGCTCAAGATGAATTAATTAGAAAAAGTTACACTTCTATTAATATGTACATTTATTCTAATTATAGTGGCGCTATTTATATGTTATAATCAGTTTTAAAAACATCAGAATTTATCGTTTGGTTATTACACTGATATATAAAAAATATCTTTAAACTAATTTGATAGTGATATTTAAATGCATCAGCTTTAGTATAATTAACGTTCAAAGACATTTAAACTTGTAGAAAGTCCAAGGAAGCTAAGGATTGCAAATATAATCACAAAATATAAGTTATATCTAATATTCAGCCGCGACATCAATAAATATAGTTATCTGCAAAATATTGAATTACCATAATCCATACTTGAAAATTTGATATCAAAGAATCACGTTAACTATAATTATTTGTCGTTTAATGTGTTAACAACATCATAATAGTATTGTATAATGACAAATAATATAGTAAAATATAAGTCTTGGCTTTAAAATATCTAAACATCGATCACAGGTAGCATGCACGTAACTTATAAATCTAAAGTTCAAAACTTAAAAAAAATAAAAGTCAAACACGCGGATTCTTAAAGCGTGTCTAGGGCTTCGTCCGTTCTGTCTTCATTTGATAATTCCACATATCAGTTTAACGATTCGCAGTGCCAGTTTGCAGAAACCCCGTGCGCCGACCAGATGTACGAATTCTACGACAGAAATAATGATTCTCCATGCGCTGTAAGAATATTGCAGTTCGTGAAGAGCGAAGAATTGACTTAATTTAGTTAGATGTTAGAAATGTCTGTACAAATAGAGTGATTAGAATATGATTCATTTTGAAGTTCAAGCTTATGTAAAATATTTGCGAATCTCGGTTAATTATAATTCGAATTATAAATCAATTATAATAACTCAAATATAATCTGAACTGATTAATTAATTTCAGAATTATTATTAATATTAGTATTAAAATATCCCACTCAGTTAACTTTCGTTTATACTAGTTAGGTCTTCTGTACAAGAACTGTAAGTCCACGCGAATGATCATTAGTTTTAGACACTCATATGTACGTTAGGCGCACCTCCGCAGTCAATGCAACCAACGACTCTGGTACAAGCATCCATGGATACGGAAATCTATCTGCGTTATACCATCTGCGTTTCTAAGGAAGCAATGAAGCGGTTGCCGCTTTCGAATCCTGAAGACTCGTTGATGGCATGCCCTTAGCCATATCGATCCTTGACAGCAGCTCAGCACTTTGAATCAAGGAATTTTACCTTCCGCAACCTATTTGGCCGAGCCGCATCTCAGGAAATGGAATGCGGCGAGGAACGAGAAGCGCAACCGTATGAACCCATCATCGATCACACTAAATAAAGCTGGTATTCCAGCAATGCCACTTCAGCTCTAACGTTGACCGTTGAGATTAATCGTTCTTAATTTTATAGTATTAATATTATTATATTAAAAATATAATTATTCATGTATTTCAACCAATTTTTAAATATATATTAAATTTTAAACGTAAAATAAGAAGCAGGTCTACCGATTCATTTATAGAAGAAATATAAAATATTAATAGATATTACTACTATTACATTATCTATCTGTTGAACTTTACACTATAATTAATATAAATATAAACATAAATTAAAATTCAACTATTTCATAAAATTTCATCACGTTTGAAACACCAACAAATAAATGAATACATTTTCACTTCCTCTTCCTCAAATTTTTAATCCGCTGCGTTTCCGCGTAAATCTTGAAAACAGTGAAAACGGATAACGAAACGACGAAAAAGGAACCGAAAACGGCCGCGACCGCCTTCGTTTTCTGGTAATTGTTCGTTTTCAGCTCCTTAATAATTATTTGGAACTGAAATCCGCCAATTTCAACCTGAAAAAGGAGCTAAGGATCGTGAAGGAGCTGAGTGCAAGCATTATTGAGATCTGAACAGGACAGTTTAAGGGACTGCTTGTTAATGTCTAAGTGAGATTCGTAAATGGTGGTCATGTGCTGAGGGGAGGAGGGAGAGAGAAGGACTACACGGGAATAGGTGGGGAGAACGTCGTACTGGCAACCGAGTGAGGCTTCGTCCCAGATCATCTGCAACTCTAAGATGTTTTTCATAATGAGCATCCGGCCGGTTTTGTAGCAGTCATAGAGCTAAGGGGTCTGCGTTTTCACCAAATACTGGAGCTGGCCGTTGTTAATGAAGAGAATGTCCAAGAAATAAATTGGTGACACCTCGCACTGCAAATCGTCGTAATACTGCTTCACACACGCTAACTACTAGAATTACGAACCAAAATCGCACCTGAAATCAACCGTGCGCATTGATGCGTTGAACTGACCAGTAAAATACCTCTCGGAATAATACACGTTTTACTTAATCCTTCCAGTAAGCCGGTAACATACTTCCGTATAAGTTAATGTGCTGATAAAAGCTTAATTTTATACATCCAAAAAGTACTTGAACCCTAAAACACCCTTTTCATCATAAAGATAAACAAATGAATTGGATTGCAAAATTGGTGTTGATAGAATTTAAATTTATGTTATTTTGTAGTTCAAGTTAATGTATATTGAGCCTTATCTAGCTGTAACTATTAAACTCGCTTTTAAAAATGTATCAGACAACAATTCTCTCATAGAATCAGTATTTGGTGTGATAATTTCAGTATATTGCTATTACGCTTAATATTTTGTTATAAATTAATTTAAATCTAGAAAATACTACTATGTACCTAAATTTAGTTGAACAGAGGATACATAAGTGGTATCTAAAAGATCGATCTAAGCCGTTATTTAATCAATACACTATATCAACGGAGTTTCTATAAACTAAACATATTATGGATATAAATTTATTGTCAGATCGTTAAAACAATTTTCTAAATCTGAACGAATATCGTCAAATATCAGTAGTTCTATTTCTGCTATTTCTGAATAACTAAATATATGTAAAATTGCGTAAGTTTCATCTTAATAATTGTTCAAATTTATAGGAACCCCAGAAACATCTTATGGAATGTCAAATACTATTTGGTCACTAATGGAATAATTATAATTATAATATAATGCAGATAAAACTATGGGTATTTCTGTACTTCCTAATGTTATATTTGCACCTATTGTGTTGAGAAATTAGTAGCATTCAATATTATTTGTAATTGTTAACTACACAATAGCTTTACGTAAAAATTTATTAATTGATACGTAAGAATCATCACCAAAACAATTATTCAGCTATTATAGTTCTGAATTCTGTTATATGTACTGTTGACAAAGTTTAAATATAAATAGAATCATTTGTGGAGTGTATTTTGATTGATATATAAAATATTCGCAATAATAGTGAATTCAAATGAAATCAGGATACATGGTTAAACGAAAATAAATGTTTAGTTATATTTTTGTATACCAAATATTTTATTTTAGTATTTTGCTCACTCTCCAAGCACTTAGTGCCATTTGACTCCAACTCTGTAAATCTCATCTATTTATTTTCTGTTTAAACATCTTGGACAAGTGTTAATTTCAATGTGAATACTATTGAGAACATCTTTTAAACATTATTCATGATAACAATGACCACACATAAACCCAGTACCATCAGATATCGTTTTATTGCATACCTCACATATATTTATCATAACACCCTTGTTAAGCTCATTTTCACGTCTTTTATAGTCGCTTTACATACTTTCAGCAAGAACTTCTAAAATAGATTGTTACATGATTACTTCTTATTTTAAGCTTTACAACATTTAAATACCAACTCCAGTTTATAACAACTCTTCTAGAGGAAGTAGTTATCTAAGTTATGAGTTTAATGCTTGAATAGTTTAAGTTGCAACTTAAGTATTTATATAAATTGGTTTAAGAACACTTTGAACTTATTAGGAATTAATTGTCAGTTTAGTTTATTAAAATAAGTTTAATATGTGTGCTACAGGATTCACTTAGATACTATTGTTCAGATAATCCGTTGAAACTTGAAGACAAATTTAAGTCAAATAATTGAATTCTGGTTGCGTATTTGTTTTGATAAATTATATAACTTCTAATAAGCATTTAAATAACGATTGCTATTTGGGATTAATATTTATGAAAATTAGTTTGTTAATTTCTGGTTCAAATAGATACCTGTCATTTTTACTGTTATTAATTTTTTAATATTGGTTTATAAAGCAGTCAAAATGAATACTTGTGAAATGGAAGAAATAATAATATTGTTCAGCATCCCTAAATTATTCTAGTTACTTGTTTTATGCATCTAATAATTTATTTACTAATTTAACATATATGTGAATATCAGGATTAAATTTAACAATTAAATTTCGCAATGAACATATATGTAAAAGAACAGCATCTGGAATATCTATAGAAAGTAAATATGTTAAAATATTAAAACATATTTTCAATGTGTTATCTAGATTCTTTAATTCTAATGTAATATACTTTTATTGCGCATAAGATTATATAATTGTATCCAATTTAGTGTGCTTTTAATTAGTTATTGATTAAAATACTTTTATTATAACAGCCTCTGAATGATTCTCTTATTATATAAGTTTGATAAGTATTTCTATTTTCTTTTCAAACGAAAAATTAAATTTTTCTAAACTCTGAAGTAATTAAGTATTCAGGTTATAGTTTTCACAATAATCTATAATATCTTCTTCTGAATAAAATTCTGAAAGATATTCGAAGCACAAATCATATCTTTCTTGTGTTTAATATAAAAATAGCATGGACAATCTTAAATATTTAGGGTTAAGTTTCTCTTCTTAAAATGTTCTTTTTGCGATGGATAACAATTATTTAACTTTGTAGGTCATTTATTAAACATCGTAAATTCTCCATTATTTGAGGACATGACTTAAAAGTTAGTAATCATTTAGCAATAATGTGTCAATTAATTGCAGGTATATTTCCTTTTGTAGTGCATTGGGCTCTCTTGGATCAGGAAGTAGTGGCATTAAGCTATTAAGCACACCTTTAGCGGCAAACAGTGGCAGAAAATTGTTTAGATATTTATCTTCGTCTGAGTTCAGTTTTATTAGGAGTCTGAGTAAATTAACGGCTTCGTCTACGAAGTTGAGTTGTAGCAGTGTTTGTAGTATATTTTCGAGTATTTTGAATATTCCTTTTTCTTTTGTCTTTTCGAATATTTTTTGGACTGTGTTTTGAATTTGCACGTTCATTTGGAGTATGTCGGCTGTGTTTTTATCCGCGTTTTCGCACAGCAGGTTAAATTTATTGTTTAGGATAATGAGTGCTTCGATTTCAGCTAGTGGGTAAGCGATTGTGAGCCTGTCTTCGAGTAGTATCAATAGCGATTCTGACATGTACCTGGTCGTGCTCTTGTACACGTAGCTGTTGATTTTGTGTAAGTATTCGGCTTCCATACTAATTGGTTTGCAAGGGAGTTGAATTTACAGAACAGTTTTTCCACTCCCGTTAGTGAAAACGAGTTCGTCCTCAAAAAGAACTGCGAAGTAGTTCATGAAGATTGAAGCGGAGATAACTTTTTTACTGAATTAAAACGCTCCGACGAGGACCAATTTGTCGTCCAAGAACTCAAATTTGGTCCTCAGTTCGATAATTCGGTTCTCAATTTATTATTTTGAAGCCGTTTTTGAGCTGAAATTAAGAACGAACAGATGCGTGTGCCAGGAAACGAGGATGTTGCTGTGCTCCTGGTGAATTTATGGTTTGCAGCACGTGCAGGGGGCTATGAACTGGACCTATTCGTCAGTTACCACGAAGTCCCTATCAATTTGCTGAACGTTGCACTGCTTCTTGGACTCCCTGTTAATAAAAGTAAGATTCTTCTCGAAGATGATTAAAAATTTGGTTGTTAGCCAGGTGTTCTGGGAGGGAGTTTCAATTTAAATGTCAGTTGAGTCCTTAGTAGTCTTGAACAGCTTCTTCTGCTTGTACGTTGAGATGGAAGATGAAGTTACTGTTAATAACTAAGAGATATTCTACTGCGTATTGTAATACAAATGCACATTGTAAATGTTCGGAGGCAAATTCAGATTCACCACACTCGTTGAATTGTAATCCACCTGCACATACTAAAAACCATCTGAAACAATGAACTCAGGAGCGAGGCCATCAGGATCTACCGAGATATGCAATATTGGATTGTTAGATACCTGCAACACTCTAGCGTTTAGTGACTTAAGTTCTGTTATAAAGACTTTGCCGTTTTTAGTGCCTATAATTACGTAATTAGTCTTCTCGTACTAGCTTACTGCGAAGCACGAGGATTGATTTATATTTAGCTGCAGTTAGGTTAGTTCTTCAAATATTATTGGAGTATTTTCATTTATGAATGATGGGACGACCTCCATATAAGAAGTGGGTTTGTTATAATTGTATTTATCATTCATTAATATAACTTTATTTCAGTTTCCAATACAATAAATGACCGAACCATATTCTGGATAAACGAACCAGATTCCAAGCTGTGACGCTCCTAAAAAACCAGTTCTAAGAATAATTCGTAAAGTAACTCCATAATAATAAGAGTAATAATAAGAACCCCCGCCTGTAATTGTTGTACCAAACACATTCATAACCAACGCACTTTAAAAATCAATTGACAAATAAATAGTAAATTCAAAACCAAAGTCGCTTGAAAAATAATATTTAACGTACATATTATCTTACTAACTCGTTCATGAATCATAATAAAAAATTTAACTCATATTTACTTAATCGCACGGTATTAAAATGTTCAAAATAGGGCCTATAATGGCTAATATACTTGGCACTGATGTCCCAGAGTCAGAACACATTAATTATACTGGGTAATCGTGCTGGGCTATTTCTATGAACGTTAAAAGTGTAAACCAAGCCATTTAACAAATTAGCTCCCTAAAAGAAGAGAACATTGAGCATTATTCAATTCACTACATGAAAATACCAAACACTTTCACAGGTAATATCATGAAAATATTTTCACCAGTTGTATAAATATAGCAAGTATAAAATTTTAACTTGCCGCTATACCCACATTAAATAGAGGCTGTTAAAAGAATTATAAAACAGAATGGCAAATTTCTTTTAGCTGATGCTCCAGGTCTAGGTAAATCGTTAACCGCACTCGCGGCTGCGATGCATTATTAAATACCAATAATTATACTGGCTCCGAGCATTTTGCACAATCACTGGAAAACTTAAATTAACAATTTTGTAAATCGGGAGTAAGATATTTTGCGTGCTATAAAGTAAGTGGTATATCCTTATCCAGAAACGCGGAATAAAACTTCTATAATATCTCCATCAACATAGCTTGCAAGTCCTACGACTGTAGCTAGCAATTACGAGTTATTGGCCCAGAACAATTATGACTTAAATTTCTTGTAGATTTTGAATGGGTTGAAGAACAAGCGTGTTAAGCTAACCGAAGAGAACTACAGTGTGCTTGAGCAGAATAATTACAGATATGTGGTTGATCAATCTCAATATGTAAAGTGCGAGTATTTAAAGCAGGACAAGTACACCAAGTACATATTAGTCTGCACGTTGAATGACGTTTTGAAGTGCACGTTGCCGAACAACGCCTTTTATATAATTGACGAGTGTCACGAGTACAAAAGTGTTGAGAGTGTGCGTTCTCGGTCCTTGATCCAGCTTTTGTTCAAGGCCAAGCACACTTTATTTCTATCTGCGACTCCAATAGTGAACAATGTGGTCGATTTATACCCAGTATTTAAAATTCTAGGATTGGATATATCCTACTCTCAGTATTTGAAGCGGTACGCGCAACTGGACCCAATTTTCCAGCGTCCAACCGGAATTATGAACGAGCTCGAGTTGAAGTTCTTTCTGAGCACATTTTGCTTAAGGCGTTAGCACGAGGATCTTAAAATCCCAAAAATAAGGCGTTTTGTGCGCATCCTCAGCGACGAGGACAATACTGGTCCTGACCACTCCAAAACAGCCGGTGAGTAATATAGAGATTAGACGAACTAAAAACATAAATAAGCACTTTTATTTTTGAAGGAGTTCAGGGAAAAATTCAGGTTCCCGTTCATCGTTTTCTTCACAAACCTCTCGAATTTTGAGCCATTCAAGGAGTTCGAGGGATCTGCTCAGATTTCTGGCTCAACAGTAGCTCAGAAAAGGGTTGAGATAATAGACTAATTCTAAAGGGGAGAGATAAACACACTTTTCTGCACTATCGACTCGGTGGCTGTTGGAATAGACATCACACGCGCGAAAGCGGTTGTGTGGCTCCAAATGGAGTGGACAGTAGCCCTGTTTCTGCAAGCAGAAGGGAGAATCAGGAGACTCAGCAGCATGTACGATACCGTGTACTCAATCGTACTCAGCCAAAACTCGTACTGGGACGCACGCATCAACAAAATACTCAGCACCAAACAATCAATCACAAACTACTTCTTCGACGAAAAAGAAGATAATCTATCCAACCTTGAACATCTGACGGATATCTCACTTTAATTGAGCGATTGACAAACTGAAATAGAAGTGATTAGCATAATAAATAATGTATTAATCAAGTTTAAAGTTCATTTTTAATTGAAAGAATAATAACTAACAAAATTAAAATATAAAATATATTCTTTCAGTAATCATATTTTTTGGAATTTCAATAATATTTTAAAACTTAATATATACTCAGTAATCACCTGGTAAACATATCATTTAACTATAATCCCAGCTTGGGTATATTCCGCATAAATCGTAAACTGCATCTTGATAGTTTCTATCTTCTAAAAACCCTAAATGTATGCTTCTGCAAATTTTGAATTTAGAATGAATATCATATGCCTTCATTTGTTTCATGAAGAATTGCGTTTAATCTCTGTACTCTAATTGGTGCATGATGAAGTTAGCATTTTATTATGAGAATAGGAGCCTGTTAATTTCTTCAAATATTGCTTTGTTATCTTAAATGTATTTGTGTGTTTTTGCGCTGAGGTTCCCAACCACACTGTTGTCTCGTAGATTATAGATGTATCCGTAGTAATCTGGGATTCCTTAGTAGCTTTTGGCGAAGTATGTGATCGCGTACATGATCGCGTAGTCGTCTGAGTACACTATATGCCCTAAATTTTGCATATAGCCGGCTGCATATAAATACACATTCCTACTGAATATTTTCCCGTGCACCAGGTTGCTTATTCTGTAATAAATGAAGTTGACATGTATTTCTTTGTCTTATAAAAATTGCATTTAAGGATTCGCCCAATTTTAATTCTTAATTGATGCGCGGGCGAACTAATCCTCTTAAACTTGAACCGGTTATCCGTCCACATACCAGTTCTCAGAAAAATGGTAGATGTCCATTCCAGAACTTAAGTACTTTGAAAGGTCTTCGAGAACAGTGGGAGAGGTGAATGAATCATCGGCGTCAAACTGCATTATGTACTTTGAGCGGGCGGCGAGAACACCATTGGCTCTAGTTTTAAATGTGCCCAAGTTCTCAGGATTCTGGATTAAAACTATATTTGGAGCGTATTCCATGAAGCGGCGGATTATACGCTCACTATCGTCAGTAGACTTATCGTCCACACAAATAATTTCAAACTCAGTGTAGGTTTACTACAATAAAGATGAAAGAGTATCGTTTAGATAACGCGCTTGGTTATAAATTGGGAGCACCAATGAAATCTCATATTATATTCCAATGATATATATCATTAGAGGCGAAAATTTAAAATAATAACTATTTTTAATTAATTTTTAATTTAAAAATTAATAAAAATTAACATTTTAATAAATTTAGAACAAAAAATTTGATCTGGAAAATGAAGAACATGAGCAAGCGAGAAAGATACATAATAATTATATAATAAATATATTTTTACCACCTCACATATAAACGCATAAAATAATTGCTAAAATAACATATGTTCTCAGTAGAGAAATAAATATAGCCTGATCCCATCGTCTCATAACTATTCCCGCAACTAGTTCGATTTATATCTTCTTGTAAGTCTAAATGATGTAAGTCAAAAGATGTCATATGTTATCAAGTTAATTCAATTTTAGCGTAAAAGTCAAAAGCTAAATTGATTGTCCCATTTTGATCAAAGAGCGCTTTGGTATAAATCTAAATATAACAACAGGATCTTATGAAATAGTTGATCACTTTACCAATCAATCAATCAGTATATCTCTTTAGCGTTTTTTCTTTATTATAGCAAATTTAGCGTGTGAGCTAGAAGCTTTTAAGTAGGGGGAACCTTGAGCTTGCACTTAAATATAGGTGACATTTTTGTTTTGTATTAATATAACACCTCACTACCTTCAAGCAATGTTTTAACATTTTCTATTTGTAAGAGAAATAGTGGGTTTTGAAGTCTGGTATTGTTACAGTATATTGCATATCTTACCAACAACTGTATTTATTATTATCTTCACCAAAAATTTCCTTATATTAAGTTATTATAATATACATCAATATTGGATATTTCAGTACTATAACAGTTATTTAATCCAGCTCGATACTGATTTCCTTTATTTAAATCCAAAAGTAATTCAAATTTACTTTTAGTTCCCACAACTTATGTGATTACATTGTTGCAGATCTTGAGTAAGATTTTGATACTTGTGGTTACTCAACCAAAGTTGCATCTCTACTATCTTTTATCAATGAATTGGATAATAATTTATATTTGTACTCTACATAGCAAAGGATCTGTAATGATCTTGCGTGTAGTTATTTTTAGACACAACTCTTAATATATTTGTTGAAGAAGTGTTCGGTTTTGTAATTATCAGGACTTGCGAATTAGATGAATATTATTATTAGATAGTAATATAATTGTAGCTACTTAGACAGATGTATTTAAAAATTTATTGTATTTTCTAAAATTTTAAGCTTTTAGTTGTGAAGATTTGACTTTTGAGCTCAATTACTTACACAAACTACAATTACAAAATTATTTTAAACTAAATTCGCTTATGTACAGCTACTTTATATCAACTATATTTTAGGGATTTCTTCAGGCTTATTATCCAGAATAACAAGGAGTTAACACTCAGTTATGTAAGTATTATTTATTATTAAGTTCGTCAATGAAGCTGGGAACTGCTAATTGAATGAAGTTGCTACAGTTGATTGAATATTTTATATTTAGTATTGATTTGCCTGTTACGCTGTTTGGTTTTTAGATCTCAATTAATAAAGTTGTATTATTACTTGTTTTATTTTCTGCGTTCAAAGCTATAAATTTTGATTAATTACTTAATGACAAAATTTAAATGCAATACTGGCAAGTCTCCTTTGATTCAAATATTTCAGCTCTAGAAACCGTTATATTGAAGCTGATATTACTACTGAACTATACTGAAATTCCGGTTAACGCGAAGAATCATGATTAATTGAAGGCTTTATTTTACGAGATTTTATCATAACACAGAATTACAAAAATGACTTATTAAAATACAATTATTTGGTGTATTTCCTAATTATATCACCAACTAGATTATAATATTGGTAAATTTTACATTGTATAGAAGTGAAATTTTAATAGAAAACCCACTTTTGTCATGGATTCATGCTTATAGAAACACTATATTTTATAGTAAAATAATATGTCCACTTCCATACATGGCGTCATTTTGATGGTAAGAGATATTGGTCAATGATATTTAATACAATTAAAACAGACTTGATCAAGAGTTTCACTAACCATTTCAGAATTTGGTTTCACGTTGTGAAAAATCGATATATTTATTTTTCAGCATTCAGTAATAATCTAAGTCTTCCATGTCATCTGGGGCAGTGTGATAAGATAACATCACCACCACCTAAGGCTCAGTCTTCTGCTTCTAAAATTATTGAGTGAAATTATTTATTTTATTTATAAACTGTGAAGATAAAACTTCAATTTTTCAAATGTATAACTTCTCTTAGGGTATATATAAGGGAATGCACTTATGTACTTATTTCAATTCAACTGTGACTCACGATAATTTTAACGAGTTAAAAATATTTTCTAGATCAATAAAGATTAAAATGAACAATTCATAATTAATTTTAGAATTATTATATAACTCGAGTAATAGAGTTTAAATAATAATTGCATGAGCAACTGTTAAGAGAAGTTATTTAAACAACTTTTATTACTCTTTTGTACATTTATTCAAGTGATTAATTATAAATGTAAATAATTTGATATAATTTGTAATTTCTACAATTGTAGCTTTATTCTAGCGCTTCAGTACATAGCTGAAATTAATTTGAAAAATAGAAATTTTGAAAATCTTGTTGATTATGGAGAATAACCAAGTATGTAATTAAAGCTTTTTAATTAGCTTAGATTAGGTTGTAGATATTGTTAGACTCCGCTGTTAGTCAAGAATATATAATCAATAATTTTCTAAAAATACCAACAAAATATAACAAAATGATCTTTCGACGAAAGCACCCTGTCTAATCATAGATAATCAATTTTATATATTTAATGGCTACATATTTCATACGGCGATGATTTTCTGCTGAGCTAACAACTTGAAAAATCAAAAGTTGTGGATATCTAATGTTTCATGGGATCAAATTGTACTTATTCTATCGTGTATGATAATTATGATGTTTAATTGTTCTAAATCATACATCAAACATTATTCTTAAGACCAATGGCCTGGTAATATCTCGTGTCCAAAACCGGGTTCGTATCTGAAGAGGTGGGTCCCAGAACGCGTTTCCAGGCACGGCAGCGTCCTAGCTATCGCCAGCCCACCGGTGGTCGCGACCAGGCGCAGACAGAGTGGGATCAAATCTGTTTTGTAGAAGTACACGTTTTGCCCGAGGCCCTGTTTACCTAAGAACACGCGTGAGCTGCGTGTGTTTAGTTCGCGACGAAGCTGCCGCGTTGACCCGTGAGTGATTTCAACCAAATTTATATCGCAAATAATATTCGGCACGCAGTTTAGTTTGGAAGTCCAAATATTTGCATTTCTGCTATTGAATATTAAGACAATAAAACAATATTAGCGGCCATCGCGCATCAATATTTTATGTTTCCACTCATAATGAGATAAAAGTTCACACAAGAGCAAAACGAGGCGTTCTACCTGGTCGCCGCGAAGATGTTCCAGGAGGCCTTCGGCGCGAACAACTGCATATCGCCTTCCGGGCAGGTTGTGAAAGAGGTCTTCTTCGCCGCCTACAGAGACCGCTTCGGGTACGGCCTGGGGCTCTTCAAGACCAAAGAAGAGGCCAAGCGCATGCGAGACGGCATCACCAAGTTCTTCAAGGCCAGGTTCGTGGAGAAGATGGAGCGCTACACCAGCAAGGGAGTCGAAGTTGACCAGATGCCAGAACGTGACGAGCGAGTTCCAGGCTTACCTGCTGACCACAGCGATATAAAAGATGCGGTGCAGACCTACAAAGGCCCTGGACATCCAAATATTCGATCTGATGCACAAATAAATGCAGAACGCCGCCGAGTCCAATTACTGTTGTCTGAACTCCAAAGTTGCAGACGCGACGCAGCCCCTTCCACCACCTTGAAGATATATTCCCCAGCAGTCAACTCGCGTTAACAGGGCGCTTTAAATTCGAGTGAAGCCCACTCGTCGCTGCCGCCGGTGATTTATGAAGCCGGCCCACGCGTGTTTAGTCTGTCCAGGCACGGAAGATCGCGCGAAGCTATAGCCGCGTAGTGACATGATTTTTCAGCGCGAGGCGGACCTGACAGGATTTCGTGTCGAAAGCGGGTTCGTAGCTGAAGAGGTGTTCCTGAACGCGTCTCCAGGCACGGAGGCGTTCTAGATAGCGTCTGCTCCACGCACTCCAACGAAGGCCGTGACCGGGCGCTGGCACAGTGGAAGCAAATCTGCGAAGTAGAAATATACGTTTTGCTCGACACCCTGTTTATTAACGAACAAGTTGGAGCAGCGCAGATTTCGCTAGCGACGAGGCTGCCACGAAGACACGTGAGTGATTTCAACCAAATTGATATCGCAAATAATATTCGGCACGCAGTTTAGTTTGGAAGTCCAAATATTTACATTTCTGCAATTGAATATTAAGACAATAAAACAATATTAGCGGCCATCGCGCATCAATATTTTATGTTTCCACTCATAATGAGATAAAAGTTCACACAAGAGCAAAACGAGGCCTTCTACCTGGCGGCAGCCAAGATGTTCCAGGAGGCCTTCGGCGCGAACAACTGCATATCGCCTTCCGGGCAGGTTGTGAAAGAGGTCTTCTTCGCCGCCTACAGAGACCGCTTCGGGTACGGCCTGGGGCTCTTCAAGACCAAAGAAGAGGCCAAGCGCATGCGAGACGGCATCACCAAGTTCTTCAAGGCCAGGTTCGTGGAGAAGATGGAGCGCTACGCCAGCAAGGGAGTCGAAGTAGACCAGATGATCCAGAACGTGACGATCGAGTTCCAGGCTTACCTGCTGACCAGCGACATAAAAGATGCGGTGCAGACCTACAAAAAGGCCCTGGACATCCAAATATTCGATCTGATGCACAAATAAATGCAGAACGCCGCCGAGTCCGCCGTTGGTTCGAACTCCAAAGTTGCAGACGCGACGCAGCCCTGCCACCACCTTGAAGATATATTTCCCAGCAGTCAACTCGCGTTAACAGGGCGCTTTAAATTCGAGTGAAGCCCACTCGTCGCTGCCGCCGGTGATTTATGAAGCCGGCCCACGCGTGTTTAGTCTGTCCAGGCACGGAAGATCGCGCGAAGCTATAGCCGCGTAGCGACATGATTTCTCAGCGCGAGACGGACCTGACAGGATCTCGTGTCGAAAGCGGGTTCGTAGCTGAAGAGGTGTTCCTGAACGCGTCTCCAGGCACGGAGGCGTTCTAGATAGCGTCTGCTCCACGCACTCCAACGAAGGCCGTGACCGGGCGCTGGCACAGTGGAAGCAAATCTGCGAAGTAGAAATATACATTTTGCTCGACACCCTGTTTATTAACGAGCAAGTTGGAGCAGCGCAGATTTCGCTAGCGACGAGGCTGCCACGTAGACACGTGAGTGATTTCAACCAAATTTATATCGCAAATAATATTCGGCACGCAGTTTAGTTTGGAAGTCCAAATATTTGCATTTCTGCTATTGAATATTAAGACAATAAAACAATATTAGCGGCCATCGCGCATCAATATTTTATGTTTCCACTCATAATGAGATAAAAGTTCACACAAGAGCAAAACGAGGCGTTCTACCTGGCCGCCGCGAAGATGTTCCAGGAGGCCTTCGGCGCGAACAACTGCATATCGCCTTCCGGGCAGGCTGTGAAAGAGGTCTTCTTCGCCGCCTACAGAGACCGCTTCGGGTACGGCCTGGGGCTCTTCAAGACCAAAGAAGAGGCCAAGCGCATGCGAGACGGCATCACCAAGTTCTTCAAGGCCAGGTTCGTGGAGAAGATGGAGCGCTACGCCAGCAAGGGAGTCGAAGTAGACCAGATGATCCAGAACGTGACGATCGAGTTCCAGGCTTACCTGCTGACCAGCGACATAAAAGATGCGGTGCAGACCTACAAAAAGGCCCTGGACATCCAAATATTCGATCTGATGCACAAATAAATGCAGAACGCCGCCGAGTCCGCCGTTGGTTCGAACTCCAAAGTTGCAGACGCGACGCAGCCCTTCCACCACCTTGAAGATATATTCCCCAGCAGTCAACTCGCGTTAACAGGGCGCTTTAAATTCGAGTGAAGCCCACTCGTCGCTGCCGCCGGTGATTTATGAAGCCGGCCCACGCGTGTTTAGTCTGTCCAGGCACGGAAGATCGCGCGAAGCTATAGCCGCGTAGCGACATGATTTCTCAGCGCGAGGCGGACCTGACAGGATTTCGTGTCGAAAGCGGGTTCGTAGCTGAAGAGGTGTTCCTGAACGCGTCTCCAGGCACGGAGGCGTTCTAGATAGCGTCTGCTCCACGCACTCCAACGAAGGCCGCGACCGGGCGCTGGCACAGTGGAAGCAAATCTGCGAAGTAGAAATATACGTTTTGCTCGACACCCTGTTTATTAACGAACAAGTTGGAGCAGCGCAGATTTCGCTAGCGACGAGGCTGCCACGTAGACACGTGAGTGATTTCAACCAAATTTATATCGCAAATAATATTCGGCACGCAGTTTAGTTTGGAAGTCCAAATATTTGCATTTCTGCAATTGAATATTAAGACAATAAAACAATATTAGCGGCCATCGCGCATCAATATTTTATGTTTCCACTCATAATGAGATAAAAGTTCACACAAGAGCAAAACGAGGCGTTCTACCTGGCCGCCGCGAAGATGTTCCAGGAGGCCTTCGGCGCGAACAACTGCATATCGCCTTCCGGGCAGGTTGTGAAAGAGGTCTTCTTCGCCGCCTACAGAGACCGCTTCGGGTACGGCCTGGGGCTCTTCAAGACCAAAGAAGAGGCCAAGCGCATGCGAGACGGCATCACCAAGTTCTTCAAGGCCAGGTTCGTGGAGAAGATGGAGCGCTACGCCAGCAAGGGAGTCGAAGTAGACCAGATGATCCAGAACGTGACGAGCGAGTTCCAGGCTTACCTGCTGACCAGCGATATAAAAGATGCGGTGCAGACCTACAAAAAGGCCCTGGACATCCAAATATTCGATCTGATGCACAAATAAATGCAGAACGCCGCCGAGTCCGGCCGTTATTCTGAACTCCAAAGTTGCAGACGCGGGACGCAGCCCCTGCCACCACCTTGAAGATATATTCCCAGCAGTCAACTCGCGTTAACAGGGCGCTTTAAATTCGAGTGAAGCCCACCCGTCGCCGCCGCCGGTGATTTGCGAAGCCGGCCCACGCGTGTTTAGTCTGGGTCCAGAGGCATCAAAGATCGCGCGAGCCAGTCGCGCAGCGACATGAGTTCTCAGCGAGGTGGATCTCGGACAGGATTTCGTGTCGAAAGCGGGCTCGTAGCTGAAGAGGTGTTCGGAACGCGTCTCCAGGCACGGAGGCGTTCTAGATAGCGTCTGCTCCACGCACTCCAACGAAGGCCGTGACCGGGCGCTGGCACAGTGGAAGCAAATCTGCGAAGTAGAAATATACGTTTTGCTCGACACCCTGTTTATTAACGAACAAGTTGGAGCAGCGCAGATTTCGCTAGCGACGAGGCTGCCACGTAGACACGTGAGTGATTTCAACCAAATTTATATCGCAAATAATATTCGGCACGCAGTTTAGTTTGGAGGACGCCAAATATTTGCATTTCTGCTATTGAATATTAAGACAATAAAACAATATTAGCGGCCATCGCGCATCAATATTTTATGTTTCCACTCATAATGAGATAAAAGTTCACACAAGAGCAAAACGAGGCGTTCTACCTGGCCGCCGCGAAGATGTTCCAGGAGGCCTTCGGCGCGAACAACTGCATATCGCCTTCCGGGCAGGCTGTGAAAGAGGTCTTCTTCGCCGCCTACAGAGACCGCTTCGGGTACGGCCTGGGGCTCTTCAAGACCAAAGAAGAGGCCAAGCGCATGCGAGACGGCATCACCAAGTTCTTCAAGGCCAGGTTCGTGGAGAAGATGGAGCGCTACGCCAGCAAGGGAGTCGAAGTAGACCAGATGATCCAGAACGTGACGATCGAGTTCCAGGCTTACCTGCTGACCAGCGACATAAAAGATGCGGTGCAGACCTACAAAAAGGCCCTGGACATCCAAATATTCGATCTGATGCACAAATAAATGCAGAACGCCGCCGAGTCCGCCGTTGGTTCGAACTCCAAAGTTGCAGACGCGACGCAGCCCTTCCACCACCTTGAAGATATATTCCCCAGCAGTCAACTCGCGTTAACAGGGCGCTTTAAATTCGAGTGAAGCCCACTCGTCGCTGCCGCCGGTGATTTATGAAGCCGGCCCACGCGTGTTTAGTCTGTCCAGGCACGGAAGATCGCGCGAAGCTATAGCCGCGTAGTGACATGATTTTTCAGCGCGAGGCGGACCTGACAGGATTTCGTGTCGAAAGCGGGTTCGTAGCTGAAGAGGTGTTCCTGAACGCGTCTCCAGGCACGGAGGCGTTCTAGATAGCGTCTGCTCCACGCACTCCAACGAAGGCCGCGACCGGGCGCTGGCACAGTGGAAGCAAATCTGCGAAGTAGAAATATACGTTTTGCTCGACACCCTGTTTATTAACGAACAAGTTGGAGCAGCGCAGATTTCGCTAGCGACGAGGCTGCCACGTAGACACGTGAGTGATTTCAACCAAATTTATATCGCAAATAATATTCGGCACGCAGTTTAGTTTGGAGGACGCCAAATATTTGCATTTCTGCTATTGAATATTTAGACAATAAAACAATATTAGCGGCCATCGCGCATCAATATTTTATGTTTCCACTCATAATGAGATAAAAGTTCACACAAGAGCAAAACGAGGCGTTCTACCTGGCCGCGGCCAAGATGTTCCAGGAGACCTTCGGCGCGAACAACTGCATATCTCCGTCCGGGCAGGTTGTGAAAGAGGTCTTCTTCGCCGCCTACAGAGACCGCTTCGGGTACGGCCTGGGGCTCTTCAAGACCAAAGAAGAGGCCAAGCGCATGCGAGACGGCATCACCAAGTTCTTCAAGGCCAGGTTCGTGGAGAAGATGGAGCGCTACGCCAACAAGGGAGTCGAAGTAGACCAGATGATCCAGAACGTGACGAGCGAGTTCCAGGCTTACCTGCTGACCAGCGACATAAAAGATGCGGTGCAGACCTACAAAAAGGCCCTGGACATCCAAATATTCGATCTGATGCACAAATAAATGCAGAACGCCACCGAGTCCGCCGTTGGTTCGAACTCCAAAGTTGCAGACGCGACGCAGCCCTTCCACCACCTTGAAGATATATTCCCCAGCAGTCAACTCGCGTTAACAGGGCGCTTTAAATTCGAGTGAAGCCCACTCGTCGCTGCCGCCGGTGATTTATGAAGCCGGCCCACGCGTGTTTAGTCTGTCCAGGCACGGAAGATCGCGCGAAGCTATAGCCGCGCAGCGACATGAGTTCTCAGCGCGAGGCGGACCTGACAGGATTTCGTGTCGAAAGCGGGTTCGTAGCTGAAGAGGTGTTCCTGAACGCGTCTCCCGGCACGGAAGCGTTCTAGATAGCGTCTGCTCCACGCACTCCAACGAAGGCCGCGACCGGGCGCTGACACAGTGGAAGCAAATCTGCGAAGTAGAAATATACGTTTTGCTCGACACCCTGTTTATTAACGAGCAAGTTGGAGCAGCGCAGATTTCGCTAGCGACGAGGCTGCCACGTAGACACGTGAGTGATTTCAACCAAATTTATATCGCAAATAATATTCGGCACGCAGTTTAGTTTGGAAGTCCAAATATTTGCATTTCTGCAATTGAATATTAAGACAATAAAACAATATTAGCGGCCATCGCGCATCAATATTTTATGTTTCCACTCATAATGAGATAAAAGTTCACACAAGAGCAAAACGAGGCGTTCTACCTGGCCGCCGCGAAGATGTTCCAGGAGGCCTTCGGCGCGAACAACTGCATATCGCCTTCCGGGCAGGTTGTGAAAGAGGTCTTCTTCGCCGCCTACAGAGACCGCTTCAAGTACGGCCTGGGGCTCTTCACACCAAAGAAGAGGCCAAGCGCATGCGAGACGGCATCACCAAGCAAGGGAGTCGAAGTTGACCAAATCTTGTCCAAAGTAATAAGTGAGTTTGAACCATTCATGATGACGAGCGATATCCAGAGTGCGATACAAATCTTCAAAAAATCACTTGACAAATAGATAGTGGAGATGTAGAATTTACAACCAAAAAGCCCACAGGAGCAAGTTAGAAGCCTAAACGCATAAATTCAAAGGCAAATACTGCTGTAACAAACTCGCTCAGACAAGGATCAACTCTATGTTGCGCCGTAATAGAGTATTCCGGTCGTGAACTCACACTTGCTAGAGAACCAAAATGCGAGTGTAGGAAACGATTTTGATTTAGTTGCGAAATTATTGCGGTTCCAGTGATGTAGTACAAAACTAATACTTCCAAGCTTAATGTAAATAAGAAGAATAGCTCGAATGGAATATTCGTTCTAGATCTGCAAGGCTTAATCCATGGCCACTCAAAAGACAAGAACGGTTTAAGTAGGTTGCATATAATTATAAGTATTCTGTATTAAATACACCATATTAATAGCATTTTCTCGGTGTCCACAGATGAGATAACATGGTTAAGTCTGCACAACACCGAGCGTATTTACTTTTGCAAATGGGAATCCTTCATGCCTTCGTTTCTTTCATGTACAGCTCGCTCAGTTGTTCATTGCACACTAATACGCTTTAACCACGAAGTGCTATATGATCTAAAAGGATTCCTTCAAATTCCTTCAAATTTTAATATACGCGATGCCAGAAATCTAAATTGAGTATTAATATAAAGTGATTAAATATAAACGGTTTCAGTATAAACTGTAGAAGAATGCTTAGAATTAAATTCTAATTTTCCACTCATAATGAGATAAAAGTTCACACAAGAGCAAAACGAGGCCTTCTACCTGGCGGCAGCCAAGATGTTCCAGGAGGCCTTCGGCGCGAACAACTGCATATCGCCTTCCGGGCAGGTTGTGAAAGAGGTCTTCTTCGCCGCCTACAGAGACCGCTTCGGGTACGGCCTGGGGCTCTTCAAGACCAAAGAAGAGGCCAAGCGCATGCGAGACGGCATCACCAAGTTCTTCAAGGTCAGGTTCGTGGAGAAGATGGAGCGCTACACCAGCAAGGGAGTCGAAGTTGACCAAATCTTGTCCAAAGTAATAAGTGAGTTTGAACCATTCATGATGACGAGCGATATCCAGAGTGCGATACAAATCTTCAAAAAATCACTTGACAAATAGATAGTGGAGATGTAGAATTTACAACCAAAAAGCCCACAGGAGCAAGTTAGAAGCCTAAACGCATAAATTCAAAGGCAAATACTGCTGTAACAAACTCGCTCAGACAAGGATCAACTCTATGTTGCGCCGTAATAGAGTATTCCGGTCGTGAACTCACACTTGCTAGAGAACCAAAATGCGAGTGTAGGAAACGATTTTGATTTAGTTGCGAAATTATTGCGGTTCCAGTGATGTAGTACAAAACTAATACTTCCAAGCTTAATGTAAATAAGAAGAATAGCTCAAATGGAATATTCGTTCTAGATCTGCAAGGCTTAATCCATGGCCACTCAAAAGACAAGAACGGTTTAAGTAGGTTGCATATAATTATAAGTATTCTGTATTAAATACACCATATTAATAGCATTTTCTCGGTGTCCACAGATGAGATAACATGGTTAAGTCTGCACAACACCGAGCGTATTTACTTTTGCAAATGGGAATCCTTCATGCCTTCGTTTCTTTCATGTACAGCTCGCTCAGTTGTTCATTGCACACTAATACGCTTTAACCACGAAGTGCTATATGATCTAAAAGGATTCCTTCAAATTCCTTCAAATTTTAATATACGCGATGCCAGAAATCTAAATTGAGTATTAATATAAAGTGATTAAATATAAACGGTTTCAGTATAAACTGTAGAAGAATGCTTAGAATTAAATTCTAATTTTCCACTCATAATGAGATAAAAGTTCACACAAGAGCAAAACGAGGCGTTCTACCTGGCCGCCGCGAAGATGTTCCAGGAGGCCTTCGGCGCGAACAACTGCATATCGCCTTCCGGGCAGGTTGTGAAAGAGGTCTTCTTCGCCGCCTACAGAGACCGCTTCGGGTACGGCCTGGGGCTCTTCAAGACCAAAGAAGAGGCCAAGCGCATGCGAGACGGCATCACCAAGTTCTTCAAGGCCAGGTTCGTGGAGAAGATGGAGCGCTACACCAGCAAGGGAGTCGAAGTTGACCAAATCTTGTCCAAAGTAATAAGTGAGTTTGAACCATTCATGATGACGAGCGATATCCAGAGTGCGATACAAATCTTCAAAAAATCACTTGACAAATAGATAGTGGAGATGTAGAATTTACAACCAAAAAGCCCACAGGAGCAAGTTAGAAGCCTAAACGCATAAATTCAAAGGCAAATACTGCTGTAACAAACTCGCTCAGACAAGGATCAACTCTATGTTGCGCCGTAATAGAGTATTCCGGTCGTGAACTCACACTTGCTAGAGAACCAAAATGCGAGTGTAGGAAACGATTTTGATTTAGTTGCGAAATTATTGCGGTTCCAGTGATGTAGTACAAAACTAATACTTCCAAGCTTAATGTAAATAAGAAGAATAGCTCGAATGGAATATTCGTTCTAGATCTGCAAGGCTTAATCCATGGCCACTCAAAAGACAAGAACGGTTTAAGTAGGTTGCATATAATTATAAGTATTCTGTATTAAATACACCATATTAATAGCATTTTCTCGGTGTCCACAGATGAGATAACATGGTTAAGTCTGCACAACACCGAGCGTATTTACTTTTGCAAATGGGAATCCTTCATGCCTTCGTTTCTTTCATGTACAGCTCGCTCAGTTGTTCATTGCACACTAATACGCTTTAACCACGAAGTGCTATATGATCTAAAAGGATTCCTTCAAATTCCTTCAAATTTTAATATACGCGATGCCAGAAATCTAAATTGAGTATTAATATAAAGTGATTAAATATAAACGGTTTCAGTATAAACTGTAGAAGAATGCTTAGAATTAAATTCTAATTTTCCACTCATAATGAGATAAAAGTTCACACAAGAGCAAAACGAGGCGTTCTACCTGGCCGCCGCAAAGATGTATCAGGAGGCCTTCGGCGCGAACAACTGCATATCGCCTTCCGGGCAGGTTGTGAAAGAGGTCTTCTTCGCCGCCTACAGAGACCGCTTCGGGTACGGCCTGGGGCTCTTCAAGACCAAAGAAGAGGCCAAGCGCATGCGAGACGGCATCACCAAGTTCTTCAAGGTCAGGTTCGTGGAGAAGATGGAGCGCTACACCAGCAAGGGAGTCGAAGTTGACCAAATCTTGTCCAAAGTAATAAGTGAGTTTGAACCATTCATGATGACGAGCGATATCCAGAGTGCGATACAAATCTTCAAAAAATCACTTGACAAATAGATAGTGGAGATGTAGAATTTACAACCAAAAAGCCCACAGGAGCAAGTTAGAAGCCTAAACGCATAAATTCAAAGGCAAATACTGCTGTAACAAACTCGCTCAGACAAGGATCAACTCTATGTTGCGCCGTAATAGAGTATTCCGGTCGTGAACTCACACTTGCTAGAGAACCAAAATGCGAGTGTAGGAAACGATTTTGATTTAGTTGCGAAATTATTGCGGTTCCAGTGATGTAGTACAAAACTAATACTTCCAAGCTTAATGTAAATAAGAAGAATAGCTCAAATGGAATATTCGTTCTAGATCTGCAAGGCTTAATCCATGGCCACTCAAAAGACAAGAACGGTTTAAGTAGGTTGCATATAATTATAAGTATTCTGTATTAAATACACCATATTAATAGCATTTTCTCGGTGTCCACAGATGAGATAACATGGTTAAGTCTGCACAACACCGAGCGTATTTACTTTTGCAAATGGGAATCCTTCATGCCTTCGTTTCTTTCATGTACAGCTCGCTCAGTTGTTCATTGCACACTAATACGCTTTAACCACGAAGTGCTATATGATCTAAAAGGATTCCTTCAAATTCCTTCAAATTTTAATATACGCGATGCCAGAAATCTAAATTGAGTATTAATATAAAGTGATTAAATATAAACGGTTTCCGTATAAACTGTAGAAGAATGCTTAGAATTAAATTCTAATTTTCCACTCATAATGAGATAAAAGTTCACACAAGAGCAAAACGAGGCGTTCTACCTGGCCGCCGCAAAGATGTATCAGGAGGCCTTCGGCGCGAACAACTGCATATCGCCTTCCGGGCAGGTTGTGAAAGAGGTCTTCTTCGCCGCCTACAGAGACCGCTTCGGGTACGGCCTGGGGCTCTTCAAGACCAAAGAAGAGGCCAAGCGCATGCGAGACGGCATCACCAAGTTATTCAAGATCATTATTTTCGATAGAATTTCTAAATTATATGTCGGAATTTTTCTGAATTTTCAATCAAATTTTACAAAATAATAATGTATTCTCTCAGTAATAATCATCAGGCAAGCATATCATTTAGCTTTAATCCCAGCTTGGGTAAATTCCGCATAAGTCGTGAACTGTTTCTTGGTAGTATTTGTCTTCTAAGAACCATAGGTGTATGCTTCTGCAAATTTTGAATTTGGAGTGTATGTCGTACGCGCTCATTTGTTTCATGAAGAATTGTGTTGTTTCTCTGTATTCAATTTGGTGCATGGTGAAGTCTGGTCTTCTTTGCGAGTGCATGAGTGTGTGTATTTCTTCGAAGATTGCTTTGTTGTCCAGTATGTATTTGCTTGTTTTCGCGCTGATGTTCCCGACCACGCTATTATTTTGTAGATTATAAATGTATCCGAAGTACTCCGGGATTCCTTGGTAGCTCCTGGCGAAGTACGTGATCGCGTACATGATCGCGTAGTCGTCCGAGTACACGATGTGCTTCAAATTTTGCATGTACCCGCCCGCTAGTAGATATATGTTCTTGTTTATTATTTTTCCGTGCACCAAGTTGCTGATTCTGTTGTAAATGAAGTGGTTGTGTATTTCCTTTCCATTAGAAAACTGTATTTAGGGATTCGCCCAGTTTTAATTCAGAACGGATGCGCGAGCGAATTTGTTCTCTTGGATTTGAACCGGTTGATTATTTACAAACCAATATTCAGAGAAGTGGATTATGTCCACACCTTAATTTAAGTATTTTGAGAGGTCCTCGAGGACAGTAGGGGAGGTGAATTGGTCGTCGGCGTCAAATTGCATTATGTACTGAGAGCGGGCTGCTATTACTCCGTTGAACCTGGTTTTAAATGTGCCCATGTTCTCGGAATTCTGGATTAGGACTATGTTCGGAGCGGATTACATAAAGCTGCGGATAATGCTTATACTATCGTCAGTTGACTTATCGTCCACACAAATAATTTCAAAATCAGTGTATGTTTAGTTCAGCAAAGATTACAACGTATTGTTCAAATAACGCTCCTGATTGTAAATAGGCAACACCAGTGATATTTAGTACTAAAATACAAAGACAAATATCATATGAAGCGGAAATATTTAAAAAATAATATATTCAATATATAATAATTAAAATAGTATATATGTTTGCCACCTCACACAAATGGATGCACGACAACGTAGAATTGCTAAAATCGCATAAGCCCTCATTGATGAGCATTTGGTTGATTCCGAAGATTAAAAAGACCAGGATGATGATTTCGTCTCGGCAGATATTTCTATGGTATCAAGCGACTCATCAGTGTCTGAAGGAGTAGTCGCAGAAGAAGAAATTGGAGATGTTACAGAATCGCAGGTATCAACTATATAAAAAGCCAAAAAGGCACCAAAACCCGATTCGTCAGCTCGTGACATATTAAAGTAACGATTGAGCAAGGCAGTAATCAAGGAGCAGTTTAAATTATCTGACGAGGACTGGATTGAACACATGGCAGTTACCTCAGTGTGGAATAGAATATCCCGAGAGAAGGCCGCTACTCAGTTAGCTATCGACAATATGCAATATCAAGAGTAACTTTAAGAACAGCTTTAATAACAAAAATTCACAGATATTCGACCATATTACGCGTATTTTTAATCGAAAGATATGAAGTACACTCTTTAATCTATATTAGAGCTCCACTTCAGCACACAGGCCAAGTACATCATGGAATGCCTGTAAAACAAAGTCTCGCCAGATGAGTTCCTCCAGAAGCCAGAGTCGAAGAACGTCCCCGATGACTGTGATTATAAAGTAATCTATGATGCGTACGTGAAAGCTCAAAATAGTTATCTTTTCCCGAACAAAGAGAAGAAGGTTCTCAAAGTTTCAATGGAAAACGGGAAAATGAGCCGTTTTGAGTGCATTGGCGGAATAGAACCACCAACGGTTAAAATAGAAGGTCAAATGGTCAAATAACAACCGTAATAATAAACACTTACTGTATAATAAAAATATCAACTTGAAATGATGCAGCGACAGAAGGATTTGGTTCAAAAATCTGTTAACACACTCTATACTAGAACGTTCAATACATAGCCTTTCAGAGATCAAACTGGATACCAAATAATTCCAAACTCAAAATAAACTCAAACGAATGTGTCGTACCAAGACAACGAATATTGGAGTGAATACCGCGTAATCTCAGACCCGCCCAAAAGGGGCATGTTCAACAAGTTCTACGCACTACACAACGGAATCCCACTGCAAAACGTAATGAACTGTCAAATGCAAACTGACGTAATAGCCAAAAACGTTAAAGGAGATAAAATAACCGACTCAAATGAACTAACAATCTCAATTAATGGAACAGAATTTGATATTAAGAAAAATGAATTCAAAAAGTACAAAAATCAGATTTACAACGCGAAGGAACTTAAAATACTCAAAAAGGGAAGACCCGGACCGCTCATTCAAGATTTCACAGAATTCGTACGAGGATTCAGACCAGATTTACTCAAAGCTGAAAGTGCCCAAGAAGTAGTTCAAAATGGAACATGGCTAACGTTAGATGGTATGTACTCCCAAAAATAAGGTGCATACGAAGTAGCTGACGCAAACACAGACACATTTTAAATACAAGCTACAGTGGTGGGCCCTCGAAATGCTTTTTTGAATTAGGAAGAAGAATGAAGTTTATTATTTGAATCTTACTTATATCACTATCCGGCTCAATAATGAGTGTGTTCTCCCTCCTCATCAATACACTCCATGACTCTATTTACTATTGATTTGTAAAGTGCTTCAATCACATCAAGGCCTGGTTGAGCCTTGGATAGCTGTGATACAATAATTAAAGTATATAACTCTGTATATACTTCAATAATAAGTTTCAACTTTACCCAACGTTGTATAATTTAACAATCAAGAAAATTGATTTCTCATTATGATATGGAAGTGGAAGATCATAAGTAAAATAACTGTTGTTTTAGAGTAGCATCAATATATTATTTAATGCTGGGCCCGACTAACCCACTTGATTCCATTCTTCAAGAAACAAAAAGGCATTCATTATTTGTATTTTGAGAATGAAAGCGACTGTAACTACCTGAATTATAATTCTAATTAAGCGATGTACCCAAACTTCATCTTGAGCTCCCGGTTGAGATTGAAAGAAAAAGTCCTCCATTGTTTTTCGTGATTAAGAAATACCTAAAATCGTTTAGATTGACCCAGTTAAAGATGAACACCGAGGTCCTCTGCGGATCCAGTGCTTGCGCTACTAGTTATAAATTACATATTGCGTCCGTATACCAATCATTGGATCCTCTTATTCTTTTCTCCAATCAGGCTTAACTACCATATATTTTCGAGATAAAATCTTTCATATGTTAGCTTTGTTGACTAAAACTTAGAAATTACAGGGACATCTTAAACGAGTGATATAACTAGTTCAGATTGGTACAATATTTTATGAATTCTTCCGTTGGACCCAAAAATGAAGAGAATATAAACGCTTCAGAACTGCCTAAGTTTGTTAAGTGAATTAGTTGACCTTCCCTAAACATCTTCTACCGCGTTTATTTTTGTCATTGCCGTCCTTTTAATGCATGTGGTAATTTCTATTTTTCCTTTTTGGAATATTAAATACCGACTTTGAATAGTCGATTATGGTCTAATACGATCGAAATCATATTTTTGGCCCTCTTGTGTTAATGAGTAGTTCATGAATAATCTCCAACTTGAGATTATATATTGGAATTTGTCATCCGCATTAGAAGTGGCAAAATATTTTAATATATAATTACTCACATAGTAAACAAGAAAAAGCAATTCCACCTCCCATAACTGTAGTTTGAGAAAATAGCACCAGTATATAACAAGTATTCACAGCCCATTTCTCAAGATGAAACTCTCGTTTCTAAATTATTAGGTTCATGCAGATATCGAGCAACACAGTGATTTATTTCAACTAAATATTACTAAATTGATGTCACAATGATAACACAATAAAATAATAATAATAATCTCTTTATTAAACATTAGTAAGGTTACCTATCACTGGAAAACATGTTAATTCCTTGCAATAAGAAAGATAAATTAATAATTAGCATTTAGTTTAAACATAAAAATAGCAATTATTTGTCCATTTATAATTTATTACTTTGTTTAGTTCATTTTTCCACTTCAAACAATATGGATGACGGATAAATTCTGACTACAAGCGAGTAGATTCGCGGGATTGCGTCATAAATTCAGATACAGTTAGATTAGTCCCCTCGTGACAATTACGACTACATTCGTCTCACCAGGCTGATTCAGTCGATTCAGACGAAGTTGGCTCAGTTCAACACTGATTTCCAGCATTTGGCCGGTAATCCACTGATTATTTCAACAATCAGGTCACTTCTCCTCTCAATATAATGTCTCCTGTCCGAGATTTCGGCTCCGAAAACGCAATTCACCGTTGACGTTCTTGAGTCTGCCCTCCTTTAATTTTAGCTCTCGTTGCTGAGTGCCCGTTTTAAAGTTGATTTCCCCTCTCAGCCCCTTCAAAAATCCGATTTGCTCCTCACGATTGACGCGTTTTGGTCCCAACTTTCAGAGCCGATTATAAATCTGAAGGAGTTTTCTGAGCGTTTTCAGAAGTTCTTCGAGGCGAAAAAGTAAACGCAAAAGGACATAAATATTTATTTATAATTTGATCTGGTCATTTGCAAGGGGGATGCGTTCTTTTTGGCCCCTTTTTTCGAGTTCTTCTGCGGGAACATGTTCAAATCGCAAACGCAGATTGAAAAAATAAGAAAATAAATTCCAGTGAATTAAAAGAAATTCGACACGTTTTAAAATTTAATTAACCACATCACCAAATTTGATAAACTGGTCCTCAGCGACGAACTGAACTAAGCCATAAACAAACTGTAAAAACAAGCTGCGAGCAATAACTTCATCACCGAACTAGACACAAAATATCAATAAGTGTACCAACAAGTAATTCAAATCAATTAGCAATAAATACCGCCGCCAGTGCTCACCGGACCGGCACTCGCTGATATGTTCTTCAACAACAAAAGCGTGGTAATTCAATAAATAATCGGACAAACACAACAAGTGCAAGGACAAAGCTCCACCTCCGAGCTGATTTACTCAACCCTCTAATAATATTTATAAACCGGGAAACCACTGCACAACTCACTCATACAAAAGGTTCTCGACGGCTCGAATCTTCTAGCATCCCAAAAGAAATAAGACATCTCCCAAATAACACTCAGAACTGCAAACGCAGCCCCATTCGCGGTTGTAAAACTGCTCTCCAGAGAAGCTGCTAGAATCTTGAACTAAAACTCGAAAAATTTGCAGAAACAAGCTCAACTGAAAATCGCAAAGACAATGGCAAGTTTTTCGAACTAATTTGTTGATTTATTCTACAAAGATTTGTAAGAGCTAAATCCAAACTTTGGACAACAAAAAATGTTTGAAAAGGACGTAAAGAATCTTCTATTGCAAAGCTCTGAAATAGATTCGTTGGACTATTTCATTTACCAAGAAAAGTCTGACCCCACTCAATTTATAACGGAATCAATTCAAAAATTGATCGCCCTCACCGCGAACTTTGGGTTTCTGTGCTACCAAGACCACGACCGCTTAGTTTCCCAAGTAACTGGACAAGTTTGTCCCTTTGGCGGTTTTTCCTGTAGATTAGTTTTATAATACTATTCACAAATGCAATAATTCTGGAATTAGTTTGAAGCTATTGCATCAGCTTTTACTCAGGCACAACGCGTGGTAATAGAGTTAATACAAGCTAAAGAAGGGTCCAATCACCAAATATTCAACACTTTGTAGCTGGCTCGTTATATCGATGAAAAATCAGGCAGATTCTTCGCAGCATCTCTTTTTGGTTTTGCCACAGAAGAAAATGTTCAAAACGCTCTCGGAAAACTTTGTAACCTGTACAAAAAAATTGGAATCGAAAACTTGTTTTTAAAGGTTCAATTTGAAAAAGCATCCGAAAGAATTAAAAATATCAATAAAACAACGTAAAATATAATTATTATGACTGAAGCAAAACGCTACAAATAGTAGAAATAGAGTAGTTTAAATTAAAATGTATTCTTAACTTAAGAATGTATACAATTCTGTGAAAAGAATGACAAAAAAGAAAGTCAAGTATTTGGAATAGCTGTTTTAGGCATGCCTAAATCTGGATCTTCAACTTTGGTAAACCAACTTGTTTATAACCCAGCTTACAGATTTACTACTATTACTGAATCATTAGCGAAAGAATAAATTTAATTCTCACCTGGTTCTCTTATCAAATAGCCACCAGGTGATTGCTGGAAATTACTTTCTTTGAACGAATTATCTGAATATAGTTTGAAAAAGTCTGTGCAATAAAAATAAATTTAGTAAGATGATGAAGTAGTTTCTATGGGATCGTGGATTTCTATGGATAGTACTAATCTATAGCAAAAAGAAGTTGTCGTTGAATCTGATATGGATATTACAAGAGGAAATATATCTACATTTTTAGCATCTATCAAAGCTTAAGATTAACTGTTAAAAACAAAATTATAAAGCAAGGGTGATGAGTTTTAAATTCAACAAAAAGATTAATTAAACACTTAGCGCTAAAGTTATACTAATTATAATCCGGAAAAATAACTTATATATGCTGATTTACTCACCTAAGTACCCAAAGAACTCTTTAGCTATAAAACAACCTAGTATCAATTTTTAGATCCAAGACAACAAATAATTGCAGAAGAATCTGTTAATCAAAAACTGTAAAGTCAATAAAAGTTGAAAAAGCAAGCTCCACTTGTTTCTTTTACTGAATTTTAGCCATCACACACCGAAGCTATAGCCTCTCATTAAATTAATCTTTTACAAGATTAAAAAATATAAATTCATGACATTCCTATTCGTTTCATTGGTATTTCAACTGAAGATTCAGCTTAGAAAATTGAGCTCGAAGCACAGAAATCTCAAATCACTGCATTGATAGAAACACAAAAGGTATAAACGACAGAGGTATAAAAACAATTAATTGGTTAAATTTCCAATTTATTCGCATTATTCTAGAAATAATTATTACATTAAGCTCTGAGGTAATCGTAACAGGCCACTGTAGGATTATTAGTTAATCAAAAAACTAGACAGCTAGAATATGACCAATTGGTACAACTTTAAGAAATTATAAAAAGATAATTAGACTAAGTAGCAAAAGAAGCAGAAGCATCTCAACTACAAATAAAAGACTTGTCTATTTCTTTTGAAAAACTCAAAATAGCTGGTGATGTTACTCCAGAAGTCTAAAAATAAGTTGCAGTTGGTGTGCAATAACTTCAATAAAAGCTGTAAGGAAGTTAATAAATGCAGTAATAATTATTATAAGAAAGTCAGTTGTGTTTAACAATTGGTGAACTACATAAGCAATAATAAATGTTGTCACAAGAAGTTTAGTAGAGTTAGGTTAAATTGCAATATTTGGCTGAACAACTTAGCAAGACTCAAATTTCCCCATAGATTATTGTACAAACTTTAACCATAATTAACCAACAAAATTTGATAATATTTGTATATGACCCATAACAGCCTGTAGAAAAGGTTATACCTTCATTAGGTTAATTTAAAAATATAATCGTTGTTTGTAATAAAGTTGATTAAATTGATGTTATGGAAAGAGGCAATATTGCTTAGATGATAAGCTACTGCGAAGCACATAACATTGATCACATATTTATATCTGCCAAAACATAAGATTTTGTTAATGACCTTTTAAGAATAGCAATAGTTGAATAAATGGGTGTAAATGATTGGGCTATAGAAGGAGGAGTTTACAAATTATGAGAGAATATAAAAAATTGCATTTTGTTATAAATTATTGTAGTTGTATTATATTGATTAGAAAGCTCAGTCGAATGTTTCCAATTGACTTAGTATCATGTGTGTGTGCTCTACTCGACTCGCTCGAAAAGAGTGCGGCCAGATCAAACACTACTTGAGTTTCCACTATTTCGAAGAACAAGAATGTAAACTCGGTTCTCAAAAGACATGATTTCTGCGTGGTTATCTAGAACTAGAAGCGTATACAGGTAAAGCCCACCTCAGACGTACTCTCACGTGGATCGCCGCAGATGGGAACGTCTTTCACCCCAGCCGCTAGCAAGCTGTGTTTACCAAGCAGCCGCTTCACATTTAACTTCATTTACTACAGTATTTGCACGATCCCTGTGTTTGCAGCGAGTTCACTAGGGTGGAGGCGAGGCCCAGTAATATCACTGAAACACTTTGGAGTGGACAATAAAATGTTTACGCTCGGAAGCGATGTGGAACTGCGTTTCCCAGCTTAGCAATTTAATTCAGTTTTCGCTATTTTCTCTCTAGAGCGTCCCAAAACACCACAGAATGCCCAAAACTTCTAAACTTTGCGTAGCTCCGCTCCATGGCGTATTTAAAAGATTTTAGAAAAACGTAAACATATCGAAAGTTGTAAACTTTGAGATAATTCCACATCACTTCCATTTTAAATGGCCCGTACCAAACACACCGCAAGAAAGAGCGTCTCCGCGACCAAAGCCCCTCGCAAGACCATCGCCAGAAAGGCCGTCCGCAAGACCGCCGGAACCGCCGCAGGCACCATGAAGGTGCGCAGATCCAAGCAAGGCACCGTCGCCTCCAGAGAAATCAAGAAGTACCAGAAGAGCACCGAGCTCCTGATCCGCAAGCTGCCCTTCTCCAAGCTCATCCGTGAGATAGTGCTCAACCACAACAAGAACGACATCCGTTTCCAGGGCCTCGCCATCCAGAGCCTCCAGGAAGCCGCCGAAAACTACCTCATCGAGCTCTTCGTCGACACCCAGCTCTGCGCCGAACACGCCAAGCGCGTCACCATCATGAGCCAGGACATGACCCTCGCCTGCAGAATCGGCAAGAGAGTGATGCCAGACCACAACAAAAAGTGAGATGAGATATTGAGTATATTATGTATTTAACTTTATTCTACTTTTAATTTTGTAAGAAGTACTTTCAGCACAAGTAGTGGTGATACTGGAAAAGTATTTTTGGATGATACACAAACCGACATCTCATTCAATATCTTTTCAATAGACCGATCTGCTGTATCCGAAGATGTATGAACTATGCGCTTCTGTAAATTTCTTACACACACAGATTCAGACTAAATTGTAAGTTAAATTTGATTACCAAATAAGCATTAGAAATAGCCATTAATATTTGGACAACCATAGTTGAACTGCCATAGTTCTCGATTGTTGCATTTCCACTCTCAATGAGACGCAAGTATTCAGTTGAGCAAAACGAAGAGTTCTATCTGGCCGCCGCGAAGACGTACCAAGATACCTTCGATGTGAGAAACTGCATATCTCCGTCCGGGCAGGTTGTAAAAGAGGTCTTCTTCGCCGCCTACAGAGACCGCTTCGGGTACGGCCTGGGGCTCTTCAAGACGAAGGAAGAGGCCAAGCGCATGCGAGACGGCATCACCAAGTTCTTCAAGGCCAGGTTCGTGGAGAAGATGCAGCGCTACACGAACAAGGGAATTGACTTCGAGCAGCTCATGGCGCTGGTCATGGGCAAGTTCCAGCCCTACCTGCTCACCTGCGACATCCACGACGCTGTGCACACGTTCAAGAGGACGCTGGACGCCGACATCCAGCAGCTCCAGGCCAGAAAGACGACTGTTTAGAAGGCAAGCTGCAAGTTTACGCCCCAAGCTGATGCACATGTGGTGTTCGCGAACGCTTCGAACGCCCCTTTCCGCTAGGCCTAGCAGACGACATTTCAGCCCGGCTCGTTTTCGTGGCTTCCAGCTGTGCCGCCCGTCATCTACAGCAGCGGCGCCGCGAGCCAGAATTCCACGGCGTCGGAAGTAAAGTGAGGCACGACAGAATGGTCGAAGACAGAATTCGAGTGATTGGGATTAAGAATATGCTAAGTAATGTATTGCGAATATTTATAACGTTTATACTTCCAAACTAATATATAAAATATTGACTTGAGTAAATCTTCAAATGTCACTTTCATTCGCCGCTTTACTTTGAGGCGCATTTGTAATTCGAATCCACGAATATAGCCGCATTCGTAGCAACTCCAGCTTTTAGTTTGGCTGAGTGGGCATGAGTTGAATATTATTGGTGAATCGGAGACTAGTTGCGTATCACGTGTGCGCTCTACTCGACTCGCTCGAAAAGAGTGCGGCCAGATCAAACACTACTTGAGTTTCCACTATTTCGAAGAACAAGAATGTAAACTCGGTTCTCAAAAGACATGATTTCTGCGTGGTTATCTAGAACTAGAAGCGTATACAGGTAAAGCCCACCTCAGACGTACTCTCACGTGGATCGCCGCAGATGGGAACGTCTTTCACCCCAGCCGCTAGCAAGCTGTGTTTACCAAGCAGCCGCTTCACATTTAACTTCATTTACTACAGTATTTGCACGATCCCTGTGTTTGCAGCGAGTTCACTAGGGTGGAGGCGAGGCCCAGTAATATCACTGAAATACTTTGGAGTGGACAATAAAATGTTTACGCTCGGAAGCGATGTGGAACTGCGTTTCCCAGCTTAGCAATTTAATTCAGTTTTCGCTATTTTCTCTCTAGAGCGTCCCAAAACACCACAGAATGCCCAAAACTTCTAAACTTTGCGTAGCTCCGCTCCATGGCGTATTTAAAAGATTTTAGAAAAACGTAAACATATCGAAAGTTGTAAACTTTGAGATAATTCCACATCACTTCCATTTTAAATGGCCCGTACCAAACACACCGCAAGAAAGAGCGTCTCCGCGACCAAAGCCCCTCGCAAGACCATCGCCAGAAAGGCCGTCCGCAAGACCGCCGGAACCGCCGCAGGCACCATGAAGGTGCGCAGATCCAAGCAAGGCACCGTCGCCTCCAGAGAAATCAAGAAGTACCAGAAGAGCACCGAGCTCCTGATCCGCAAGCTGCCCTTCTCCAAGCTCATCCGTGAGATAGTGCTCAACCACAACAAGAACGACATCCGTTTCCAGGGCCTCGCCATCCAGAGCCTCCAGGAAGCCGCCGAAAACTACCTCATCGAGCTCTTCGTCGACACCCAGCTCTGCGCCGAACACGCCAAGCGCGTCACCATCATGAGCCAGGACATGACCCTCGCCTGCAGAATCGGCAAGAGAGTGATGCCAGACCACAACAAAAAGTGAGATGAGATATTGAGTATATTATGTATTTAACTTTATTCTACTTTTAATTTTGTAAGAAGTACTTTCAGCACAAGTAGTGGTGATACTGGAAAAGTATTTTTGGATGATACACAAACCGACATCTCATTCAATATCTTTTCAATAGACCGAGCTGCTGCATCCGAAGACGCGTGAACAATAAAGGAGAGACTATTTCACAGAATTTGTTTTCTTTTAAATAATATAAGTAAATAATATAAGTAATTAATAAAGATTTTCAGATTTTTGCTATCTGAATAACACTAATCAATCAATAATAATTAAATAAATTTTATATTATTTCCATCTTCTCACTTTCCGAATCTATCGCTGTTTTGTTGGGCAAAGCCCATTTTCTGGACTCTTTGGCTGATCTCATGTGACTTCAAATCATACGAGCCGACACCTGGAACGTTCGAGCCCTGTTGGTCGAAGCGGTCAGTGGCTTATTTTCCAAATTGGAATGCGAAGATGTATGAACTATGCGCTTCTGTAAATTTCTTACACACACAGATTCAGACTAAATTGTAAGTTAAATTTGATTACCAAATAAGCATTAGAAATAGCCATTAATATTTGGACAACCATAGTTGAACTGCCATAGTTCTCGATTGTTGCATTTCCACTCTCAATGAGACGCAAGTATTCAGTTGAGCAAAACGAAGAGTTCTATCTGGCCGCCGCGAAGACGTACCAGGACACCTTCAACGTGAACAACTGCATATCTCCGTCCGGGCAGGTTGTAAAAGAGGTCTTCTTCGCCGCCTACAGAGACCGCTTCGGGTACGGCCTGGGGCTCTTCAAGACCAAAGAAGAGGCCAAGCGCATGCGAGACGGCATCACCAAGTTCTTCAAGGCCAGGTTCGTGGAGAAGATGCAGCGCTACACGAACAAGGGAATTGACTTCGAGCAGCTCATGGCGCTGGTCATGGGCAAGTTCCAGCCCTACCTGCTCACCTGCGACATCCACGACGCTGTGCACACGTTCAAGAGGACGCTGGACGCCGACATCCAGCAGCTCCAGGCCAGAAAGACGACTGTTTAGAAGGCAAGCTGCAAGTTTACGCCCCAAGCTGATGCACATGTGGTGTTCGCGAACGCTTCGAACGCCCCTTTCCGCTAGGCCTAGCAGACGACATTTCAGCCCGGCTCGTTTTCGTGGCTTCCAGCTGTGCCGCCCGTCATCTACAGCAGCGGCGCCGCGAGCCAGAATTCCACGGCGTCGGAAGTAAAGTGAGGCACGACAGAATGGTCGAAGACAGAATTCGAGTGATTGGGATTAAGAATATGCTAAGTAATGTATTGAATATTTATAACATTTATACTTCCTCACGAATTTATATAAATTAACTTGAGTATATATTCAAATATCACTTTCATTCGCCGCTTTACTTTGAGGCGCATTTGTAATTCGAATCCACGAATAGAGCAGCATTCGTAGCAAGTTCATTTTTTAGTTTGGCTGAGTGGGCATGAGTTGAATCCTATTGGTGAATCGGAGACCAGTTGCGTATCACGTGTGTGCTCTACTCGACTCGCTCGAAAAGAGTGCGGCCAGGTCGAACACTACTTGCGTTTCCACTATTTCAAAGAACAAGAATAATACTCGGTTCTCAAAAGAAATTATTTCTGCGTGGTTATCTAGAACTAGAAACATATATAGGCAAAGCTAACCTCAGACGGACTCTCACGTGGATCGCCGCAAATGGGAACGTCTTTCACCCCAGCCGCTAGCAAGCTGTGTTTACCAAGCAGTCGCTTCACATTTAACTACATTTGCTACAGTATTTGCACGACCCCTGTATTTGCAGCGAGGTCACTAGGGTGGAGGCGAGGCCCCGTAATATCACTGAAACACTTTGGAGTGGACAATATAATATTAGTGCTCGGAAGCGATGTGGAACTGCGTTTCCCAGCTTAGCAATTTAATTCAGTTTTCGCTATTTTCTCTCTAACGCGTCCCAAAACACTACAGAATGTCCAAAACTTCTAAACTTTGCGTGGCTCCGCTCCATGGCGTATTTAAAAAGATTTTGGGAAAAGATAAATATATCGAAAGTTGTAAACTTTGAGATAATTCCACATCACTTCCATTTTAAATGGCTCGTACCAAACACACCGCAAGAAAGAGCGTCTCCGCGACCAAAGCCCCTCGCAAGACCATCGCCAGAAAGGCCGTCCGCAAGACCGCCGGAACCGCCGCAGGCACCATGAAGGTGCGCAGATCCAAGCAAGGCACCGTCGCCTCCAGAGAAATCAAGAAGTACCAGAAGAGCACCGAGCTCCTGATCCGCAAGCTGCCCTTCTCCAAGCTCATCCGTGAGATAGTGCTCAACCACAACAAGAACGACATCCGTTTCCAGGGCCTCGCCATCCAGAGCCTCCAGGAAGCCGCCGAAAACTACCTCATCGAGCTCTTCGTCGACACCCAGCTCTGCGCCGAACACGCCAAGCGCGTCACCATCATGAGCCAGGACATGACCCTCGCCTGCAGAATCGGCAAGAGAGTGATGCCAGACCACAACAAAAAGTGAGATGAGATATTGAGTATATTATGTATTTAACTTTATTCTACTTTTAATTTTGTAAGAAGTACTTTCAGCACAAGTAGTGGTGATACTGGAAAAGTATTTTTGGATGATACACAAACCGACATCTCGTTCAATGTCTTTTCAATAGACCGAGCTGCTGCATCCGAAGACGCGTGAACAATAAAGGAGAGACTATTTCACAGAATTTGTTTTCTTTTAAATAATATAAGTAAATAATATAAGTAATTAATAAAGATTTTCAGATTTTTGCTATCTGAATAACACTAATCAATCAATAATAATTAAATAAATTTTATATTATTTCCATCTTCTCACTTTCCGAATCTATCGCTGTTTTGTTGGGCAAAGCCCATTTTCTGGACTCTTTGGCTGATCTCATGTGACTTCAAATCATACGAGCCGACACCTGGAACGTTCGAGCCCTGTTGGTCGAAGCGGTCAGTGGCTTATTTTCCAAATTGGAATGCGGCGGTGTCTCTGCGGTTGGTTGAGCTTGATTTTGGTTTCGGGTCGTATTAACCTGGTGCTGGAACGTCATTTTTATCAGTAGTAAATCTTACAGTTTACTTTTCAATTGAGGGGGCCATGGTAGTTCTCTTGTCAACCATTTTCTGGTTTGGAGCGTATTAACCGGGTGCTGGTGCGTTCACCTGGTCGTAGTTCATCTCGAATCTCTCTCCAGTTTACTTGGCTAATTATGGAGCCATTGTTGTTCTGCGGTCAACAGTTTTCGTATGTGGGTCGTACTGGCCTGGGGCTGGGGCGTTTAACTGGTCTCTGTTCATTTCAAAGCGCTCACCTGTTTGTTTGTCAAGTTATGGGCCCATTGTGGTCCTCTTATCAACCGATTTAGAGTTTGGAGCATACGCGTCTGGGGCTGGGGCATTCACTCTATCACGATCCATCTCAAATCTCTAACCGGTTTGATTATCCAGCATTGGAGCAGCGGTATTTCTACGATCAACGAACTTTGTACTGGGATCGTATTGACCTGGAGCCGGAGCTGCAAGTTGATCTCTGTTCATAGCGAAACGCTCAGCGGTTTACTTATCAAGTTACGGAGCCATTGAAGTTCTCTAATCGACGGCTCTTTGATTTGGAGCATACTAGCCTGGAGCTGGAGCTTCAACCTTATCGCGTTCCATTTCAAATCTTTGACCAGTTTGGTTGTCAAGCATTGGAGCAGCAGTGGTTCTACGATCAACAAATTTAGTGTTCGGATCATATTGTCCTGGAGCTGGAGCATTTAATTGGTCTTGATTCATTTCGAATCTATCTTGATATTACTTTTCAATGACTGGAGCAGCTGTATTTCTGCGTTCAGTTGACAAAAATTTGCGTTTTGGGTCATAGTCACCGACTCCTGGGTTAGTGTTTTCGCAATATTATGGGGCGATGTCGTATTCCATCCAAAAATTATTAAAAGAGGTGGTTATAGAAATAGAAATCACAAAACGTATAACAATGCTAAATTCTATTTTAGTTTAATTTCTACAACAACATCTTTAATGTACATTTTTGATATTTTGAGTCATGTCATGATATACAGGTCGTTTCCTTCATATATAAACCGCTGAAGTGAGTAAAATACCTCAGACCTGCTATTAATCCTTAGTTATTTAAATGTTTTGATTCGTTTATATGACAATTTTCCTATTTTATGTAATTTTCCGATTTTATGTAACAATTTTCCAACTCGCAATACAGTAAATTAATAATAAGTTAATTAACAGATCTAATATAAATATATTTACAAATATAAAAATTTGTGAATAACTCTTTTCATTGGCATTTGAAGTGGTAATGATTCCCACAAAAAATACTAGTATGAACTAAGGCTTAACATTTGTCAGGTTTTTGGTCTGGCAGCTAACCTGGCACATATTTATAGAACAAATAAAACATCCTGCCTGGTTTTTTGTGAGAAATTTTAAATTATTAAATTAGACCTAGCGGGAAGAGATGTTCGAAGCGCCAACGAACACCCCGGGCGCATCAGCTTGGGGCGCAAACTGGCAGCTTGCCTTCTAAGTAGTCGTCTTTCTGGCCTGGAGCTGCTGGATGTCGGCGTCCAGCGTCCTTTTGAACGTGTGCACCGCGTCGTGGATGTCGCAGGTGAGCAGGTAGGGCTGGAACTCGCCCATGACCAGCGCCATGAGCTGCTCGAAGTCCATTCCCTTGTTCGTGTAGCGCTGCATCTTCTCCACGAACCTGGCCTTGAAGAACTTGGTGACGCCGTCTCGCATGCGCTTGGCCTCTTCTTTGGTCTTGAAGAGCCCCAGGCCGTACCCGAAGCGGTCTCTGTAGGCGGCGAAGAAGACCTCTTTCGCAACCTGCCCGGAAGGAGATATGCAGTTGCTCGCGCCGAAGGCCTCCTGGTACGTCTTCGCGGCGGCCAAGTAGAACTCTTCGTTTTGTTCTTGAGTGAACTTCTATCTCATTTCAAGTGAAAAATAGAGGTTGAAAATTAACTTTACCGCACGAATTCAATGAATACACTAGATTTAAAAATAAAACTTAGAATATTTTGTGAAGGCATCAATTTCAAATTTGAATTATAATTTTACACAAAAATATGTAATGATGGGTTATATTATAAACTGTTGTGAAGCATGCTACATTTGAATATACTAAATATCTTTTAAATATTTCATATATTAGCTAATAGGTAGAATCATATTGTAAAGTTGAGTAAATTCTCTTCACTTATGTATGGTGTACGCCGTACTGTACTGTAGATTTACTAGATGGAAAGTTGGATTACCAATATTTTATTCACTGTAATGACATTGTTTGATGGTTTGCTTTTATTTGTAACTGCTGATAACAAATTAACTTTTAATTCATATTCTCTTAACAAATTAACTTTGTAATCTATATATTGCTGGAAAGATAAAATAGTGATATTTTTTCTTTCTGAAAACGATTGATTGAATTATGAAGTTAGGTCTAAGATTTATTTTATTTATATAATTTCTACAACGAACAGAAATTACCACTTCACATTAGATGCAAAATCAAAAAAGTATTGAAGAAGATACAAATTAAGCAAATACTTTAAAAGATAATTCCTTAATGAAAATAACAATTTAGTAATAATGTGAAATTGCACAAATAGTTAAACTTAGTGCGATGATTTAAGAACTTGATATAGGTATATTATGTTCAACGCATAATTTAGAAGATTGCAAGCTTGAAAATCTAAAAATACTGAGGATTAAAGAATTAATTTAATTTGATAAGTAGTGGAACTGGATATTAAAACTATGCAAACACTCAAAATTACAGGAATTAAGCGTTTGGTATTACTAATGCTCCATTTAAAACATAGATGCTTTCTTATTTTTAAATTCTATCAAAAAGCTTACATTAACAAATTGTGGGTTTTAAAATTTAGATATATTAATACCTTGCGCTAATTTGTAAGAATACGATATCATTGAATATTCTTCAAAAAGTCAACTGAAAGACAATTCTTTGCTTATTAAAAAATGGTATTTATTGAATAATATTGATTTCGTCTAAAATTTAGATGTTAAATAATTAATAATCTGTAACTGCGCAATTACCAACGTAAAGTTATGCAATTAAACACTCAAAGAACTTGAAATATCCGATTGTAAGTTGGAACAACTCGATATATAGAAACTTACAAATCTGGAGGTGCTGAAACTCAAGAGTCAAAGTCTGGATATGAACACACTCAGTTTACTTATGGTGACAGAACTAAAGCGACTTAGAGAAATATGTTTGAGTGGATACGACCTTGGCATCAGTCTATTACTAAACATTGAATCTATTTAAAAAATTAGCTTGCATAAGTGCACAAACATTGATCTCAAGTAGTTAAATACGTCTATAATAGAACTTAGCATCATAGACTGCAAATTTCAAAGTAACGATCTAGACCTTTCACACTATCCAAAACTTGAAGTTTTGAAGTTAAAAAATGAATATATGGTTAATAAAAACATCACTAACTTAACATAATGCTCTAAACTTAAAGTATTATATCTCAGTAACTAATGGACTCTGAATATATTCCAATAATTAATGTAATCTTCAAATGTAAGACTTCCGCGAAATATGACACATATTATGTTTTTTCAAGAGATATTTCATTTAAACGACTTAAATGAAGTCGACATTTAACTAAATAATACTTTGCAAATACCACGTGATGGCATTTTAACTATCAACAACTAGAAGATCGAAAGATTAGAATTTCTTCAAATCTTTGACATTTACAAGTTAGTACTTTACAAGTGTAAAATACGTGTTCCAATCGAATTAAATAACTGCATCAAAGAACTTACTTTAAAAGATTGTGTGTTACATTCAAGTGATTTGCAGTCATATAATCTGGAGGTGCTATAAATCTGTAACTGCGCAATTACCAACGTAAAGTTATGCAATTAAACACTCAAAGAACTTGAAATATCCGATTGTACGTTGGAACAACTCGATATATAGAAACTTACAAATCTGGAGGTGCTGAAACTCAAGAGTCAAAGTCTGGATATGAACACACTCAGTTTACTTATGGTGACAGAACTAAAGCGACTTAGAGAAATATGTTTGAGTGGATACGACCTTGGCATCAGTCTATTACTAAACATTGAATCTATTTAAAAAATTAGCTTGCATAAGTGCACAAACATTGATCTCAAGTAGTTAAATACGTCTATAATAGAACTTAGCATCATAGACTGCAAATTTCAAAGTAACGATCTAGACCTTTCACACTATCCAAAACTTGAAGTTTTGAAGTTAAAAAATGAAAATAAATACATATTTGATGACAAGGTCAAAGTCGATAATATAAAAATTATAAATTTAGATTTATGTTCTAAAATATAAAAGCTTATTTTAGACGGTATTAAATTCAATATATTAGAAAATTTGAAACCTGGCAAATTTGATTTAAGATTAGCGGGAAATTGTACAACTATTGATTTCATTAAATTAATTTTCAATATGAATGATTTAGAAAAAGTTGAAATATCTTCAATACAAATATCACATGGTATTTTAACTATCAACAACTAGAAGATCGAAAGATTAGAATTTCTTCAAATCTTTGACATTTACAAGTTAGTACTTTACAAGTGTAAAATACGTGTTCCAATCGAATTAAATAACTGCATCAAAGAACTTACTTTAAAAGATTGTGTGTTACATTCAAGTGATTTGCAGTCATATAATCTGGAGGTGCTATAAATCTGTAACTGCGCAATTACCAACGTAAAGTTATGCAATTAAACACTCAAAGAACTTGAAATATCCGATTGTACGTTGAAACAACTCGATATAATATACTTCGATTTACCTAACCTTGAAATTCTTAATCTCAGATTTGAGCGCCATTTTGAGCATAACAAATAAAATTATATTCATTGCAATATAAAACGATTGTCAAAATTGAGAGAATTAACTATAATTGAAAATCGTGGATTTGACATATATCAGTTGTAAAATTTTAAATATCTGACCAAATTGACATTAAATGGCTGTTCCATAAAAAATATAGATGTTTTGAGACGTTTAAAGAACTTGAAGGAACTAAACTTAGCAGCAAATAATATAATATACTTGGATCCTTTATAATAATTAACTCAACTCTCATATCTTAATGTATACGGAAACAATATTCATGACTTCTCGGCAATATAGGGACATTACAACTTCAAAAACTATAATATGGACAACTAAGGGTAAATATGGGACTATTTACTTCAAAACACTAATATGATTCAAAAACTTCATGCTCCAATAACTTTAATAAATGATATGTCCGTAAAACGTTGTAATTTGAAGAAGAAACTACATAATACAGAGTAAATACTGAAAAAATTCACTGAACATATAACCTACAATTAGATTTAGTTTTTAAAGAATGTTGTTGCTCTGTTTCGCCTTGTTTAGCCCTAAAATTACGATGATATTCAGTGAAATCAAAACAATTATTATTTATGTATAAATAAATATATATATATATATATATATATATATATAATATATCTTTTTACAATAGAAAATATATACTCCTTCGATGTCGCGGAACACTGCGCTGAGAACAAGCAGCTTTATCAAGAAATTGACAAGCAGCTAATGGCAGACATGGAAGAAATACTCCACTCAAATGCATCCTCTGATGCACTCCAAAAATTCGCATTTGACTTCAAATGCCAAGGAGGTCTTGGAATCATCTTACCCGGCGCGTACTACGATTAGATGAAGGTAGATCAAATCCAAAAGATTGACTACTATATTCGAGAAAATGGGGATCAAATTACCAAATCCAAACTCGAATAAATCATTGGCAAAATAAACGCCAAAATGACTAAATCTAAGAATTTCTTCAGAGACACACGCAAAGAAAATCCAAGAAAAAATGTCAATACAGGTCGACGACACGGTGCCTAAACCAGGGTACACACTGCTGGGCCGTAGAAGAATGGACAACACGGCATTCTAGTACATGATCAACTGGGTTTTCAACAACGTGAGGGATACACCAATCCCAGAAATTTGCGAACTGTGCAAAAAACCATACAAGGAAGGCCACGAACAAGACTGTAAAAAGATCAACGAGCTGAACATAGCAGCCCACGACCGTTTTGCAAACTTCCTTAAAAGAATTCTCAGAAAGAGATATCAAGCCAGAAAAGTCTGCAAAGACAACGACAACAGGTTGGAAGATCGGACTAAACCGGACATCAGCATTGTGGTCAACGGAGTTCAGATTTATTTGGATATTGGAATCACTTGGGATCTTGATAAATACTACGCTCTCAAAGAGTAGCATTATAGGGACAAAAAGGATTAAAATGGTAACCCGCTCAAAATTATTCCGATTATAATCGGTAAGAATCTCACCATTCATTAAAAGTCGAGAGAATTCTTGGAAGAACTCCGAGTTAATTTCGAGACAATTTATGAAGAGATTGGCTACATGATAAGTACCTCTCAAACACACCAAGCCGAGCTTATGTATAGAAAGAAAGTAGTCCAACGGGGCGAAAAACATAGCGAGATCGATGTAGAGAAACCAAGTGCCAACCGCTTTGCCTCCCTAGCGGACAGTGATGTTTAATTCAAACACACTGACAGCTACGGGAAAATCTTTGATTACCTTCACGAAAAAGGGATGATGAAGGTAGCCACACAATCTCCAATCAAAGAAGTGCCCGCAAAGCCTAGACAGAAAAACTTTGAAAAAGCCCACAAAACAAAGACTAAAAAGAAGTCCACGCAAACAGCAGAAAAAGGTAACGATAAACTGGAGGACACGTCCACAAAGAAAAAACCTGACAAACCCACCCAGACCAAAGTAATCCCTAACGCGAAAGGCAATGACAAGAAAATTTAGTCTCTCAAAGAGAAGATCGCCAAATTGTAAAGAGAATTGTAAAGTTCATTTGATACAGCGGCGGCAGTGATGCGTAAATTCAAAGAAACCAAAAAGAAGCATGACGACAAGAAGATCACTTAAAAGACAAACAATGCCGAAGCCCAGTCTGAAAATGAGAAGAAAAAGACTGAAGTAAGTTAGAAAGCTGAACATACGAAGAATATCGAAGAAAAAGCGCCTGACAAAACGAAGCTTAAGGACGCTCAGAAGCAGAAAGAGAAAAAGCCCCAGTCTAAAAGTCACAAGATCAAAAGACCACTAAAATGCCCCAATCGAACGCAAAGTCTCCTCAAAAGGAAACTTAGAAAAAGAAAGAGGATAAATAACCTGTCTTAGAAAAGCCTGTCAAATCATTGCCAAAAGATGGTCAAAATGAATAAAAAACGATTACTGACGCAAAATAGGAAACCAAGCCAATCTTAACGAAAGCCTAGAAGAAGAAGTTCCAAATGGAATATCAGAAATAGTTTATCTAACAATAGAGAGCTAAGGAAGATATCAGCGAAGCTAAACCCTAGGAAAAAGTTAATCTACCACCGGCAATATACCCCGAAATTAGGAATATGCAAAATCAAATAAACTAAGAAGGATCCCAGGTACCTAATCAAGTTAACGAAACAGTGCATCAAAGGCAACCACCACCAAGCAATGCCAATACAACGAACAACCTCCGTGCAAGCCGAAGGAAATAACGAGCAAAGAGAAACTGAGACGCGAGAACCAGTTTCTGGAAATTAAGTTAGCGAATCAGGTAAAACTAGTCCGCTGACGACTCAGTGAGGGCCCTGTTGGGTCTTTACTGAGTGGGCATAAATGACGGGTTGAGCCCGTTTTGAAAGTTGAAATATGGGCGTGCGAGAGCCTATGTTTCGCTTTCGGAAGTCTCAATGAAGTCTGTTTGTGCCGTCTCGAAGAAGTGAGATATACAGTGTAGGACACTTAAAAGTAGACGGTTTGTAAATGTGTGATAAAAGGTTATACTTCTAATATGTTATTATATAGCCTCCGAGGAAACTATATGAACTTTTGTGTTCATATAGTCTAAAGGACGGTAGTATCAATAAATAACCAATTATCGGAATACACTTAACTGTAACCTTATGTGTGTTATAAATGTACAGAGACACTTGTTCATGCGTCTTTGGATGCGGCAGCTCGGTGTATTGAAAAGACATTTTATGAGATGTCGTTTGTGTATCTATCCAAAAGACTTTCCCAGCTCAACTACTTTATATGATGAAAGAACTTCTTATAAAATAAATAGTAGAACAAAATAGAAATATACTCAATATCTCAACTCACTTCTTGTTGTGGTCTGGCATCACTCTCTTGCCGATTCTGCAGGCGAGGGTCATGTCCTGGCTCATGATGGTGACGCGCTTGGCGTGTTCGGCACAGAGTTGTGTGTCGACGAAGAGCTCGATGAGGTAGTTTTCGGCGGCTTCCTGGAGGCTCTGGATGGCGAGTCCCTGGAAACGGATGTCGTTCTTGTTGTGGTTGAGCACTATCTCACGGATGAGCTTGGAGAAGGGCAGCTTGCGGATCAGGAGCTCGGTGCTCTTCTGGTACTTCTTGATTTCTCTGGAGGCGACGGTGCCTTGCTTGGATCTGCGCACCTTCATGGTGCTTGCGGCGGTTCCGGCGGTCTTGCGGACGGCCTTTCTGGCGATGGTCTTGCGAGGGGCTTTGGTCGCGGAGACGCTCTTTCTTGCGGTGTGTTTGGTACGGGCCATTTAAAATGGAAGTGATGTGGAATTATCTCAAAGTTTACAACTTTCGATATGTTTACGTTTTTCTAAAATCTTTTTAAATATGCCATGGTGCGGAGCCACGCAAAGTTTAGAAGTTTTGGGCATTCTGTAGTGTTTTGGGACGCGTTAGAGAGAAAATAGCGAAAACTGAATTAAATTGCTAAGCTGGGAAACGCAGTTCCACATCGCTTCCGAGCGTAAACATTTTATTGTCCACTCCAAAGTATTTCAGTGATATTACTGGGCCTTGCCTCCACCCTAAACAGCTCGCTGAAAACGTAGGAAACATGCAAATGCAGTACTAAATATTGTGAACTGCGAAACAGTTGCTTAGTAAACACAGCTTGCTAGCGGCTGTGTTGAAAGACGTACCCAGCTGCGGCGATACCGCATGCGAGCAAGTCCGAGGTTAGCTTTGACTATATACACATATATTTCCAGGCTGTTGCGCCACAGTCACTTCTTTCTAGAACCGAGTATATTTTCTTGTTCTTTGAAACGACGGCAGCATAGTTGTGTTCGATCTGGCCGCGCGCTTTTCGAGTAGGTTTGAGAGCGCGCATGCGAATCGCCACTAGTTCCTGGTTTATCGATTTAATATTATATATATTTGTTCACCCAAACTAGATGGGTCGAATTTGAAACCCGCCAAAAGTAGTGCGGCGAAGGGGAGTGACATTTTAAGATATGTTCGAGACAATTATAAATTCGTCGAAACGTTAAATGGGATAAATTCAGCGACTAAATTACTAAATTACTTGCATACTCTAAATCATAATCACTCGAATGCAGTAGGCTACCTCTATACAGTGGCTAATTTGACTTTCGACGCAGTGGAACTCTGGCTCGCGGCGCCGCTGCTGTAGACGACGGACGGCACAGCTGGAAGCCACGAGAGCGCGTCCGGCTGGATTGGAATTTGCCACGTCTGTCGGGAAGGGATGTTCGGAGCGCCAACGAACACCCCGGGCGCATCAGTTTGGGCGTAAACTGGCAGCTTGCCTTCTAAGTAGTCGTCTTTCTGGCCTGGAGCTGCTGAATATCGGCGTCCAGCGTCCTTTTGAACGTGTGCACCGCGTCGTGGATGTCGCAGGTGAGCAGGTAGGGCTGGAACTCACCCATGACCAGCGCCATGAGCTGCTCGAAGTCCATTCCCTTGTTCGTGTAGCGCTGCATCTTCTCCACGAACCTGGCCTTGAAGAACTTGGTGATGCCGTCTCGCATGCGCTTGGCCTCTTCTTTGGTCTTGAAGAGCCCCAGGCCGTACCCGAAGCGGTCTCTGTAGGCGGCGAAGAAGACCTCTTTCACAACCTGCCCGGAAGGCGATATGCAGTTTCTCACATCAAAGGTATCTTGGTACGTCTTCGCGGCGGCCAGATAGAACTCTTCGTTTTGCTCAACTGAATACTTGCGTCTCATTGAGAGTGGAAATGCAACAATCGAGAACTATGGCAGTTCAACTATGGTTGTCCAAATATTAATGGCTATTTCTAATGCTTATTTGGTAATCAAATTTAACTTACAATTTAGTCTGAATCTGTGTGTGTTAGGAATGTCCAGAGACACTTCTTCATGCATCTTTGGAGGCAGCGACTTGGTGTATTGAAAAGACATTGAACGAGATGTCGGTTTGTGTCTGCAGGCTAAACTAAAAAATAATATACTCAATATCTCATCTCACTTTTTGTTGTGGTCTGGCATCACTCTCTTGCCGATTCTGCAGGCGAGGGTCATGTCCTGGCTCATGATGGTGACGCGCTTGGCGTGCTCGGCGCAGAGTTGTGTGTCGACGAAGAGCTCGATGAGGTAGTTTTCGGCGGCTTCCTGGAGGCTCTGGATGGCGAGGCCCTGGAAACGGATGTCGTTCTTGTTGTGGTTGAGCACTATCTCACGGATGAGCTTGGAGAAGGGCAGCTTGCGGATCAGGAGCTCGGTGCTCTTCTGGTACTTCTTGATTTCTCTGGAGGCGACGGTGCCTTGCTTGGATCTGCGCACCTTCATGGTGCCTGCGGCGGTTCCGGCGGTCTTGCGGACGGCCTTTCTGGCGATGGTCTTGCGAGGGGCTTTGGTCGCGGAGACGCTCTTTCTTGCGGTGTGTTTGGTACGGGCCATTTAAAATGGAAGTGATGTGGAATTATCTCAAAGTTTACAACTTTCGATATGTTTACGTTTTTCCAAAATCTTTTTAAATAGGCCATGGAGCGGAGCCACGCAAAGTTTAGAAGTTTTGGGCATTCTGTAGTGTTTTGGGACGCGTTAGAGAGAAAATAGCGAAAACTGAATTAAATTGCTAAGCTGGGAAACACAGTTCCACATCGCTTCCGAGCACTAATATTATATTGTCCACTCCAAAGTGTTTCAGTGATATTACTGGCACTTGCCTCCACCCTAGTGACCTCGCTGCAAACACAGGGATCGTGCAAATACTGTAGTACATGTAGTTAAATGTGAAGCGGCTGCTTGGTAAACACAGCTTGCTAGCGGCTGCGGTGAAAGACGTTCCCATCTGCGGCGATCCACGTGAGAGTACGTCTGAGGTGGGCTTTACCTGTATACTCTTCTAGTTCTAGATAACCACGCAGAAATCATGTCTTTTGAGAACCGAGTATTATTCTTGTTCTTTGAAATAGTGGAAACTCAAGTAGTGTTTGACCTGGCCGCACTCTTTTCGAGCGAGTCGAGTAGAGCACACACGTGATACGCAACTAGTCTCCGATTCACCAATAGGATTCAACTCATGCCCACTCAGCCAAACTAAAAAATGAACTTGCTACGAATGCTGCTCTATTCGTGGATTCGAATTACAAATGCGCCTCAAAGTAAAGCGGCGAATGAAAGTGATATTTGAATATATACCAAGTTAATTTATATAAATTCAAAACGTGCGAATCCCTTCGCACACCCCGTGCGGGCACAAAACTCAAAAAGCGTGCGAACGTGCGAGATTTACCACGCTAAATATAATCAGATTTCACTCATTGATAAAAGTTCCGACGCTGAGTTTCCGGACCAGTTCCGCGATTTATTCGGCTTGTTTTCCTGGGCAGAGTTGATTTGTTATTTTAACCAGAAATTCCTGTTCTTGGGCGAGGACTTCAAAGTTGTTGTAGTCGATTTCCTTTTGCTCCAAGTTGATTTCGAGGAAGTCGAGGATCTTCTTCACCTTCATTTTCTGGAGCATGAACGTGTGCGCGACAATGAGCTTGTAAATAACGTCCTCGTCATTGGTGAGTTCCAGGAGCTTCTCATAGAGACGTGTTTTAATCGCTTCCACACTGCTTTCGTGCTATACAGGCGCGCTCATGGTGTTCAAGGCGTTAAAATGCTGCACAACCGCTTTCTCGGTCTGCGTTGGCTGGAAGTCTTCGTGGTCCTCGTCCATTTCGATGAATTAAGATAATTGCAATTCATCCAGCTCCGTTTTCAGCTCCTGGCAGAGTCTGTACGAACTCCATCTTTTTTAAGGGTCAATTTACAATAATCCGTCAATAAAATGCTGGAATTCCTTTTACAATTTCGTGTCCTGTATCGGAGCGTATTTCGCCTCAGATATGATGCGCATGAGCGCCATGAAGTTGCAACTCATAAACGGTGCCTTCTTCGTCAGTATTTCATACAGAATGCAGCCAACGGACCACATGTCCGATTTTAGGCCGTACGGCTGCTCGTTAATCAGCTCTGGGCTCATCGCCTGAGGTGTTCCGATGAAGGTATTCGCGAATCCGTTGTTCAAAAGCTCTCTAACGGTTCCAAAGTCTCCAACGTAGAGGTCTAATTGTTTTGAAATGAACAGGTTTTGCAATTTCAGGTCCCTGTGAATTATACGCTGTGAGTGAAGGTAATTTATAGCTGAAGCTAGCTGAGCGAGCCACAAACGGATTTACTTAATGCTCGGAGGTGGGACAGATTGAAGATAGGACTGCAAATCGCCGTTCTCGTAGTAATCCATCACTATGTAAAACTCATTCTCGAAAAAGAAGTGCTCAATTCCATGAGCAATGTGAGGATGCACCAAAATTTCAAGTTACTGAGCTTCAGCTTGTAAACGCTCCCTATTCATATTCTCGGTTTCCCTGGAGATTTTCAGCACGCACTCCTTTTGTGTTTTCGTATCGAAGGCTAAATAACAGTCGCCAAACGACCCAGAGCCAATTATATCGCTTTTCGCGTACTCATATCTATCAAGAAGTTTTATCATTGAAGCGAGGTGAATTTTAGTAATTTTCATATGTAGTAATGCATACAATAAATTTCACTTCATATGACATACAGACGAAAATTTTCAACAACATTCTGGGGTATAAAAACTGTTAAAGAATTTGAGTAAATGTCAGGTTTGCAATCGTATGATTTTTAATCAGAATTCGAGCAGTGCAAAATTGTTGTGCAGAATCCATCACTGGAGCATTAGTCATTTGTAAATTTGCTGTAATCCTGTTTTAATTCCCAGTTGTGTTAGAACTGTAAGTGTCCGTTTGTAAAGGGTTTCACAAAAATAAAAGCAACGTGTTTCATTTAAATTTGTTGTAAGCAAACTGTCTAGCATCTGAAATAGAAGCGGTTGTTTTATGAGAATAAGCCGCTCAACGTGCACTTTGAGTTAAAGCAAGCATCATAGCAGCCTCTGAATCTAGTTTAGTTCAGCATAGAGGATTACTTAAATCAGCAGTTCACTCTCGAGGGCGAGTTCACGTAATCTCTTCATTTTAAGCACATCCAGGAGCTATAATAACTAAAAATCCTCAATTTCAAGCTGAAAACGTACGAACTAGAAGATACTCCTTTAATCGGCGAGATATACCTCTTTAAAACGACTCAGGAAGCTAGTTTCGACCCGGAATAATTTGGAACCATCTCAACGCAAATTAACGACTTTGTCACCCTGGTTAGAAATATTTGTTCTCTATACAGCAAATACACTACAAAAGAGGTGGTAGAGGAACCGAGCTATTGCTTCAAAGTTCTGTTTGACTGGACGTGCCCCGAAATAATACAAATAGTGGTCAAGTTCAGCCACGAAACGAATCTAATTTTAAACGAAAACAAATTCGATTTGTTCAAATTTGATTCGGAACTATTGGAATTCAAGCAAATAAACGGTTAAAGAGTTAAAAAGTACAAATACGCGGTTATTGGCGCAGATGTAAATAGTCAGGAATACATAGAATCGGTTGCGAATCTCATATTCACCAGCTTCAACGCAACCGAAGTGCAAGTAAAACTGCAAAAACCGCACTAATACGGAAAATTCTCAATCACCAACGATCAATTCGAAGTCAAATGCGAAATGCCAGGACAAATATTGAAACAAGAACCAGAAGACAATGAAACTGGCTACTTCCTGTTCAACAGCTATGATAGTATCGCGTGCGGAGAATACGAAATCGGTTCGACTGTTGTATAAGTAGTTGAAATAGTTTGAGTAACTTTACATTTACTGTTTCTTAATATTCTATGAATAACGTATTTAAAAATTTGATGTAGACAAATATGATATGTTTAGTAATGATTTGGCATTATGTAGGATATATAACAATGATATATTATAAGTTGTTACAGTAACTAGTTTTATGATTACTAAAAAATAATTCAATTTACTTATTACCAATTGAATTAATTCTATACACTTGACTATTTATGTCTTTAAATATAACTATTCAAAATCTATAAATGTCAACATATCATATTCCACTTCAGAAGATGCAAAATAGAATTTAACAGTAAAGATAATTAACAAAAATTGTATATAATGATATTACAAGATAAGAATACGATAAATATTTTAAAAATACTAAATATATAAGAAATAGTTTGTCGAATCTTGAACCAGGAATTGTAACCTTTGTAGACGACGTTGTATTAGAAGACAGTGATAATGATAATGAATTATGTTTGTGAATGAGTTGTTTTTATTAAGGGAATCAATATTTTTAATTTAAAGCAATATTATATCACTATTTCATTTAAATGATTATTTGTGTTTTAAAATTGAATAAGGGGAACAGTACAAATCTTTTGCTCCAACTAGATAAATACTTGTTCTTTAGTTAGTTTTCTTTAACTCATCACCTCCATTTATCGATTGTGTATTTTCCAATTCATTTGCTCTAATATCTAATGCATAATCAGCTCTATCTATCTCTATTTCTGGAAATTTTTGCTCTATAAAAGATTTATAATCTAATGGATTTCCAATTAATACAATGGACTTTAGTTCTGTCATGTGTGTAATATAATTTAATTCTGATTAGTTTGATATTTTATTATATGATAAATCTAATTCTTCTAAGCTTAGATCGAGTAGCGAATCGAGCTGTGATATTTGGTTATTACTCAATATTAATTTCTTTAAATTCAGAAAGTTGAATAGTCCTTCAAGGGATTAAATTTGGCAGTTTTTGAGCATTAAAGTTTCAAGTTTTTCAAATGCTGGTATATCTGATATTTCAATAGTGGAATTGGATAGATTGAGGAATTAAAGGTTTGGTAAAAAGCGTACTAGTGCGTTTAGTGATTGTTCAGTGGTATTTACAACCATATCTAATTCTGTGACGGATTATAAGTCCTAAATTTTCAGGTATTCTTTCAGCATGGCTTCGGACACGATTTTTGACATTTAGAGTGGTAATGTGTCATTATTATTGTATGTGTGTTTTAAGCAGGCATTCCGCTTCAAAGATGGATCTTCAAAGTTAGTACGAGGGCATCATTTAGCAGCTTCAGTAGAATTACACGTCTGAGTAGTTGAGTCAATTGCGGAAGCTTGCGATTAACCAGGGTGTTCCGCACAAGTTGCGTTCTCTCTGTTGGAAGTTGTTTTTGCAGTTGCCTGAGATTGATGTGGATTAGTATGTGTAGTTGGTGCATCGTGGTCCGTGTGAGTTTGCGGATAAGATTCAGAAGGATACGCACCGCACGTTCACGAACAACCTTCTTTTTACTGAGTAGGTGAACGAGTCCTCTTTGATTCGTGTGCTGAACGCTACCATTTGGTTCCGGGAGTGCAGGTACGTGCAGGGGATGAACGTGATCGCGGGCGTGCTCCTGTACGTGCTGGACGAGCCGGAGGCCTTCTTCGCGCTGCAATCCGTTATAAACAGGACCTCCTCCTACCTCAAGCCGGGTATCGCGGGCACCTCCAACGGCTGCAAGATAGTTGACAAACTTTTATTTAGATTGGACCCGGAACTGAGCAACAAGTTCAAGCAGCAGAAACTGTCCGCGAATCTCTTCGCGTTCCCGGAAATTATGACCTTTCAGGCGTCTAAACCGCCCCTGGACAAAGTGCTCAGGTACTGGGACGCGTTTCTTGGTGGGGGATTCGGCCTGAATATTTTGGTGGTCGTTTTCGCTTTGATTAGGAACAGGGAACTATTACTATTGACCGAGAACGTTAACGAAACGCTCAAAATGGAGGAGGAGCACGTTGACGTTGAGGGACTATTCGAGGTGCTCAAGGAAAAATGTAAGGATTTGACGGAGGACGAAATCGAAGAAATAGAGAAACACTTCGCGTGAGCGTGTTATGTATTTTAATGATATTAATTAGAAAATTCAACTTTGTTAATTGTAAGCGTCTTTTTTAATAATATTGACATGATTTTAGTATATAAGACGCTAACAATTAAAAGAGACTTTTACTTTAACAATCAGAATTGGAAATTGTCATAATCGAGACAATTTTTATAATTTATATTTTTGAAGTGTACAGTAATTTAATCACGAATGTTAATCATGCATCCATTTTAAAGTACAAGATAATTAAACGTATTCACAATCATATTAAAAATAATTGTTCTCTTTTAAAAACACTTTCTAATAATCTCAATTTATAATTGAAAAAATGTCATATTGTAAAGCTATTGTGAAGTTACAAATGCTTTGTTATTAATATTTGAAAATGAATTATAATTTGTACATTGTTAAGAGCTGTTTAATAAATGAGCTCTAATATTAGCATTTGATAATTACAGAATTCCACTCTCAATGAGACGCAAGTATTCGGTGGAGCTAAACGAGGAATTCTACCTGGCCGCAGCCAAGACGTACCAAGATACCTTCAACGTGAGCAACTGCATATCGCCTTCCGGGCAGGTTGTGAAAGAAGTCTTCTTCGCCGCCTACAGAGACCGCTGCGGGTACGGCCTGGGGCTCTTCAAGACCAAAGAAGAGGCCAAGCGCATGCGAGACGGCATCACCAAGTTCTTCAAGGCCAGGTTCGTGGAGAAGATGCAGCGCTACACGAACAAGGGAATGGACTTCGAGCAGCTCATGGCGCTGGTCACGGGCGAGTTCCAGCCCTACCTGCTCACCTGCGACATCCGCGACGCTGTGCACACGTTCAAAAGGACGCTGGACGCCGACATCCAGCAGCTCCAGGCCAGAAAGACGACTGTTTAGAAGGCAAACAGCAAGTTTACGCCCCAAGCTGATGCACTTGTGGTGTTCGCGAACGCTTCGAACGCCCCTTCGCGTCAGGTCTAGCAGACGACATTCCAGCCCGGCTCGTTTTCGTGGCTTCCAGCTGTGCCGCCCGTCATCTACAGCAGCGGCGCCGCGAGCCAGAATTCCACGGCGTCGGAAGTAAAGTGAGGCACGACAGAATGGTCGAAGACAGAATTCGAGTGATTGGGATTAAGAATATGCTAAGTAATGTATTGCGAATACTTATAACATATATACTTCCTCACGAATTTATTAAAAAATAACTTGGGTATATATTCAAATGTCACTTTCATTCGCCTTTACTCTGATGCGCATTTGTAAATCGAATCCACGAATAGAGCAGCATTCGTAGCAACTTCATCTTTTAGTTTGGCTGAATGGGCATACGTTGTTTTATATCGATGAATCGGAGACTAGTCTCGCATCACGTGTGTGCTCTACTCGACTCGCTCGAAAGGTGAGCGGCCAGATCGAACACAACTATGCTACCATCGTTTCAAAGAACAAGAAAATATACTCGGTTCTAGAAAGAAATGACTGTGGCGCGACAGCCTGGAAATATATGTGTATATAGTCAAAGCTAACCTCGGACTTGCTCGCATGCGGTATCGCCGCAGCTGGGTACGTCTTTCACTCAGCCGCTAGCAAGCTATGTTTACTAAGCAACTGTTTCGCAGTTCACAATATTTAGTACTGCATTTGCGTGTTTCCTACGTTTTCAGCGAGCTCTTTAGGGTGGAGGCGAGGCCCAGTAATATCACTGAAACACTTTGGAGTGGACAATATAATATTAGTGCTCGGACGCGATGTGGAACTGCGTTTCCCAGCTTAGCAATTTAATTCAGTTTTCGCTATTTTCTCTCTAAAGTGTCCCAAAACACCGCAGAATGTCCAAAACTTCTAAACTTTGCGTGGCTCCGCTCCATGGCGTATTTAAAAAGATTTTGGGAAAAGATAAATATATCGAAAGTTGTAAACTTTGAGATAATTCCACATCACTTCCATTTTAAATGGCCCGTACCAAACACACCGCAAGAAAGAGCGTCTCCGCGACCAAAGCCCCTCGCAAGACCATCGCCAGAAAGGCCGTCCGCAAGACCGCCGGAACCGCCGCAGGCACCATGAAGGTGCGCAGATCCAAGCAAGGCACCGTCGCCTCCAGAGAAATCAAGAAGTACCAGAAGAGCACCGAGCTCCTGATCCGCAAGCTGCCCTTCTCCAAGCTCATCCGTGAGATAGTGCTCAACCACAACAAGAACGACATCCGCTTCCAGGGCCTCGCCATCCAGAGCCTCCAGGAAGCTGCCGAAAACTACCTCATCGAGCTCTTCGTCGACACACAGCTCTGCGCCGAGCACGCCAAGCGCGTCACCATCATGAGCCAGGACATGACCCTCGCCTGCAGAATCGGCAAGAGAGTGATGCCAGACCACAACAAAAAGTGAGATGAGATATTGAGTATATTATGTATTTAACTTTATTCTACTTTTAATTTTGTAAGAAGTACTTTCAGCACAAGTAGTGGTGATACTGGAAAAGTATTTTTGGATGATACACAAACCGACATCTCATTCAATGTCTTTTCAATAGGTCGAGCTGCTGCATCCGAAGACGCGTGAACTATGCGTTTCTGGAAATTTCATACACACACAGATTCAGACCAAATTATAACTTAAATTTGATTACCAAATAAGCATTAGAAATTGCCACTAACATTTTGACTACCATCGTTGAACTGCCATAGTTCTCGGTTGTTGCATTTCCACTCTCAATGAGACGCAAGTATTCAGTTGAGCAAAACGAGGAATTCTACCTGGCCGCCGCCAAGATGTTCCAGGAGACCTTCGGCGCGAGCAACTGCATATCTCCTTCCGGGCAGGTTGTGAAAGAGGTCTTCTTCGCCGCCTACAGAGACCGCTTCGGGTACGGCCTGGGGCTCTTCAAGACCAAAGAAGAGGCCAAGCGCATGCGAGACGGCATCACCAAGTTCTTCAAGGCCAGGTTCGTGGAGAAGATGCAGCGCTACACGAACAAGGGAATGGACTTCGAGCAGCTCATGGCGCTGGTCATGGGCGAGTTCCAGCCCTACCTGCTCACCTGCGACATCCGCGACGCGGTGCACACGTTCAAGAGGACGCTGGACGCAGACATCCAGCAGCTCCAGGCAAGAAAGACGACTGTTTAGCAGACAAGCTGCAAGTATACGCCCCAAGCTGATGCACTTGTGGTGTTCGCGAACGCTTCGAACGCCCCTTCGCGTCAGGTCTAGCAGACGACATTCCAGCCCGGCTCGTTTTCGTGGCTTCCAGCTGTGCCGCCCGTCATCTACAGCAGCGGCGCCGCGAGCCAGAATTCCACGGCGTCGGAAGTAAAGTGAGGCACGACAGAATGGTCGAAGACAGAATTCGAGTGATTGGGATTAAGAATATGCTAAGTAATGTATTGAATATTTATAACATTTATACTTCCTCACGAATTTATATAAATTAACTTGAGTATATATTCAAATATCACTTTCATTCGCCGCTTTACTTTGAGGCGCATTTGTAATTCGAATCCACGAATAGAGCAGCATTCGTAGCAAGTTCATTTTTTAGTTTGGCTGAGTGGGCATGAGTTGAATCCTATTGGTGAATCGGAGACCAGTTGCGTATCACGTGTGTGCTCTACTCGACTCGCTCGAAAAGAGTGCGGCCAGGTCGAACACTACTTGCGTTTCCACTATTTCAAAGAACAAGAATAATACTCGGTTCTCAAAAGAAATTATTTCTGCGTGGTTATCTAGAACTAGAAACATATATAGGCAAAGCTAACCTCAGACGGACTCTCACGTGGATCGCCGCAAATGGGAACGTCTTTCACCCCAGCCGCTAGCAAGCTGTGTTTACCAAGCAGTCGCTTCACATTTAACTACATTTGCTACAGTATTTGCACGACCCCTGTATTTGCAGCGAGGTCACTAGGGTGGAGGCGAGGCCCCGTAATATCACTGAAACACTTTGGAGTGGACAATATAATATTAGTGCTCGGAAGCGATGTGGAACTGCGTTTCCCAGCTTAGCAATTTAATTCAGTTTTCGCTATTTTCTCTCTAACGCGTCCCAAAACACTACAGAATGTCCAAAACTTCTAAACTTTGCGTGGCTCCGCTCCATGGCGTATTTAAAAAGATTTTGGGAAAAGATAAATATATCGAAAGTTGTAAACTTTGAGATAATTCCACATCACTTCCATTTTAAATGGCTCGTACCAAACACACCGCAAGAAAGAGCGTCTCCGCGACCAAAGCCCCTCGCAAGACCATCGCCAGAAAGGCCGTCCGCAAGACCGCCGGAACCGCCGCAGGCACCATGAAGGTGCGCAGATCCAAGCAAGGCACCGTCGCCTCCAGAGAAATCAAGAAGTACCAGAAGAGCACCGAGCTCCTGATCCGCAAGCTGCCCTTCTCCAAGCTCATCCGTGAGATAGTGCTCAACCACAACAAGAACGACATCCGCTTCCAGGGCCTCGCCATCCAGAGCCTCCAGGAAGCTGCCGAAAACTACCTCATCGAGCTCTTCGTCGACACACAGCTCTGTGCCGAACACGCCAAGCGCGTCACCATCATGAGCCAGGACATGACCCTCGCCTGCAGAATCGGCAAGAGAGTGATGCCAGACCACAACAAAAAGTGAGATGAGATATTGAGTATATTATGTATTTAACTTTATTCTACTTTTAATTTTGTAAGAAGTACTTTCAGCACAAGTAGTGGTGATACTGGAAAAGTATTTTTGGATGATACACAAACCGACATCTCATTCAATGTCTTTTCAATAGGTCGAGCTGCTGCATCCGAAGACGCGTGAGCAATAAAGGAGAGACTACTTCACAGAATTTGTTTTCTTTTAAATAATATATGTAATTAATATAGTTTTTCAGATTTTTGCTATCTGAATAACAATAATCAATCAATAATAATTAAATACATTTTTATTTTATTATTTCCCTCTTCTCACTTTCCGAATCTATCGCTGTTTTGTTGGGCGAAGCCCATTTTCTGGACTCTTTGGCTGATCTCGTGTGACTTCAAATCATACGAGCCGACACCTGGAACATGATGTATAATTACATCATGTATAATTAAATACAATTTTATATTAATCGGCATCGTATTCAATCTAATTCAATAAAATTCGTCACTCAATTGTTACAAAACATTTTATTGAAAGTGTGCTTTTCAGTATAGTCATCTGCTTCTCAATATATTGGGCGTCGTTTTCTAATTGTGTTCCTATATTAATTTTTTTCGACACGTCTGTTAAGTCGATGAAAATAGGTAACAGTTCATTTTAGTCGCCAGAAATCATCAGTGCGAGATGTCTCCATTATATGTCATTGTGAAAGAATTCCTTTTTAACCATATAATTAATAGCGTTTAATGCTAACGTTAGAGGTTCTTCCAATAGTATTAATTACAGCTTCTTGTTGATACCAACCCCCTCAACAAGTTTAAACACGATTTTGGTTATTAATGATTCGCAATTTACTACTAATTATGCCCTCAACACATACGGCATAATCAGAACATATTAGTTGTTTAATACTTAATTAAACGCAACTTACTTATTAATATCATAGTATAATATATTCCAATAACTGGCTTCTCTTTGTAAGCTTTATCTTTACTCATTAGGTTCTTTAAGTTATGAGAATTTAACGACCACAATCACTCCATCAATAGTGCTTGTAATGTAGACTCTTCCGTCTCTTCCATGTTACAGCTTTTTGAGAATAAAATATCCATTTTTCTAATTAAATACCGCATTACTTGAATAGCTCAAATTGGTTTTTAGATTGACTATTTCCCATCTCCAGTCTGTGTTTGTTAGAAATTATGTGTAAGGACAAGGCAAATTTTATCTATACTAGCTATAGTGATTCGCTTTATTGATAAAAGATGTGAGGGTTTAAATGAGGTTTAAATCGTTGCATTTATAAATTCTGGAACAATGTATTTCTCTTTCGTCTTTTGGATTCAGCATTTAAAATTCTTTAAATACATTTTCTGGAAGATACCCATCTGATTCTGCGATATTGTCGGTATCTTCAAACCAAAAGAATTACCATTCTTCATAGGTTGTAAGAATTCCAAAAGAAAAGCGGGTTTAAAACTTATATGGAATCAAATACATATAGTCGTATAATTGCGCAACCCATTAATCCCATTCTTCTCTTTTAGTCTTGCTATCTGTATTTGGTTATTTAACTTCAACAACGCAAATTGGTAGTGGTATTTTATCTGTATATTTTTTAATGGCAATAATCTCTGGTTGCTCATGTAATATCATTTATAAATCGAAACTTAATATGCTGCTCATTTACAGAAGCGAAAAGACATCAATCAGACCCATTTGAACATAATAGCTTATCTTAGCTTAATTCTCCCAGCGAAGGGCAGAGCCTTTCAACAATGCTTTATGCAACGAAGAATAACATTTTTGTAAAATCAAACCATCTATATTTCTAAACGTCCTTTCTTTTATGGCGACACTTAAATATGTTGTCTTTGATGAGCTCTTTGATTAACTATAAATTTGCAGTCCTTCATAAGGTTCGTTAATTTCTCCAAGTGGTGGAAAACCATATAATCGTAAATCAGGTCCATTTGCTGTTTCTTTTCTTTCATCTTTAAGTATTTCCGCTGCTTTATCGATGAACATGTAATATGGCAAAGGTATTTGGACTTTATTCAATTAAGAAAAATTAGTTGGGCGTAAATTCAACATCTCTAATATACTTATTACCTAGTACATTTTTACTTAATCATTTTATTAGACTGAATTGTAAAGGTAATCTAAACTAAATTTGTAAAAGCAATACACATTAATATATTATTTTGAAACTACAGACGAAATAAATATCGCATTGCAAATTAAAAATATATCATCAAAGTTATCATTGGTAGAAACTCGCTTTACAAAGTCTGCAACTGAAATGATAGTTTCTTTCATTACTTAAGTAGTTTCATTTGTCATTTATTACAAACTGACAATTTAGCTAAGAACGTTGTGAACAGTAATATTTTAGTTCAATAGCAGTAAATAGTAACGTAGTTATATTAAAGTAAAACTTGTTACATTATTATTTTAATTAAATGAATATAGTATGTCCTAGATATCGCGACTATAAACACTAGCAAATTTAAGATTTTCTATGAAATCTAAGTATTTAACTTCATAATTATATATACTCAAATACTTTTCAATTAATTAAATACATTTGCTGTTCTGCTCACAGGTCATTTAGTGTTTGAAGTGGACAAACTATTTTATACGCTAAATATCAGATATTATATTAAAATTGTTTCATTTTTTGTGATAATGAATCTTATTTTCTGTAATATCATATAATTAACATTCCCGATAATTATGGGAATGACCTTGATGGGGTTTCCATCTTGGTCTAACATTGACGCGTAATGACTTTATTTGGTTTATTATTTCAACGTAACAAATAGTTAGAGAAGTTTAAAGAAATAATATAATAATATAATATAAGTTAGTGATGTCTTAGTTTCTGTAATATCATACCAACATTAGTTATTGATAAATTTTATATTTATTCATTGACAATATCTAAAATTAAAAATTAGTGTCAGATGATATCCTGCCATTTATCCGGTTTAATCGTTTTCTTCATCGGCTGGAGCCCTTTGGCGACCGTTTACTTCACAGTCGCCTGCTGTTGCATCATCTTTATGTTCTTTTTGATCGTTTCCGCGCCCACGTTTTGCGTTCCGAGTGAGCCGGTATCATTAATAACGGCTCTTTTAATCTTTTTCGGCTTCAGCGCCTGAGCGTTTTGTTTGAAATCGGGTGAGCTCCTGTTAGAGTGCGATGAGAGCTGAGAGGACTGTCTTGAGGAGGTATAATTTTGAACTTGGATCTCCTCTTTGAACTGGTTGGACTGGTCAATGGCGTTCTCTATCAGGAGGTTTTCTTTCGTGATCACGTTGACATCATTCGTGTAATCGATGTACTCGTCCTGTTCAGGCGAGGTCTCGGTGCTCAGGGATTGCAAACTTTGAGGCTGCATAAGAACTGGCCTTGGAGAGGATAAGCGGGCGCTCGGAGCGCGAATTGGGTTCATCTTGAGCTGGCTCGGTCTGCGATTACTAGCCTGTTTCGGATCCTTCAAGTTCAGGATCTTGGGAGTGGAATCAGGCTTCCTGGAATTTTTCTGGGATTTGTTGAGATTCACCAGTTTATCGTCCTTCTTGGACCTCTTCTTCTTGTAAAGAATAGCGAGAACAATAATAATTATTAGCAGGACAAGTACACCGCCAATTATTCCACCAAGCAGCGCACCAGATTTATTTCTCTTCATACAAGTGAGAGTGGCTGCAGAAGTATCATTCACGTACTTCCTGGTTGAGTCGCACTAACAGCCGAAATAACCTGTATTCGCATTCAATAACGGTAACGCGAAGAAACCTCTGTTATAATCGCATAAGCATTTTAATAAACCACCATCGTCTAAGAACCCAAGCTCTTTCTTACATGCGCACTTGTTCTGACCTGGATACTGGAAGTAACCAAGGAGGTCGTTACACCCACATTGATTATTCTTCCACTTTCTTCCTTTGGACTCATCGCACTTACACGATCCGTCGATAATCGAATAACCACCATCAGAATCGCATGCGCACTACTTGCCAGACACAGCGTAGCCTTAAATACACACGCAACTTCCAGCTTTCTCTTCCTGGTAGATTGAACACTGAGGAACGCATAATGTATTGCTTACATCTGCTAACTTACCGGTACATTTCGCGACGCAGTTGTTTCCGTCTATCAATGATTTCTCGCAGGTTGAAACGCATTGATACTTATTCAACGCAATATACTAATTAGATGGGCAAGAAGTGATGATCTGCTTGCATTCGGTTTGAGCTTCATTTGCAATTTATCCAGATTGACAAACAGAACACTAAACTCCATTTCCTAAAGCGACCTCAGAGGCTGGACACTTTTCAGAACAGGTTTGGCCGTCCGAAGAGAGCTTCTTGGAACAGGAGCAGGAGCCAGACGCGGGAGTGAAGTTTTGGTTGCAGGCGCACAATGAAGACGAAGTGGCTCTGGCGGCGCCTGACACGCAGACGCACTGACCCGACGAGAACTGGCTGAGAGGGTCTTTGGAGGCGCAGGAGACGCACTGGTTGGAGGACCCTTCTATCGAAGAATCGACCGAGCACGAAGAGACGCAGAAGGTGCCTGCGACGTTCAAGAAGCCCGGAGCGCACGATGTCTTTCCCACGCAGCCGTCTTGGGCCACGTTTGGAACGGTGTTTTGGGCACAGGTGGAACAAGAAGAGGCGCCAGATAGGTATACTTCGGTGGTTGGACAGGAATCTTTACAAAGAGATCCGTCGGCAGAGAGCTTCTTGGAGCATGAGCAACCGGCGCCTGTAAATCCATTGGCCGTATTACAGGCGCATGAGGTACCGGAGCCGATCGCATTCGGAGCGCATATGCATGAGGAAGAACCGAAGACAGAGAGGTCGTTTATCGAAGAACACGAGACACATTGGTTGTTGGAACCGGCCGTGGCTTTATCCTACGCGCAATCGGAAACACAGTGGGTCTGAGCCATATTCAAGAAGCCGGGCGAACATCCAGTTTTGTCAACGCAGACAGTTTGGTCCACGTTGGAAACCTTAGAAGCGCATGTGGAACACTGTGCGTTGCCGTTGATGGAGACCTCTTCGATTGGGCACTTTTCAGAACAGGTCTGGCCGTCCGAAGAGAGCTTCTTGGAACAGGAGCAGGAGCCAGACGCGGGAGTGAAGTTTTGGTTGCAGGCGCACAATGAAGACGAAGTGGCTCTGGCGGCGCCTGACACGCAGACGCACTGACCCGACGAGAACTGGCTGAGAGGGTCTTTGGAGGCGCAGGAGACGCACTGGTTGGAGGACCCTTCTATCGAAGAATCGACCGAGCACGAAGAGACGCAGAAGGTGCCTGCGACGTTCAAGAAGCCCGGAGCGCACGATGTCTTTCCCACGCAGCCGTCTTGGGCCACGTTTGGAACGGTGTTTTGGGCACAGGTGGAACAAGAAGAGGCGCCAGATAGGTATACTTCGGTGGTTGGACAGGAATCTTTACAAAGAGATCCGTCGGCAGAGAGCTTCTTGGAGCATGAGCAACCGGCGCCTGTAAATCCATTGGCCGTATTACAGGCGCATGAGGTACCGGAGCCGATCGCATTCGGAGCGCATATGCATGAGGAAGAACCGAAGACAGAGAGGTCGTTTATCGAAGAACACGAGACACATTGGTTGTTGGAACCGGCCGTGGCTTTATCCTACGCGCAATCGGAAACACAGTGGGTATGGGCCATATTCAAGAAGCCAGGCGAACATCCAGTTTTGTCAACGCAGGCAGTTTGGTCCACGTTGGAAACTTTAGAAGCGCATGTGGAACACTGTGCGTTGTTGTTTATGGAGACCTCTTCGATTGGGCACTTTTCAGAGCAGGTCTGGCCGTCCGAAGAGAGCTTCTTGGAACAGGAGCAGGAGCCAGACGCGGGAGTGAAGTTTTGGTTGCAGGCGCACAACGAAGACGAAGTGGCTCTGGCGGCGCCGGACACGCAGACGCACTGACCTGACGAGAACTGGCTGAGAGGGTCTTTGGAGGCGCAGGAGACGCACTGGTTGGAGGACCCTTCTATCGAAGAATCGACCGAGCACGAAGAGACACAGAAGGTGCCTGCGACGTTCAAGAAGCCCGGAGCGCATCTTGTTTTAGCCACGCAGCCGTCTTGGGCCACGTTCGGAACGGTGTTTTCGGCACAGGTGGAACAAGCAGAGGCGCCAGACAGGAATACTTCGGTGGTTGGACAGGAATCTTTACAAAGAGAACCGTCGGCAGAGAGCTTCTTGGAGCATGAGCAGCCAGCGCCTGAGAATCCATTGGCCGTATTACAGGCGCATGAGGTACCGGAGCCGATAGCGTTCGGGGCGCATATACATGAGGAAGAACCGAAGACGGAGAGGGCATTTATCGAAGAACACGAGACACATTGGTTGTTGGAACCAGCCGTGGCTTTATCCTGCGCGCAATCTGAAACACAGTGGGTCTGGGCAATATTCAAGAAGCCGGGCGAACATCCAGTTTTGTCAACGCATGCAGTTTGGTCCACGTTGGAAACCTAAGAAGTGCATGTGGAACACTTGGCGTTGCCGTTGATGGAGACCTCTTCGATTGGACACTTTTCAGAACAGGTCTGGCCGTCCGAAGAGAGCTTCTTGGAACAGGAGCAGGAGCCGGACGCGGGAGTGAAGTTTTGGTTGCAGGCGCACAATGAAGACGAAGTGGCTCTGGCGGCGCCGGACACGCAGACGCACTGACCTGACGAGAACTGGCTGAGAGGGTCTTTGGAGGCGCAGGAGACGCACTGGTTGGAGGACCCTTCTATCGAAGAATCGACCGAGCACGAAGAGACGCAGAAGGTGCCTGCGACGTTCAAGAAGCCCGGAGCGCACGATGTCTTTCCCACGCAGCCGTCTTGGGCCACGTTTGGAACGGTGTTTTGGGCACAGGTGGAACAAGAAGAGGCGCCAGATAGGTATACTTCGGTGGTTGGACAGGAATCTTTACAAAGAGATCCGTCGGCAGAGAGCTTCTTGGAGCATGAGCAACCGGCGCCTGTAAATCCATTGGCCGTATTACAGGCGCATGAGGTACCGGAGCCGATCGCATTCGGAGCGCATATGCATGAGGAAGAACCGAAGACAGAGAGGTCGTTTATCGAAGAACACGAGACACATTGGTTGTTGGAACCGGCCGTGGCTTTATCCTACGCGCAATCGGAAACACAGTGGGTCTGGGCCATATTCAAGAAGCCAGGCGAACATCCAGTTTTGTCAACGCAGGCAGTTTGGTCCACGTTGGAAACCTTAGAAGCGCATGTGGAACACTGTGCGTTGCCGTTAATGGAGACCTCTTCGATTGGGCACTTTTCAGAGCAGGTCTGGCCGTCCGAAGAGAGCTTCTTGGAACAGGAGCAGGAGCCAGACGCGGGAGTGAAGTTTTGGTTGCAGGCGCACAATGAAGACGAAGTGGCTCTGGCGGCGCCTGACACGCAGACGCACTGACCCGACGAGAACTGGCTGAGAGGGTCTTTGGAGGCGCAGGAGACGCACTGGTTGGAGGACCCTTCTATCGAAGAATCGACCGAGCACGAAGAGACGCAGAAGGTGCCTGCGACGTTCAAGAAGCCCGGAGCGCACGATGTCTTTCCCACGCAGCCGTCTTGGGCCACGTTTGGAACGGTGTTTTGGGCACAGGTGGAACAAGCAGAGGCGCCAGACAAAATTACTTGAGTTGGCAAGCACTTTGGAATACATTTATTATCTTTCAGCATGTATTTATCAATGCATACACATGAGGAGCCTTCTTTAGATGGTTTAAAGTTTAATGTTGTATCGCATTCTGTGCAAGTAAAGCTTCCGTCTGGTATATTTTTAGTAAAGTAGCCCGATTTGCACAGACAGCCGCCATTAACCTTGTCAACTTGTTTGTTCAGAGAAGGATCACAGGAAGAACAGACCTAACCGTCTTAGAACTGAGATTAAGTACATGACGTCTGGCACAGGAACTGACCCGCCGAAATAACCTACCATAATGGGCAATTGTTCGGAAACTTGTCCTCGCATATCTTTTTGGTCCCAGAAAGAGACCACTTGGAACAGGAATTAATACACTTATAACCATTTCGCTCAAAGAACAGACCGCCGTCGTAGATGTTGCTGAGGCATTCGTGGCATGTTTAAAGAAGAGGTTACGGATATTCACCATCGCCGCATTCTTATAAACATAGGCCATTAGCTTTGATTTGATTTGGAGATTAAGCTTCTTGGCAGTCGTTATTAATTTAAACCACACCACTGCAAATGCTTTTGTACACATTGAGAACCATATTATTCTAATCAACTATGCGATACATCCACGACGGGGCGTCTGGAGAACATACGCTATAATACCTTAAATCTACTTGTCCAGTCAAAATAAGATATTCATTGCTAGCGCATTGGGAAACGGAAGTCGGCTCTGAGCAAGTCTTTCCTTGGGTTATCGTTCCAACCGGACAGACTACATAGCAGCCCTTTTTGAAAACGAAGCCGAGACAGTTTTAAACCTCTCCATGTGGAATGGCATATTGGTTATTTGTGATCTCCACGCATTAGTTACTTTTGACATCGAGATAAGCTCCCAACCACTATGGGCATGTAACCCAACATGTTTTATTAAAAGTCACGAAGTTGTTGGGGCATTGGGAAACGCAAGTTGACTAAAATAAGAACTGGTCATTGTTGCTGTAGCACGCATCTCTAGTTATGCACTTTCTCGTTTTGACATCAAAAACATCATTTCCGTTACATTCAATGATTTAAGAATCTTTCATGTAAACTGCTTTTGTGTTTTCTTGGTATATCACGAAGTCTACGTTGTTAAATGGATATTCGAGTTCGAAACCGGTTGCGTTGAAGCGTCTGAGCATCATTCCTTTGGTTTCGTAGAACTTTTCAAGGCTCATTTGGAACGATAGTGGATAGAGGTCGTCGAGGGCGTTCGAGTTGTCGTTTGAACCCTAATTGAGTGGGAATGCGAACCAGGCTTTGATGTCAGTTGTTTCTTTGGTGACTGAGTCAGTGAGTTCATAAGTGAAGTGGTGCATATTTTGGTCGTTTTGGATTTGGTAGTCAGAGTTGCTCACGTTAACAGCGGAATCATCGAATCCGTTACTGATGTTGAATTGAACTCCATTTATTGTTACGTTCTCCTTAATTTCAACCCCGTTCACGAAAAACTTCAACGAGCTGCTGACATTTCTGAAGATGAACTCGTCCGTGTATTCTGCTGGGTAATTCGTGAGATCGTATTCGTAAGGAATGAAACCAAACATTCTGGACAAAAAGACTTCGTTTAAAATGCTGAAATCAGATATCGTCAGGTTTACGTAGCCAGAGACGCTAACGTTGTCAAAGCTTCCTTGAACTGACCCGAATGGGACTGTATAAACGGTGAGGCCTTTCATTTTCTCGCTCACGGTGACTGTTGTGTTCATGAAAATATGAGCATTGGATAACTCACCAGTTGGAGCAAGGTCTAAGAGCTTGTAAGTTATTGAAGACTCGTCGTAGGTCTTTGAGAGGGAGATTGCGGTCACAATACGGGCATCCAGAGTCGAGGAGTCGGAGGCGATGTTCTGGCCTGGATTGAACCACAAATCTAGGTTGAGGGTGCTGTTAAGCTCGCATGGGTACTTCGGCTACCACAAACGAGACTTCAGCATCCAGTCGCAGTAATACAGGTTGGATTGCACATGTTAAAATAAGATTATCATTACTGGAAGTGGTAACTGGCAAAATATGTTCATTAGTTTGATATAATATTACTTTTACTTAGTTCATGTACACAAATTTATAAATTTGGAATTTACACACAAAAGTATTTAATGAAATGTATGATAAGATATCTATATAAATATGTAATTATTTCAATATCATAATTTTCATTTTTTATTTTTTTAATATTTGTCATCCTCTTTCTAATAATTCGCTAATCTTTTATATAGATCGGCCTGCACGAAGCAGCCGCATTATGCCTGGATGTACGTATACGAGTCTTTGGTTGCCTTGACTGCGGAGGTGCGCCTAACGTACATAGGTGTAAAACTAAAACTAATGATCATACGCGGACTTACAGTCCTGTACAGATAACTAAGATTCAATGTGATGTACAATTGTACGTAATTATATCAATAACAATAATATCAATAACTGGAATATTGAATTAATTGAGACACTTCATCTTAGTAATGAATATTTAGAACACAAAATAGTTAGATTAAAGAGGAAAGTTGTTTTCTAATTGATCATTGGTTAGAAAGGATAGGAAATGCGACGATCAGAGAAAAAGGGTGACCAGTGTGATTCATTTTTCATAATGATACATAAAACGTACATACTACATTACCTTGCTTTTAAGGGAGTTCCATCATGCAAAACTCTCTTATAAGCAAGTGACAAATAACATAATAAGTTTTTAACTCAGTTTTTGACCATAAACCCTTCAAATTAATCATTTTCTAAAGATACATTTTGGATACATTTTTGCTTATAAGTGAGTTGACCTACTCCCTTATAAGCAAATAGGCTACTCCCTTACAAGCAAGGTTATGTAGTACGTAAAAATATCTATTAAATTAAACTCTAATTATTATAATATTTTAATAATATATTTTATAGATGTACGAAATTCTAGAAGTATTCTTAGATTTTTTGACCAGTATAAACATAACGATGTGATTTCTGCTTTGAACACAAAACAATTTAAGCATTTATACATATACGTGTGCATTTATAAATATACTTTCACGTAATCTCCAGCAGGACGAAGTTCCCCTGCACTCTCTCGATTTCACCCCTCTTATTTCACATTTGAACTGTGTCCGATATTACTACTTATTATTAAATTCGTAATTAATGTACATGTAGTAAAAACCATATTTCGTACAATTAATAATTCAAGCATTTTTGACAATATATTTCACGTAATCTCCAGCAGTACGAAGTTCCCCAGCGCCGCGTCAAGATCCACCTCCTCTCTCGATTTCACCCCCACCTCTTTTTATTACATATTATTATTATACACTGTGTCCGATATATTGAATCTGCTTATGTTCTCGTTCCAGCTCTTATCGCGTTGTTGGTTGAGCATGAGTTCGAAGTTTTGAACCACTTTCCGGTCGTTTGTTTGGTCAACGTTCAGAGTCATTTTCATCAGTTCGTTCGCGAATTCTCTGAATCGGACCCGTTTTTCTCTCTTGTTAATTTTACGCGTTTGAATTTGAGGGGAAAGGGCCGTTTTTCTGAATCGGGAGGAATAGGACTTCGTTTGGTTAGAAGGTTCGCAGGTAAATATATATTTTTATATAATTTTGGTTATAAGGGGGATTAAATTAATTAGTCTTTATATAATTATGTATGTCAGTACTGTGTAATGTAATTAATTTTGAATGCTGTATAACTTTGTTTATAAGGGGTGATTACGGCAAAATCTCACAAAAAGACTCTTGGATACACTCGCGTATAGAGCCAAACAAAATCGTGTATAAGCTTTAATTTCTAAAGCTTATATGTGATATATCCTATTGAATTGGTAATACAAGTTGAATTAACAATACAAGTTGAATCAATTAAACAAGTTGAATTGAAAAAACAAGTTTTCGCCCCGAAACAAGTTTTTAGGCACATCAAGTCTTTTTATTAAACGTTGTAAAAATACAGAATAAATGCTGAGTCAATGAAATATGAATCGAATATGAGTCGGGAGTTATAATAGCTCAGAAGAATATAGCACCAACGACTTTTGAGCTTTTTATAATAGCAGTCTCACATCACAATGTACATCTTTAATTCAGAGTAAGTTATCTGTTGAATACCATTTACGATTAATTTTATATTATGTATCACTTCTGATTACATAACACTAAATCAAAATTTCACTACACTATTTACAAGTATATATGATGTAAAATGCAATAACTCAGCATATTACTTAATTATATTATTATGTAAATACTAATAATAAGATATTATATACAGTGTCACATGTTGGTGTAGATAGTTAGTTATCCACAACTAGTTGATATCCAAGAATCAGTTTCGGTCGCAGTTTTAAATCCTGGTGAGTTTTAAGATACACCATTAGCGCATTTTATTTCAGCATTTTTCCCCCAAGTCCCTCCAGTGTCAAAGCTTCTATATGCGCAGCAAGAATTTATTTTCGGGCAATAACCTGATGCTTATGCCCCCACAAATGCAAATCCGCATTAACAAAGTCCATTCAGGTTCGTAGTTGCAGGCCAAGTTTTACATGGATTAGGCACTGTGATTGCATTTACAGCTGCTAATAAACTGTTGTAAACGTTTGTTAGATGAGTTTGAGTTGAAACTGTCCCCATTAAACTATCGTATACAGCTTTAAGGTAAGATTAAGTTGCAACACTATTCGTCAAATATGTTGAAACTCCAGTAATTTGAGTTTATGCATCTGATATCTGTGTTGAAATAGCCGATTTTGTATCAGATATTTGTGTTTTTATATCATTTAGTTTTTAGTTGGTGCTTTAAAGTGAAGAATCAATTGTTGAAAAACGTGTATCAATTGAAATTTTAAGATTAGATATTTGATCTTTTTGAGCTGTGAAGTTACTTTAGATATTCATATTACTACTTTTTATGTAATTAGTCTAATCGTCTATTACATTCTTCAACGTAATATTTACATTAGTTAAATCATCTTTAAGCCCGTTAGAAATATTTGTAATGTGCTGATCAATCAATTATAGTACTAAAGAAACATTTGTTCTGAATTCTGAAACTTAGTCCTTATTCGCTGTGAAGTTGTTTTTGATGTAAATCTAATTGTCTATTATCAAATTAGTCTAATCATCTAGTTTATCACGTAGTGTATTGTTAACGCTATTAAGGTCTGTTGTTGCTTTCGCATGTTTATTTTCAAGGTTTGCAGTGATCGTGTTGAAATAACTTGAACTTTCCGTTCTCATTTCGTTAATATTTTTATGAACAGTTTAATTTGTGTTTAGAACATTGTTGATTATTACTAAATCGTTATTATTCATATTTTAAATAAGGTGGCTTAAATTGTTCAGTATTAATTGTTCCAAACCTATAAACGCGGTTTTAAGGTTCAATTCTGTATTTTGAATCTCGCTTCTCATAGAATTTTCTAACATTGTTGCGTTATTTTAAGTTATTGTAAATTGTTAAATAACATTTACACAAAATGAAATATTCAAATAGAAACCATACGAGCATTCGCAAATATTCAATTACACATCAAAAACAAATGGATATTCACAAATTACAGTTGAATTTTGAAGCAAAATAGAGAACTACGGTTGTTGCTAGCATAATCCATATGTTACAAATTTATTTGCTTAGCAAACAGTGCATGTTTAAGTTTCTTACTATGTTATCGTAGCAGTGAACAAAGAAGAACCAAATCTTGTCGTATTCTCAATACACACCGAAAAAGAATTAATTTCAACTGTAATATCAACAAATAGCCTTGAACAAACGTAACCATTAAAAGCACTAGAAATATTGTTAAAACCTGTTAAAACAGATGTGGATATCGTAAATCTCGTAATTGACTAATTTATTTGGTTTATTATACCAGATGAGAAATTACTATGAAATCTGAATGAAATATTTACTTTAGATATTTATACCGTGTCAATTGATTTTAATATTAGAGCTGAAATTTGTACGCCATGTGCAACAAACTGAAGTTAAGATTTTTATATATCAATATTGCACTACATACATATTAATGCTCCAGTAAGTATAGAATATGTAATTGTTACGAAAATATCCGAATCAATTATTTCTTATTTTAATACATTGAACCCAAAAACAGAAAACTAACTTACTTGCTACATTTATAATTATATATCTGATGATTTAGTAGATTATGCATATATGAACATATGATTTGATTATTATGCAGAAAATATTTACTGGTTTATAACTATGTTATTCAAATTTTTGAGCTTTTAACAGTACTGATATTAAACATTGTCAACAAGCAAATATTTATCGCATAAATTAGATTACTACTATATTCCATTTGATACCTGTTTATACATAATGATTATAGAAGAGATTGTGTACATTGATTAAATGATAATGCGATTTGAGTTAATTGTTATATTTTGAGCTAAATTTATTAAATCATTAATATCTCACTTCGCTCAGTTTATAAAGGGAAATACATTTTATTATTTATTTGTAAAAGATTAATCTTTAAACGCCTATAGAGCTATTTCAAAATAAAATGTAGAGCAAACCCAATACGATATACTGTGGCGGCAGAAGATCTGCTAAGTAGAAAAATGGTTCGTCAGGCTAAAACTGTTAGCATACTCGTAGAAACCAGTACGTAAGGCTCAAAGTTCTTGGATGTCAACCGATTCCTAATGCATTAAATTATATCTACTGTCATAAATGGATGTGAATTTATAAATAACTATATTTTAAAAAGAAAACGTATATGGGTTAGTTGTAAGGTTCAATCTTTTCTTAATGATTGGTAAAGTTATCGTTTGTTATCTTTTTCAAGGATTTCATTGAAGAAATTATGTACCAGTTTTACCTGATTCGCTTACTATTTCTTCTATATATATGGGCTCAATATCTGACGTTAGAGCTGAAGAGGCACATTGGAATAACAGCTTAATTTAGATTACATATCCGATCCTAGAACGTGGCATTTGCAACTCCGATATTTGCTACTTGCGACGTATCGGTGCATTTAATCTTTAAAAACCGACAGAGGTTTTTCGAAAAAATTAAATTGAATGTAGAGTAAAATCAATATGATATATGTACTAGTGAGATGTTGTATATAGTTCATATTTTAATTTCACTCCATATCCATCAAATCCAGAGTCGAAATTAAGATCACTTAAATTATGAACAACTAAAATACTACAAGCATTTATATTATAATATATTACATGGAAAAGCAATGTTTATAAATATTACTATAGTTAATATCACTTGCATCTATTACTGCGAAATTCAATAATAATTATATTTATTATTTTTGATCTTGAAGAAGATAATTAGAAGTTAATGGATTATTATTTCAAGATAGTACATAACTATATTAATTATGACTTAATAGTTTATTTACTTGAGTATTTGTATAATTCAGAAAATATTTTATGATATACATAAACTAGTTTTCAGTCGGCTTACTGTAGGTAAATTAATAGTTACTAATATAGTATCATTAATTGAAAAAAATTATTAAGTTTGTTGTTTATTTGTTGAGATTCACAACTCATAAAATCGAAAAAATTAAACTATTTCTATTCAGTATGAAAATGAGGCAACATAACTTCTGACCAAGTTCTGACACCAAATTTTTGTAGAAGCTTATTTCATCATACAAAATATTAGGTAAACTGAAGTTATAAGTCAAAATTGAATATGAAGTGGACTTATTATAATTTTGTAAATACTGGATACGAAAGAGTATAATCATACAATATTAATTTTAATATGTTGTATTTTACTTATCAACAAGTTAAAAATATAAATCACTCTAACTGTTTCAACGCACATCTTAAACTGCTTGCCTCAATTATAACTAATTTTTATTAATATTTTATGGTTAACATAATGATGTTTTTAACAATCTTACTAGTTGTTTTTTCTTTACCGTATTCATAATTGTGGTAATTATTTTCTTTGTTGATGTTGACTCTGGTATTGTCTAGCATTAAACTAATAATTTCTTTAAAGTTATGACTAAAGTTTATTACCAAAACCAGTTAGCTAATATTGAGATCAAAATAATATAAATTTAATATTGTCAATCAAGTAAGCGAATAAATTTTTGAAAGAGGATTTTCACAATCTTATATGAATATAAATACATATTTTATTATTAACTTGTCTTCAAATTGTTTTATACATGGCAATATTAGAATTTGACTTATTTAGTATGATGCAGGTGTGATATAATATGATTCAGTTCCTATTATAAGTAATCTGCACTAATTCCGCATAGTAGAAGCAATATTATGATATGAAATATTTTTAAGCTTCAAGTCTATTATTTCTCATTTTCTGTTAATGAAGTGGGTCCAAAAATTATTCGACGAATCCAACGGTTTTACTTTTATTTCAAGGCAATTCAACTGTGAATAGAAACGTCAACCAACCTCAGACTAATTCAGCACTTGAATCTCAAGTTATAAAACCAAGCTTTTCTATTTATGATGGCTGATGTAAGTTTCAAAATGCCATAACTTTCCTTTTAATAAAACGCGTTCTATGACTGCGTGCAAAATTTAAATGCCGTGTTTCTTTTGACTCAGTATCATAACATTTGACTTTTGCGGTATCAAAGAACATAGCGCGTCGCCTCCAAAAGTAAATCACCGCGGTCTTTTACATTTAACTCTATATCACTCTAAAGGTCTTGACTTATTAAATTATATATAATGTAATAACTGTTGTCATTTGGAAAGTGAGCTTATATAAACATAGCTAATGAGTACCATTAATTGTGACACCGCTAAATTATTCACTTATTTTGTGGCTTCATCTTTAAAACGCCTTCCAGTTTTCTGCATTCACCAGACAACAGAAATAAGATGAATCGACTTTTCGCTGTTAATTGAAATTTAGTCAAACGGCAGTCAAATAGTATGTGTGTAACTGTGGAAACAGAGTAAGTGTCTGACTTATGTATAATTATGTCTAAACTGATTTGTGCAGTGATCTATACCAAAATACTAAAATCGTTTTTAAAATACTGTTTGTTGTGTAATTTTTCTTAATCGTACGTTTTCTGTGAATCGTACATATTCGCACTTCAACACTCCAATCCGAGCGCGGCTCGAAGAATATATTCGTGACACAAAGTATAAAGCAATATGCAGTCGGATCCGTCTAAATTAAATGGAGCCAATGCCATCCAGCCCTCCCAGGCGGTAGTTGGTTTTAACATGCGTTGCTGATGTCTATATCTATAAAGCATGCGTATTAAGAACGTGTTTAAATGCAAGTGAAGTAAGTACCCGCGGACGTACTCGTGTTACAATATATTAACAACCATATGTTAATGACTAATAACTCTATATCACTCTAAAGGTCTTGACTTATTAAATTATATATAATGTAATAACTGTTGTCATTTGGAAAGTGAGCTTATATAAACATAGCTAATGAGTACCATTAATTGTGACACCGCTAAATTATTCACTTATTTTGTGGCTTCATCTTTTAAAACGCCTTCCAGTTTTCTGCATTCACCAGACAACAGAAATAAGATGAATCGACTTTTCGCTGTTAATTGAAATTTAGTCAAACGGCAGTCAAATAGTATGTGTGTAACTGTGGAAACAGAGTAAGTGTCTGACTTATGTATAATTATGTCTAAACTGATTTGTGCAGTGATCTATACCAAAATACTAAAATCGTTTTTAAAATACTGTTTGTTGTGTAATTTTTCTTAATCGTACGTTTTCTGTGAATCGTACATATTCGCACTTCAACACTCCAATCCGAGCGCGGCTCGAAGAATATATTCGTGACACAAAGTATAAAGCAATATGCAGTCGGATCCGTCTAAATTAAATGGAGCCAATGCCATCCAGCCCTCCCAGGCGGTAGTTGGTATCCTTGAAGGCATTTATATTTTAGAAGCTAATTGTCCAATAGAAATGTAAACCCTCTTCTAAGCAATATTAATATTATTGAGTTGACTTATTAATGAGTTGACTTAAAAAATTAACATGATATTTAAATTATTAATCGTTACTCTACCTAAATACAGCAAGCGTTGGCATGGTTGCGATTTTAACTCATAAATTTTATTCAGATAGGAAATATAATATCGAAAATAACAAACCGGTAAAACATTTTACTATTTCGCGTAATGATGAGTAACATCATCGTACATCAATTTAACTTATTTATTAAATTAATTGACGGGTACTTATTAGGGCTGTTATTTTTACAGTTTCTTACAGTCAAAATATATTACTGTAAACAGTGTGGCTGTAAAGAAATATTACAGTATAGTGACTAAACTGTAAGAAAACATGCTAAAATGGAAATTTTTTGAAATTAATGATATTATATATTTTCATACTTCTTGTTCTTATTCTTCTTGCGCGAGCTTCTTTATTGCTTCTTCCAAGGTGCCATTGATTTTTAAGTAACATAAAGACTAAAATGTCTCCAATTTTAATGAATCTCTCCCTCTATTTTCTGTTGCTCTTCCCAGATAACTGAACAATCGTTCTATATATGCCTCAGATACGGTTAAACTTTTTAAAAGTTTTAAATATTAACAAACTGCTATGTTTACTGTGGCATATTAGTCAGAAAGTGATTTTCCTTTTAATCTATCTGGTAATTCTCTAGCTTTAAATTTTAAAATGTTTACTGTATTGAATACAATGCCGAATTTTTAATACATTACATTGCTAAGCGTTACTAGTTCATCTGCTTTCAATTCTCTTTCATCATGTTCGAGTAATTTGGTAAATCTTGCTATCTAAGTTTGAAATACTAACATATTAACAGCTCTTTTTCTTACACATCTGCTCATAGCTAAACCAAATCGCCCATGAATCAATAAATCAATGTGAAGTTAATTAAAAATCTCCTACAATTCAGTTTGCGAACAGTTATCTTGTTCCATTTTACTCAAAGCTTTGGAAACTAAATCGACCACAGCATAATGACCACAGTGAAAAAGTAAGCATGCCTATGTTAAGTGCACATAAATCCATCCCATATTAACAATGCTTGTACTCGTGTCATAAAATCATCTTCATAGGTAGGTAGGTACTACTTATTCAGAAAAATATATCAAGTTTAGTGAATAACTTAGCTACGTATTGTTGATATTGTTGTTATTGTTGGTTTGTTTTTAATTATATAATCTAATTAAGTGAGTGGGATATAAAGACTAATTAATTTACCGATTATACAGCATTCAAAATTAATTACATTACACAGTACTACATAACCTCGAATTGAGACACCCACCCCATTTCACTTACAGACACCCGAAGTGCTCAGATACAGACACCTTCGATTTTTTATATGTAAAAGTGTCTATAACTGAACTACAAAAGAGGTTGTAAGTGAATTGAACATTGTAAATCTCTTTTTGTATTTACTAAATTTTTTTGAGCTTTTGAACTTTGTATGACCATATTTATAAATTTTATACTACTTAATCTTCTATATAATGGTAATTTATGCAAATTAGATCAAGAAACTAGAAATTTGATAAAATTTTCAGAATATTTTTGGAAAAGGTGTCTGTAACTGAAATGGAAAACCAAATCTGACACAGAAAATATACCAAACTGGACCAGATTTGCTCTCACTTATAGACACCCTGGCAATTTTTGAAAACTGCACGGGTGTCTGTATTCGAACAAGGGTGGATGTTCAATTCGAGGTTATGTAGTACTGACATATATAATTAAATTAAGACTAATTAATTTAATCCCTTATAATCAAAATTATATAAAAAATTTATATTTACCTGAATTTTTGTGCACAAAAATCTCACTAATATAGTTTCAGTTTGTGAAGGGCATTTTCATCATTATGAATTGGATTGTGTGTCAACATCTCAGGTAGGTAGGTATCAGGGCGCAAGCAAGTTCTTGTGTTCAAAGAAGACGTTTGGTTCGAAGGTTCGCAGGTAAATATAAATTTTTTATATAATTATACTAAACTTTCGTTTATACTGGTTCAGTATCGTGTTCTAAACCTTTGAGGGTATCAAAGGTATGCTCCTTCATCTAGAAGAAGCGCCTTCAGAAGAACGAGTCAATGCTCGATTCTCCTGTGCCTTTATTGGGTTTCGCGCTTTAGCTTTTCTTGGGCTGTTCCTACTGGGCAGGTAGGTTCTTTTCTCTCTGTTTCAAGATGTCTTCAATGTTCTCGATTTTGTTCAGAGATTTAATTTTTTACTAGAATATTCCGCAATGATCTTAAGATATGAGATTTCGCTTGTAGAAAGACTACACAATGACCATCAAGTTAGATTATATCTTCGTGATCTTCATGTTCGCGTGGTCTTCTGCGTAGTTCTGTATAATATCTTAAAGTTCGCTATTAGTCTTTATATAATTATATGCAGTACTGTGTAATGTTCAAAATGTACATCTTTAATTCAGAGTAAGTTATCTGTTGAATACCATTTACGATTAATTTTATATTATGTATCACTTCTGATTACATAACACTAAATCAAAATTTCACTACACTATTTACAAGTATATATGATGTAAAATGCAATAACTCAGCATATTACTTAATTATATTATTATGTAAATACTAATAATAAGATATTATATACAGTGTCACATGTTGGTGTAGATAGTTAGTTATCCACAACTAGTTGATATCCAAGAATCAGTTTCGGTCGCAGTTTTAAATCCTGGTGAGTTTTAAGATACACCATTAGCGCATTTTATTTCAGCATTTTTCCCCCAAGTCCCTCCAGTGTCAAAGCTTCTATATGCGCAGCAAGAATTTATTTTCGGGCAATAACCTGATGCTTATGCCCCCACAAATGCAAATCCGCATTAACAAAGTCCATTCAGGTTCGTAGTTGCAGGCCAAGTTTTACATGGATTAGGCACTGTGATTGCATTTACAGCTGCTAATAAACTGTTGTAAACGTTTGTTAGATGAGTTTGAGTTGAAACTGTCCCCATTAAACTATCGTATACAGCTTTAAGGTAAGATTAAGTTGCAACACTATTCGTCAAATATGTTGAAACTCCAGTAATTTGAGTTTATGCATCTGATATCTGTGTTGAAATAGCCGATTTTGTATCAGATATTTGTGTTTTTATATCATTTAGTTTTTAGTTGGTGCTTTAAAGTGAAGAATCAATTGTTGAAAAACGTGTATCAATTGAAATTTTAAGATTAGATATTTGATCTTTTTGAGCTGTGAAGTTACTTTAGATATTCATATTACTACTTTTTATGTAATTAGTCTAATCGTCTATTACATTCTTCAACGTAATATTTACATTAGTTAAATCATCTTTAAGCCCGTTAGAAATATTTGTAATGTGCTGATCAATCAATTATAGTACTAAAGAAACATTTGTTCTGAATTCTGAAACTTAGTCCTTATTCGCTGTGAAGTTGTTTTTGATGTAAATCTAATTGTCTATTATCAAATTAGTCTAATCATCTAGTTTATCACGTAGTGTATTGTTAACGCTATTAAGGTCTGTTGTTGCTTTCGCATGTTTATTTTCAAGGTTTGCAGTGATCGTGTTGAAATAACTTGAACTTTCCGTTCTCATTTCGTTAATATTTTTATGAACAGTTTAATTTGTGTTTAGAACATTGTTGATTATTACTAAATCGTTATTATTCATATTTTAAATAAGGTGGCTTAAATTGTTCAGTATTAATTGTTCCAAACCTATAAACGCGGTTTTAAGGTTCAATTCTGTATTTTGAATCTCGCTTCTCATAGAATTTTCTAACATTGTTGCGTTATTTTAAGTTATTGTAAATTGTTAAATAACATTTACACAAAATGAAATATTCAAATAGAAACCATACGAGCATTCGCAAATATTCAATTACACATCAAAAACAAATGGATATTCACAAATTACAGTTGAATTTTGAAGCAAAATAGAGAACTACGGTTGTTGCTAGCATAATCCATATGTTACAAATTTATTTGCTTAGCAAACAGTGCATGTTTAAGTTTCTTACTATGTTATCGTAGCAGTGAACAAAGAAGAACCAAATCTTGTCGTATTCTCAATACACACCGAAAAAGAATTAATTTCAACTGTAATATCAACAAATAGCCTTGAACAAACGTAACCATTAAAAGCACTAGAAATATTGTTAAAACCTGTTAAAACAGATGTGGATATCGTAAATCTCGTAATTGACTAATTTATTTGGTTTATTATACCAGATGAGAAATTACTATGAAATCTGAATGAAATATTTACTTTAGATATTTATACCGTGTCAATTGATTTTAATATTAGAGCTGAAATTTGTACGCCATGTGCAACAAACTGAAGTTAAGATTTTTATATATCAATATTGCACTACATACATATTAATGCTCCAGTAAGTATAGAATATGTAATTGTTACGAAAATATCCGAATCAATTATTTCTTATTTTAATACATTGAACCCAAAAACAGAAAACTAACTTACTTGCTACATTTATAATTATATATCTGATGATTTAGTAGATTATGCATATATGAACATATGATTTGATTATTATGCAGAAAATATTTACTGGTTTATAACTATGTTATTCAAATTTTTGAGCTTTTAACAGTACTGATATTAAACATTGTCAACAAGCAAATATTTATCGCATAAATTAGATTACTACTATATTCCATTTGATACCTGTTTATACATAATGATTATAGAAGAGATTGTGTACATTGATTAAATGATAATGCGATTTGAGTTAATTGTTATATTTTGAGCTAAATTTATTAAATCATTAATATCTCACTTCGCTCAGTTTATAAAGGGAAATACATTTTATTATTTATTTGTAAAAGATTAATCTTTAAACGCCTATAGAGCTATTTCAAAATAAAATGTAGAGCAAACCCAATACGATATACTGTGGCGGCAGAAGATCTGCTAAGTAGAAAAATGGTTCGTCAGGCTAAAACTGTTAGCATACTCGTAGAAACCAGTACGTAAGGCTCAAAGTTCTTGGATGTCAACCGATTCCTAATGCATTAAATTATATCTACTGTCATAAATGGATGTGAATTTATAAATAACTATATTTTAAAAAGAAAACGTATATGGGTTAGTTGTAAGGTTCAATCTTTTCTTAATGATTGGTAAAGTTATCGTTTGTTATCTTTTTCAAGGATTTCATTGAAGAAATTATGTACCAGTTTTACCTGATTCGCTTACTATTTCTTCTATATATATGGGCTCAATATCTGACGTTAGAGCTGAAGAGGCACATTGGAATAACAGCTTAATTTAGATTACATATCCGATCCTAGAACGTGGCATTTGCAACTCCGATATTTGCTACTTGCGACGTATCGGTGCATTTAATCTTTAAAAACCGACAGAGGTTTTTCGAAAAAATTAAATTGAATGTAGAGTAAAATCAATATGATATATGTACTAGTGAGATGTTGTATATAGTTCATATTTTAATTTCACTCCATATCCATCAAATCCAGAGTCGAAATTAAGATCACTTAAATTATGAACAACTAAAATACTACAAGCATTTATATTATAATATATTACATGGAAAAGCAATGTTTATAAATATTACTATAGTTAATATCACTTGCATCTATTACTGCGAAATTCAATAATAATTATATTTATTATTTTTGATCTTGAAGAAGATAATTAGAAGTTAATGGATTATTATTTCAAGATAGTACATAACTATATTAATTATGACTTAATAGTTTATTTACTTGAGTATTTGTATAATTCAGAAAATATTTTATGATATACATAAACTAGTTTTCAGTCGGCTTACTGTAGGTAAATTAATAGTTACTAATATAGTATCATTAATTGAAAAAATTATTAAGTTTGTTGTTTATTTGTTGAGATTCACAACTCATAAAATCGAAAAAATTAAACTATTTCTATTCAGTATGAAAATGAGGCAACATAACTTAAGATGTATCAGGAGGCCTTCGGCGCGAACAACTGCATATCTCCTTCCGGGCAGGTTGTGAAAGAGGTCTTCTTCGCCGCCTACAGAGACCGCTTCGGGTACGGCCTGGGGCTCTTCAAGACCAAAGAAGAGGCCAAGCGCATGCGAGACGGCGTCACCAAGTTCTTCAAGGCCAGGTTCGTGGAGAAGATGCAGCGCTACACGAACAAGGGAATGGACTTCGAGCAGCTCATGGCGCTGGTCATGGGCGAGTTCCAGCCCTACCTGCTCACCTGCGACATCCACGACGCGGTGCACACGTTCAAGAGGACGCTGGACGCCGACATCCAGCAGCTCCAGGCCAGAAGGACGGCCGCTTCAAGGTCGCGCCCGCAGTTTACTCCCCAGTTTGATGTGCCCAGAGGACTCGCGGACTCCAAGAGCGCCTTTCTCCCTCAAGTATAGCAGACGCCGTTTCCTCCAGCGGCGCCACAGTGGCTTCCGCCCATGCCGCCAGTTATGAATTGCAGCGGCTCCACGAGCCAGCACTCGGCCGCCTCGGAACTCAAGTGAACAGCGCGTCGTGCACTCTAGTGACTAGATTTATATTTATATGAGCGCGAATCCAGTTGAACGAACAGCAGCTGAGGTATTGGTGCATAAAATATAAAAGACACGAACTCATCTCAAAATCACCGCCGTTACTCCATCGGCATGACTGCCTCTCAACAACGCGAACACGCTGCTAAAGTAGCATTCTTATCATCGGCTTTTACTGGCCCGAAAGTGAAGGCCCGCGTTGAGTCTCTCAAAGTAAATTTATTAATGCATAACGCAGTTCACTCAGCCGGAACCACCCGCGAGACGTGCGACCATTTGAACTTCAGTTTGGGTTGTTTTCCGTTCACGCGAATGAGAACGCACAACCGGCATCACCCATCCATCATCGCTCGGCTTCGTGCAGATGCAGTGTATGCCGTCCGACACGGCGCTATAATGCGGCGCGAATCTGGCGGGCGCTGTACGCGTGTGGTAAATACGCGTGTCGGAGTATCTTGTCTAAAAGCCGTCCGCCTCGCGTGTCACATGAGCGCGTGCAGCACGGGCACTTTCCCACGGCGGCTCGCGAGTTCACGCCGGCAGCGGCCAGGGCTCGTCGTGTTTCAGAAACACTTTGGAGTGGGACAGTAAAATATTAACGCTCAGAAGCGATGTGGAACTGCGTTTCCCAGTTTATCAATTTAATTCAGTTTTCGCTATTTTCGCTCAAAAGCGTCCCAAAACACCACACAAGGCTGAAAACTTCTAAACTTTGCGTGGCTCCGCTCCATGGCTTTTCCAAAAAGAATTTGGAAAAACGTAAACATATCGAAAGTTGCGAACTTTGAGATAATTCCACATCTCTTCCATTTTAAATGGCCCGTACCAAACACACCGCAAGAAAGAGCGTCTCCGCGACCAAAGCCCCTCGCAAGACCATCGCCAGAAAGGCCGTCCGCAAGACCGCCGGAACCGCCGCAGGCACCATGAAGGTGCGCAGATCCAAGCAAGGCACGGTCGCCTCCAGAGAAATCAAGAAGTACCAGAAGAGCACCGAGCTCCTGATCCGCAAGCTGCCCTTCTCCAAGCTCATCCGTGAGATAGTGCTCAACCACAACAAGAACGACATCCGTTTCCAGGGCCTCGCCATCCAGAGCCTCCAGGAAGCCGCCGAAAACTATCTCATCGAGCTCTTCGTCGACACACAACTCTGTGCCGAACACGCCAAGCGCGTCACCATCATGAGCCAGGACATGACCCTCGCCTGCAGAATCGGCAAGAGAGTGATGCCAGACCACAACAAGAAGTGAGATGTGATATTGATTTTACCATGTATTCCTGTTTAGTTATCATCGCAGCAGCGCCACGACGCACTTTCACAGAAAGGAGGAGCTGCCGGCGTACTAAACAGAATTTGTTTACCGTCAAAATATAATATTATATACGATGCACATAATACTGATTTTCGTACGAAATATATACACAGTGCATTTAGCGCGTGCCAAACTCATACTCGGTTGCTGACACGTTTTGCAAAAAGTTAAATTTGATTAACAAATAGGAAATCTAAACCGCTGTCTTTCAATGGACTAACTCTGTGCTCAATTATTGCTTTTCCACTCTCAATGAGACGCAAGTATTCGGTGGAGCAAAACGAAGAGTTCTAGCAGCGCAACTTCAGACATGCCAGGAAGGCCTTCGCAATGAGCAACTATGTCGCCTTCCGGGCAGGTTGTGAAAGAGGTCTTCTTCGCCGCCTACAGAGACCGCTTCGGGTACGGCCTGGGGCTCTTCAAGACCAAAGAAGAGGCCAAGCGCATGCGAGACGGCGTCACCAAGTTCTTCAAGGCCAGGTTCGTGGAGAAGATGCAGCGCTACACGAACAAGGGAATGGACTTCGAGCAGCTCATGGCGCTGGTCATGGGCGAGTTCCAGCCCTACCTGCTCACCTGCGACATCCACGACGCGGTGCACACGTTCAAGAGGACGCTGGACGCCGACATCCAGCAGCTCCAGGCCAGAAGGACGGCCGCTTCAAGGTCGCGCCCGCAGTTTACTCCCCAGTTTGATGTGCCCAGAGGACTCGCGGACTCCAAGAGCGCCTTTCTCCCTCAAGTATAGCAGACGCCGTTTCCTCCAGCGGCGCCACAGTGGCTTCCGCCCATGCCGCCAGTTATGAATTGCAGCGGCTCCACGAGCCAGCACTCGGCCGCCTCGGAACTCAAGTGAACAGCGCGTCGTGCACTCTAGTGACTAGATTTATATTTATATGAGCGCGAATCCAGTTGAACGAACAGCAGCTGAGGTATTGGTGCATAAAATATAAAAGACACGAACTCATCTCAAAATCACCGCCGTTACTCCATCGGCATGACTGCCTCTCAACAACGCGAACACGCTGCTAAAGTAGCATTCTTATCATCGGCTTTTACTGGCCCGAAAGTGAAGGCCCGCGTTGAGTCTCTCAAAGTAAATTTATTAATGCATAACGCAGTTCACTCAGCCGGAACCACCCGCGAGACGTGCGACCATTTGAACTTCAGTTTGGGTTGTTTTCCGTTCACGCGAATGAGAACGCACAACCGGCATCACCCATCCATCATCGCTCGGCTTCGTGCAGATGCAGTGTATGCCGTCCGACACGGCGCTATAATGCGGCGCGAATCTGGCGGGCGCTGTACGCGTGTGGTAAATACGCGTGTCGGAGTATCTTGTCTAAAAGCCGTCCGCCTCGCGTGTCACATGAGCGCGTGCAGCACGGGCACTTTCCCACGGCGGCTCGCGAGTTCACGCCGGCAGCGGCCAGGGCTCGTCGTGTTTCAGAAACACTTTGGAGTGGGACAGTAAAATATTAACGCTCAGAAGCGATGTGGAACTGCGTTTCCCAGTTTATCAATTTAATTCAGTTTTCGCTATTTTCGCTCAAAAGCGTCCCAAAACACCACACAAGGCTGAAAACTTCTAAACTTTGCGTGGCTCCGCTCCATGGCTTTTCCAAAAAGAATTTGGAAAAACGTAAACATATCGAAAGTTGCGAACTTTGAGATAATTCCACATCTCTTCCATTTTAAATGGCCCGTACCAAACACACCGCAAGAAAGAGCGTCTCCGCGACCAAAGCCCCTCGCAAGACCATCGCCAGAAAGGCCGTCCGCAAGACCGCCGGAACCGCCGCAGGCACCATGAAGGTGCGCAGATCCAAGCAAGGCACGGTCGCCTCCAGAGAAATCAAGAAGTACCAGAAGAGCACCGAGCTCCTGATCCGCAAGCTGCCCTTCTCCAAGCTCATCCGTGAGATAGTGCTCAACCACAACAAGAACGACATCCGTTTCCAGGGCCTCGCCATCCAGAGCCTCCAGGAAGCCGCCGAAAACTATCTCATCGAGCTCTTCGTCGACACACAACTCTGTGCCGAACACGCCAAGCGCGTCACCATCATGAGCCAGGACATGACCCTCGCCTGCAGAATCGGCAAGAGAGTGATGCCAGACCACAACAAGAAGTGAGATGTGATATTGATTTTACCATGTATTCCTGTTTAGTTATCATCGCAGCAGCGCCACGACGCACTTTCACAGAAAGGAGGAGCTGCCGGCGTACTAAACAGAATTTGTTTACCGTCAAAATATAATATTATATACGATGCACATAATACTGATTTTCGTACGAAATATATACACAGTGCATTTAGCGCGTGCCAAACTCATACTCGGTTGCTGACACGTTTTGCAAAAAGTTAAATTTGATTAACAAATAGGAAATCTAAACCGCTGTCTTTCAATGGACTAACTCTGTGCTCAATTATTGCTTTTCCACTCTCAATGAGACGCAAGTATTCGGTGGAGCAAAACGAAGAGTTCTACTTGGCCGCAGCTAAGACATACCAGGAGGCCTTCAACGTGAGCAACTGCATATCTCCTTCCGGGCAGGTTGTGAAAGAGGTCTTCTTCCCGGCCTACAGAGACCGCTTCGGGTACGGCCTGGGGCTCTTCAAGACCAAAGAAGAGGCCAAGCGCATGCGAGACGGCGTCACCAAGTTCTTCAAGGCCAGGTTCGTGGAGAAGATGCAGCGCTACACGAACAAGGGAATGGACTTCGAGCAGCTCATGGCGCTGGTCATGGGCGAGTTCCAGCCCTACCTGCTCACCTGCGACATCCACGACGCGGTGCACACGTTCAAGAGGACGTTAGACGCGGACATCCAGTAACTCCAAGCCAGAAAGGACGGCCGCTTCAGGTCGCGCCCGCAGTTTACTCCCCAGTTTGAGAGCGTGCCCAGAGGACTCGCGGACTCCAAGACGCCTTTCTCCCTGCGTATAGCAGACGCCGTTTCCTCCAGCGGCACTGCAGTGGCTTCCGCCCATGCCGCCAGTTATGAATTGCAGCGGCTCCGCACGAGCAACGCTCAGCCGCCTCGGAACTCAAGTGAACGGCGCGTCGTGCACTCTAGTGACTAGATTTATATTATTTATATGAGCACTTGAATCCAGTTGAACGAACGGCAGCTGAAGTATTGGTGCATAAAATATAAAAGACACGAACTCATCTCAAAATCACCGCCAGATTACTCCATCGCATTTGCCTCTCAACAACGCGAACACGCTGCTAAAGTAGCATTCTTATCATCGGCTTCTACTGGCGAAAGTGAAGGCCCGCGTTGAGTCTCTCAAAGTACTTTAGTAAAGACATAACGCAGTTCGCTCAGCGGAACCACCCATGAGACGTGCGACCATTTGAACTTCAGTTTTGGGTTGTTTTTCCGTTCACGCGAATGAGAACACAACCACGTACCATCTCATCGCTCGGCTTCGTGCAGATGCGGAAGTGTATGCCGTCCGACACGGCGCTATAATGCGGCGCAATCTGGCAGGCGCTGTACGCATCCTGGTAAATACGCGTGTCGGGTATCTTGTCTAAAAACCGTCACGCCTCGCGTGTCCGCATGAGTGCGTACTTGGAGCACTTTCCACGGCGGCTCGCGAGTTCACGCCGGCGGCGGCGGGCTCGTCGTGTTCAAACACTTTGGAGTGGGACAATAAAATATTTACGCTCGGAAGCGATGTGGAACTGTGTTTCCCAGCTTAGCAATTTAATTCAGTTTTCGCTATTTTCTCTCAAAAGCGTCCCAAAACACCACAGAATGTCTAAAACTTCTAAACTTTGCGTGGCTCCGCTCCACGGTGTATTTAAAAAGATTTTGGAAAAAGACAAACATATCGAAAGTTATAAACTTTGAGATAATTCCACATCACTTCCATTTTAAATGGCCCGTACCAAACACACCGCAAGAAAGAGCGTCTCCGCGACCAAAGCCCCTCGCAAGACCATCGCCAGAAAGGCCGTCCGCAAGACCGCCGGAACCGCCGCAGGCACCATGAAGGTGCGCAGATCCAAGCAAGGCACCGTCGCCTCCAGAGAAATCAAGAAGTACCAGAAGAGCACCGAGCTCCTGATCCGCAAGCTGCCCTTCTCCAAGCTCATCCGTGAGATAGTGCTCAACCACAACAAGAACGACATCCGTTTCCAGGGCCTCGCCATCCAGAGCCTCCAGGAAGCCGCCGAAAACTACCTCATCGAGCTCTTCGTCGACACACAACTCTGTGCCGAACACGCCAAGCGCGTCACCATCATGAGCCAGGACATGACCCTCGCCTGCAGAATCGGCAAGAGAGTGATGCCAGACCACAACAAGAAGTGAGATGTGATATTGATTTTACCATGTATTCCTGTTTAGTTATCATCGCAGCAGCGCCACGACGCACTTTCACAGAAAGGAGGAGCTGCCGGCGTACTAAACAGAATTTGTTTACCGTCAAAATATAATATTATATACGATGCACATAATACTGATTTTCGTACGAAATATATACACAGTGCATTTAGCGCGTGCCAAACTCATACTCGGTTGCTGACACGTTTTGCAAAAAGTTAAATTTGATTAACAAATAGGAAATCTAAACCGCTGTCTTTCAATGGACTAACTCTGTGCTCAATTATTGCTTTTCCACTCTCAATGAGACGCAAGTATTCGGTGGAGCAAAACGAAGAGTTCTACTTGGCCGCAGCTAAGACATACCAGGAGGCCTTCAACGTGAGCAACTGCATATCTCCTTCCGGGCAGGTTGTGAAAGAGGTCTTCTTCCCGGCCTACAGAGACCGCTTCGGGTACGGCCTGGGGCTCTTCAAGACCAAAGAAGAGGCCAAGCGCATGCGAGACGGCGTCACCAAGTTCTTCAAGGCCAGGTTCGTGGAGAAGATGCAGCGCTACACGAACAAGGGAATGGACTTCGAGCAGCTCATGGCGCTGGTCATGGGCGAGTTCCAGCCCTACCTGCTCACCTGCGACATCCACGACGCGGTGCACACGTTCAAGAGGACGCTGGACGCCGACATCCAGCAGCTCCAGGCCAGAAGGACGGCCGCTTCAAGGTCGCGCCCGCAGTTTACTCCCCAGTTTGACGTGCCCAGAGGACTCGCGGACTCCAAGAGCGCCTTTCTCCCTCAAGTATAGCAGACGCCGTTTCCTCCAGCGGCGCCACAGTGGCTTCCGCCCATGCCGCCAGTTATGAATTGCAGCGGCTCCACGAGCCAGCACTCGGCCGCCTCGGAACTCAAGTGAACAGCGCGTCGTGCACTCTAGTGACTAGATTTATATTTATATGAGCGCGAATCCAGTTGAACGAACAGCAGCTGAGGTATTGGTGCATAAAATATAAAAGACACGAACTCATCTCAAAATCACCGCCGTTACTCCATCGGCATGACTACCTCTCAACAACGCGAACACGCTGCTAAAGTAGCATTCTTATCATCGGCTTCTACTGGCCCGAAAGTGAAGGCCCGCGTTGAGTCTCTCAAAGTACACTTTATTAAGACATAACGCAGTTCGCTCAGCCGGAACCACCCGCGAGACGTGCGACCATTTGAACTTCAGTTTGGGTTGTTTTCCGTTCACGCGAATGAGAACGCACAACCGGCATCACCCATCCATCATCGCTCGGCTTCGTGCAGATGCAGTGGGTGCCGTCCGACACGGCGCTATAATGCGGCGCGAATCTGGCGGGCGCTGTACGCATCTGGTAAATACGCGTGTCGGAGTATCTTGTCTAAAAGCCGTCCGCCTCGCGTGTCACATGAGCGCGTGCAGCACGGGCACTTTCCCACGGCGGCTCGCGAGTTCACGCCGGCAGCGGCCAGGGCTCGTCGTGTTTCAGAAACACTTTGGAGTGGGACAGTAAAATATTAACGCTCAGAAGCGATGTGGAACTGCGTTTCCCAGCTTAGCAATTTAATTCAGTTTTCGCTATTTTCTCTCAAAAGCGTCCCAAAACACCACACAAGGCTGAAAACTTCTAAACTTTGCGTGGCTCCGCTCCATGGCTTTTCCAAAAAGAATTTGGAAAAACGTAAACATATCGAAAGTTGCGAACTTTGAGATAATTCCACATCTCTTCCATTTTAAATGGCCCGTACCAAACACACCGCAAGAAAGAGCGTCTCCGCGACCAAAGCCCCTCGCAAGACCATCGCCAGAAAGGCCGTCCGCAAGACCGCCGGAACCGCCGCAGGCACCATGAAGGCGCGCAGATCCAAGCAAGGCACCGTCGCCTCCAGAGAAATCAAGAAGTACCAGAAGAGCACCGAGCTCCTGATCCGCAAGCTGCCCTTCTCCAAGCTCATCCGTGAGATAGTGCTCAACCACAACAAGAACGACATCCGTTTCCAGGGACTCGCCATCCAGAGCCTCCAGGAAGCCGCCGAAAACTACCTCATCGAGCTCTTCGTCGACACACAACTCTGTGCCGAACACGCCAAGCGCGTCACCATCATGAGCCAGGACATGACCCTCGCCTGCAGAATCGGCAAGAGAGTGATGCCAGACCACAACAAGAAGTGAGATGTGATATTGATTTTACCATGTATTCCTGTTTAGTTATCATCGCAGCAGCGCCACGACGCACTTTCACAGAAAGGAGGAGCTGCCGGCGTACTAAACAGAATTTGTTTACCGTCAAAATATAATATTATATACGATGCACATAATACTGATTTTCGTACGAAATATATACACAGTGCATTTAGCGCGTGCCAAACTCATACTCGGTTGCTGACACGTTTTGCAAAAAGTTAAATTTGATTAACAAATAGGAAATCTAAACCGCTGTCTTTCAATGGACTAACTCTGTGCTCAATTATTGCTTTTCCACTCTCAATGAGACGCAAGTATTCGGTGGAGCAAAACGAAGAGTTCTACTTGGCCGCAGCTAAGACATACCAGGAGGCCTTCAACGTGAGCAACTGCATATCTCCTTCCGGGCAGGTTGTGAAAGAGGTCTTCTTCCCGGCCTACAGAGACCGCTTCGGGTACGGCCTGGGGCTCTTCAAGACCAAAGAAGAGGCCAAGCGCATGCGAGACGGCGTCACCAAGTTCTTCAAGGCCAGGTTCGTGGAGAAGATGCAGCGCTACACGAACAAGGGAATGGACTTCGAGCAGCTCATGGCGCTGGTCATGGGCGAGTTCCAGCCCTACCTGCTCACCTGCGACATCCACGACGCGGTGCACACGTTCAAGAGGACGCTGGACGCCGACATCCAGCAGCTCCAGGCCAGAAGGACGGCCGCTTCAGGGTCGCGCCCGCAGTTTACTCCCCAGTTTGACGTGCCCAGAGGACTCGCGGACTCCAAGAGCGCCTTTCTCCCTCAAGTATAGCAGACGCCGTTTCCTCCAGCGGCGCCACAGTGGCTTCCGCCCATGCCGCCAGTCATGAATTGCAGCGGCTCCACGAGCCAGCACTCGGCCGCCTCGGAACTCAAGTGAACAGCGCGTAGTTTGATGTCTTTCAATGGACCAAAATACTTGTAAAATATAGGATCTAATTATATTTCTCATTTGAAAGACATTTAAAAGATGTTATCTGATGTTTCATCATTTAAGTAATATTACTGTTAATCGATAATATTTAAACAATATTTAACAATATTTCTAATTTGTTAAATACTTAAATTATGTAAAAATAATTAATAAAGTGTTTCAGATGATGTCCAGCCATTTGTCAGGTTTAATTGTTTTCTTCATCGGCTGCAGGCCCTTAACGACCGTTAATTTCACGCTTGTTTTCTGCTGGCAAATTTTAATGTTCTTTTTGATCGTTTCTGTGCTCACGTTTTGAGTTCCGAGTGAGGCTATGTCAGCTATTACGGTTCTTTTAATCTTTTTCGGCTTCAAAACGTTTTAAACGTTTTACTTATTGCTGAGGAATTCAGGTGAGTTCCTGCTCGAATGAGATGAAAGCAGAGAGAACTATCTGTCTGAGGTGTAATTTGGAATTTCGTCATTGAATTAGTTGGACTGGTCAACGGCGTTCTCAATCATAAGGGCCTCCTTTGTGTTCGCATCTATTAACTCGTCCTACTCGGGTGACGTTTCAGTGCTTAAAGATTAAAAACTCTGCGGCATTGGGACTGGAGAGGAGAGACGAATCGGGCTAATCTTGAGTTGGCTGGGCTTGCGAATATTACGCGGCTGTTATTTCGGATCCTTCAGGTTCAGGATCTTAGGACTTGAATCCGACTATCTGGACTTGTTCTGAGATTTGTTGAGATTCACCAGTTTATCGTCCTCCTTGGACCTATTCTTCTTGTAAAGAATAGCTAGAACGATAATAATTATAAGCACAACTATAATAACACCAACTATTCCGATCACCTAAGCATTTGATTTATTTCTCTTCACGCAGGTGAGAGTGGCTGCAGAAGTATCATTCACGTATTTCCTAGTCGAATCGCACGAACATCTGTACTAACCAGAAGCAGTGTTCAAAACAGGCAGGGCGAAGAAACCTCTATTATAATCACACATGCATTTTAATAAACTACCATCGAATTAGAACCCAAGCTCTTTCTTACATGCGCACTAGTTCTAACCTGGGTACTGGAAGTAACCAAGGAGGTCGTTACACCCGCACTGATTATTCTTCCACTTTCTTCCTTTGGATTCATCGCACTTACACGATCCATCGATTATCGAATAACCGCCATCAGAATCGCAAACGCACTACTTGCCGGACACGGCGTAACCTTAAATACACACACAGCTTCCAGCTTTCTCTTCCTGGTAGATTGAACACTGAGAAACGCATAACGTATTGCTTACATCTGCTAATTTCCCAGTACATTTCGCGACGCAATTATTTCCGTCTATCAATGATTTCTCGCAGGTGGAAACGCATTGATACTTATTCAACGCAATATACTAACTAGACGGGCAAGAAGAGACGATCTGCTTGCATTCAGTTTAAGCTTCATTTGGTATTTATCCTGATTGGCATACAGAACACTGAACTCCATTTACTAAAGCGGCCTCGGAGGCTGGGCACTTTTCAGAACAGGTCTGGCCGTCCGAAGAGAGCTTCTTGGAACAGGAGCAGGAGCCAGACGCGGGAGTGAAGTTTTGGTTGCAGGCGCACAACGAAGACGAAGTGGCTCTGGCGGCGCCGGACACGCAGACGCACTGACCTGACGAGAACTGGCTGAGAGGGTCTTTGGAGGCGCAGGAGACGCACTGGTTGGAGGACCCTTCTATCGAAGAATCGACCGAGCACGAAGAGACACAGAAGGTGCCTGCGACGTTCAAGAAGCCCGGAGCGCATCTTGTTTTAGCCACGCAGCCGTCTTGGGCCACGTTCGGAACGGTGTTTTCGGCACAGGTGGAACAAGCAGAGGCGCCAGACAGGAATACTTCGGTGGTTGGACAGGAATCTTTACAAAGAGAACCGTCGGCAGAGAGCTTCTTGGAGCATGAGCAGCCAGCGCCTGAGAATCCATTGGCCGTATTACAGGCGCATGAGGTACCGGAGCCGATAGCGTTCGGGGCGCATATACATGAGGAAGAACCGAAGACGGAGAGGGCATTTATCGAAGAACACGAGACACATTGGTTGTTGGAACCAGCCGTGGCTTTATCCTGCGCGCAATCTGAAACACAGTGGGTCTGGGCAATATTCAAGAAGCCGGGCGAACATCCAGTTTTGTCAACGCATGCAGTTTGGTCCACGTTGGAAACCTAAGAAGTGCATGTGGAACACTTGGCGTTGCCGTTGATGGAGACCTCTTCGATTGGACACTTTTCAGAACAGGTCTGGCCGTCCGAAGAGAGCTTCTTGGAACAGGAGCAGGAGCCGGACGCGGGAGTGAAGTTTTGGTTGCAGGCGCACAATGAAGACGAAGTGGCTCTGGCGGCGCCGGACACGCAGACGCACTGACCTGACGAGAACTGGCTGAGAGGGTCTTTGGAGGCGCAGGAGACGCACTGGTTGGAGGACCCTTCTATCGAAGAATCGACCGAGCACGAAGAGACACAGAAGGTGCCTGCGACGTTCAAGAAGCCCGGAGCGCACGATGTCTTTCCCACGCAGCCGTCTTGGGCCACGTTTGGAACGGTGTTTTGGGCACAGGTGGAACAAGCAGAGGCGTCAGGCAAAATTACTTGAGTTGAAGTACACATCCAATTACACTAATTATCTTATAATATATAATTCCTTTTACAGACACATGAGGAACCTTCTTTTAACGGTTTAAAGTTTAATGTTGTATCGCATTCTGTGCAAGAAAAGCTTCCGTCTGGCATATTTTTAGTAAAGTAGCCCAATTTGCACAGACAACCGCCAGTAACCTTGTCTACTTGTTTGTTCTGAGAAGGATCACAGGAAGAACAGACCTATCCGTCTTAGAACTGAGAAGATGTGCATGACATCTAGCACTGGAACTGACCCGCCGAAATAACCTACCATAATGGGCAATTGTTTGGAAACTTGTCCTCGCATATCTTCTTGGTGCCAGAAAGAGACCACTTGGAACAAGAATTAATACACTTATAACCGTTTCGCTCAAAGAACAGGCCGCCGTCGTAGATGTTGCTGAGACATTGATGACATGTTTAAAGAAGAGGTTACGGATACTCACCATCGCCGCATTCTTGTGAGCATAGGCCATTAGCTTTGATTTGATTTGGAGATTAAGCTTCTTGGCAGTCGTTATTAATTTAAACCACACCGCTGCAAATGCTTTTGTACACATTGAGAACCATGTTATTCTAATCAACTATGCGGTACATCCACGACGGGGCGTCTGAAGAACATACGTTATAATACCTTAAATCTACTTAACCGGTCAAAATAAGATATTCATTGCTAGCGCACTGGGAAACGGAAGTCGGCTCTGAGCAAATCTTTCCCTGGGTTATCGTTCCAACCGGGCAGACTACATAGCAGCCCTTTTTAAAAACGAAGCCGAGACAGCTTTAAACTTATCCATGTGGAATGACATATTGGTTATTAGTGATCTCCGCACATTGGTTACTTTAGACATCGAGATAAGCTCCCAACCACTATGGGCATGTAACCCAGCATGTTTTATTAAAAGTCACGAAGTTGTTGGGGCACTAGGAAACGCAAGTCGACTAAAATAAGAACTGGCCATCGTTGCTGTAGCACGTATCTTTTGTGATGCACTTTCTCGTTTTGACATCAAAAACATCATTTCCGTTACATTCAATGATTTGAGAATCTTTCATGTAAACTGCTTTTGTGTTTTCTTGGTAGATCACGAAGTCCACGTTGTTAAAAGGATATTCCAGCTCGAAGCCGGTTGCGTTGAAGCGTCTGAGCATCATTCCTTTGGTTTCGTAGAACTTTTCAAGGCTCATTTGGAAAGACAATGGGTAGAGGTCGTCGAGGGCGTTCGAGTTGTAGTTTGAACCCTGATTGAGTGGGAATGCGAACCAGGCTTTGATGTCAGTTGTTTCTTTGGTGACTGAGTCAGTGAGTTCATAAGTGAAGTGGTGCATATTTTGGTCGTTTTGGATTTGGTAGTCAGAGATGCTCACGTTAACCGCTTAATATCCAAAACCGTTGCTGATGTTGAATTGAACTCCATTTATAGTAACGTTCTCCTTAATTTCAACCCCGTTAACGAAAAACTTCAACGAGCTGCTGACATTTCTGAAGATGAACTCGTCCGTGTATTCTGCTGGGTAATTCGTGAGGTCGTATTTTTTTGGAATAAAGCCGAACATTCTGGACAAAAAGACTTTGTTTAAAATGCTGAAATCAGATATCGTCAGGTTTACGTAGCCAGAGACACTAACGTTGTCAAAGCTTCCTTGAACTGACCCGAACGGGACTGCGTAAACGGTGAGGCCTTTCATTTTCTCGCTCACGGTGACTGTTGTGTTCATGAAAATATGAGCGTTGGATAACTCACCAGTTGGAGCAAGGTCTAAGAGCTTGTAAGTTATCGAGGACTAATCATATGTTTTTGATAGGGAGATTGCGGTCACAATACGGGCATCTAGAGTTGAGGAGTCTGAGGCGATATTCTAGCCAGAATTGAACCACAAATCTAGGTTTAGGGTGTTGTTAAGCTCGCATGGGTACTTCGGCTACCACAAACGAGACTTCAGCATCCAGTCGCAGTAATACAGGTTGGATTGCACATGTTAAAATAAGATTATCATTACTGGAAGTGGTAACTGGTATAAATTTTGGCATTTATTTAGTATAATACCACTATTACTGAATTTGTTTAGTTTATAAAAAATATGATTTATACAAGTATTCAATCATTAATAAATGACTTTATTTAATGATCAATCTTACCAATTCAATTAATCTGAATTTCCGAACTCAATAATGTTCAAATACCTGTCCAAAGATAATTTGTGCAATTGAGAGCTGTAGTGTTAAGGTGTAACTAAGTTTGGATTTGTGGATTGTCATGATTTATGAGATGAAGATAGAATGAATGAATTGAGCCGCTAATTTAGTTATTTTAATAATTGGAATATTGATCATTGATTATCAATTCAATACAACATATCAATACGTATATATCAATCAACTATATTAGCGAGTTTTGATCCTGAAGGTAAGGATTATAATATTTAAAAAAATAAAGGATTTAAAACAATATTATTTACGTATAAATTTGAATATGACTTAATATTGAGAAGTTAAAAAATAATGGAATCAAAGCTCATGTAAATATTAAATGACCTTTAATGATTAATGATTAAACATTGGAACGAGATCGACTTAATATAATGCTAATTATTAAAAGGGAAAATAATTAATAAAGTTTGTTTTAGATATTCAATTTTGGACAAAAATATCTTAAAATGACTTGAAATAGTATACACGATATTTAGCATTATATATTTGTAGCATGCCTCTTTATCTTTTACAATATAACTCATCATTACATATTTTTGTGTAAAATTATAATTCAAATTTGAAATTGATGCTTTCACAAAATATTCTAAATTTTATTTTTAAATCTTGTGTATTCATTGAATTCGTAAGTTAAAGTTAATTTTCAACCTCTATTTTTCACTTGAAATGAGATAGAAGTTCACTCAAGAGCAAAACGAGGCCTTCTACCTAGTCGCAGCCAAGACGTACCAAGAGGCTTTCGACGTGAGCAACTGCATATCTCCGTCCGGGCAGGTTGTGAAAGAGGTCTTCTTCGCCGCCTACAGAGACCGCTTCGGGTACGGCCTGGGGCTCTTCAAGACCAAAGAAGAGGCCAAGCGCATGCGAGACGGCGTCACCAAGTTCTTCAAGGCCAGGTTCGTGGAGAAGATGCAGCGCTACACGAACAAGGGAATGGACTTCGAGCAGCTCATGGCGCTGGTCATGGGCGAGTTCCAGCCCTACCTGCTCACCTGCGACATCCACGACGCGGTGCACACGTTCAAGAGGACGCTGGACGCCGACATCCAGCAGCTCCAGGCCAGAAGGACGGCCGCTTCAAGGTCGCGCCCGCAGTTTACTCCCCAGTTTGATGTGCCCAGAGGACTCGCGGACTCCAAGAGCGCCTTTCTCCCTCAAGTATAGCAGACGCCGTTTCCTCCAGCGGCGCCACAGTGGCTTCCGCCCATGCCGCCCATCATGAATTTCAGCGGCTCCACGAGCCAGCACTCGGCCGCCTCGGAACTCAAGTGAACAGCGCGTCGTGCACTCTAGTGACTAGATTTATATTTATATGAGCGCGAATCCAGTTGAACGAACAGCAGCAGAGGTATCGGTGCATAAAATATAAAAGACACGAACTCATCTCAAAATCACCGCCGTTACTCCATCGGCATGACTACCTCTCAACAACGCGAACACGCTGCTAAAGTAGCATTCTTATCATCGGCTTTTACTGGCCCGAAAGTGAAGGCCCGCGTTGAGTCTCTCAAAGTAAATTTATTAATGCATAACGCAGTTCACTCAGCCGGAACCACCCGCGAGACGTGCGACCATTTGAACTTCAGTTTGGGTTGTTTTCCGTTCACGCGAATGAGAACGCACAACCGGCATCACCCATCCATCATCGCTCGGCTTCGTGCAGATGCAGTGTATGCCGTCCGACACGGCGCTATAATGCGGCGCGAATCTGGCGGGCGCTGTACGCGTGTGGTAAATACGCGTGTCGGAGTATCTTGTCTAAAAGCCGTCCGCCTCGCGTGTCACATGAGTGCGTGCAGCACGGGCACTTTCCCACGGCGGCTCGCGAGTTCACGCCGGCAGCGGCCAGGGCTCGTCGTGTTTCAGAAACACTTTGGAGTGGGACAGTAAAATATTAACGCTCAGAAGCGATGTGGAACTGCGTTTCCCAGCTTAGCAATTTAATTCAGTTTTCGCTATTTTCGCTCAAAAGCGTCCCAAAACACCACACAAGGCTGAAAACTTCTAAACTTTGCGTGGCTCCGCTCCATGGCTTTTCCAAAAAGAATTTGGAAAAACGTAAACATATCGAAAGTTGCGAACTTTGAGATAATTCCACATCTCTTCCATTTTAAATGGCCCGTACCAAACACACCGCAAGAAAGAGCGTCTCCGCGACCAAAGCCCCTCGCAAGACCATCGCCAGAAAGGCCGTCCGCAAGACCGCCGGAACCGCCGCAGGCACCATGAAGGTGCGCAGATCCAAGCAAGGCACGGTCGCCTCCAGAGAAATCAAGAAGTACCAGAAGAGCACCGAGCTCCTGATCCGCAAGCTGCCCTTCTCCAAGCTCATCCGTGAGATAGTGCTCAACCACAACAAGAACGACATCCGTTTCCAGGGCCTCGCCATCCAGAGCCTCCAGGAAGCCGCCGAAAACTACCTCATCGAGCTCTTCGTCGACACACAACTCTGTGCCGAACACGCCAAGCGCGTCACCATCATGAGCCAGGACATGACCCTCGCCTGCAGAATCGGCAAGAGAGTGATGCCAGACCACAACAAGAAGTGAGATGTGATATTGATTTTACCATGTATTCCTGTTTAGTTATCATCGCAGCAGCGCCACGACGCACTTTCACAGAAAGGAGGAGCTGCCGGCGTACTAAACAGAATTTGTTTACCGTCAAAATATAATATTATATACGATGCAAATAATACTGATTTTCGTACGAAATATATACACAGTGCATTTAGCGCGTGCCAAACTCATACTCGGTTGCTGACACGTTTTGCAAAAAGTTAAATTTGATTAACAAATAGGAAATCTAAATCGCTGTCTTTCAATGGACTAACTATGTGCTCAATTATTGCTTTTCCACTCTCAATGAGACGCAAGTATTCGGTGGAGCAAAACGAGGAGTTCTACCTAGTCGCCGCGAAGACGTACCAAGATATTTTTGATGTGAGAAACTGCATATCTCCGTCCGGGCAGGTTGCGAAAGAGGTCTTCTTCCCCGCCTACAGAGACCGCTTCGGGTACGGCCTGGGGCTCTTCAAGACCAAAGAAGAGGCCAAGCGCATGCGAGACGGCGTCACCAAGTTCTTCAAGGCCAGGTTCGTGGAGAAGATGCAGCGCTACACGAACAAGGGAATGGACTTCGAGCAGCTCATGGCGCTGGTCATGGGCGAGTTCCAGCCCTACCTGCTCACCTGCGACATCCACGACGCGGTGCACACGTTCAAGAGGACGCTGGACGCCGACATCCAGCAGCTCCAGGCCAGAAGGATGGCCGCTTCAGGGTCGCGCCCGCAGTTTACTCCCCAGTTCGATGTGTCCAGAGGACTCGCGGACTCCCAGAGCGCCTTTCTCCCTCAAGTATAGCAGACGCCGTTTCCTCCAGCGGCGCCACAGTGGCTTCCGCCCATGCCGCCAGTCATGAATTGCAGCGGCTCCACGAGCCAGCACTCGGCCGCCTCGGAACTCAAGTGAACAGCGCGTCGTGCACTCTAGTGACTAGATTTATATTTATATGAGCGCGAATCCAGTTGAACGAACAGCAGCAGAGGTATCGGTGCATAAAATATAAAAGACACGAACTCATCTCAAAATCACCGCCGTTACTCCATCGGCATGACTACCTCTCAACAACGCGAACACGCTGCTAAAGTAGCATTCTTATCATCGGCTTTTACTGGCCCGAAAGTGAAGGCCCGCGTTGAGTCTCTCAAAGTAAATTTATTAATGCATAACGCAGTTCGCTCAGCCGGAACCACCCGCGAGACGTGCGACCATTTGAACTTCAGTTTGGGCTGTTTTCCGTTCACGCGAATGAGAACGCACAACCGGCATCACCCATCCATCATCGCTCGGCTTCGTGCAGATGCAGTGTATGCCGTCCGACACGGCGCTATAATGCGGCGCGAATCTGGCGGGCGCTGTACGCGTGTGGTAAATACGCGTGTCGGAGTATCTTGTCTAAAAGCCGTCCGCCTCGCGTGTCACATGAGTGCGTGCAGCACGGGCACTTTCCCACGGCGGCTCGCGAGTTCACGCCGGCAGCGGCCAGGGCTCGTCGTGTTTCAGAAACACTTTGGAGTGGGACAGTAAAATATTAACGCTCAGAAGCGATGTGGAACTGCGTTTCCCAGCTTAGCAATTTAATTCAGTTTTCGCTATTTTCGCTCAAAAGCGTCCCAAAACACCACACAAGGCTGAAAACTTCTAAACTTTGCGTGGCTCCGCTCCATGGCTTTTCCAAAAAGAATTTGGAAAAACGTAAACATATCGAAAGTTGCGAACTTTGAGATAATTCCACATCTCTTCCATTTTAAATGGCCCGTACCAAACACACCGCAAGAAAGAGCGTCTCCGCGACCAAAGCCCCTCGCAAGACCATCGCCAGAAAGGCCGTCCGCAAGACCGCCGGAACCGCCGCAGGCACCATGAAGGTGCGCAGATCCAAGCAAGGCACCGTCGCCTCCAGAGAAATCAAGAAGTACCAGAAGAGCACCGAGCTCCTGATCCGCAAGCTGCCCTTCTCCAAGCTCATCCGTGAGATAGTGCTCAACCACAACAAGAACGACATCCGTTTCCAGGGCCTCGCCATCCAGAGCCTCCAGGAAGCCGCCGAAAACTACCTCATCGAGCTCTTCGTCGACACACAACTCTGTGCCGAACACGCCAAGCGCGTCACCATCATGAGCCAGGACATGACCCTCGCCTGCAGAATCGGCAAGAGAGTGATGCCAGACCACAACAAGAAGTGAGATGTGATATTGATTTTACCATGTATTCCTGTTTAGTTATCATCGCAGCAGCGCCACGACGCACTTTCACAGAAAGGAGGAGCTGCCGGCGTACTAAACAGAATTTGTTTACCATCAAAATATAATATTATATACGATGCACATAATACTGATTTTCGTACGAAATATATACACACTGACTATTTAGTACGTTTCAAACTCGTACTCGGTAGTAGACGTTGTTTTATTATCTGATATTATTATTGTTAACATTTCTATGATGTTATCTGATGCATACTTTACAATTAGGTTAAATCGAGCCTTAGTACATGTTACAGTTAACTGAATCATATAATTTTACATTTTGTCCCTTGTGTCCCTATCAGTACAAAACTTCATGTTTTTCTTTTCAAATAGTAAACATAGAAAATATTCGAGTATATAATAGAAATTCTATTATTGTATGTACAATAGTTTGTAAAGACGAAAATTAGATACACAAATTTTTAGGTCATCTAGCTATATTTGAAATGTTTAGTGTGTAAATAAACGTCATATTATGAGTCCAATAGTAACAAAAAACAATATTATTAAAAGAAGAGAATTATCTGTTATGGGACAAATTTATTTTGATTGATTGGAAATACGTTATAATATTATCTTATTTAGCGATTAACATTTCCACTTCCTTTTGATTGAAAATGTCTGAAGTTGAAAGTCTTATAACATAATCAGACAGCGCATCAAAAGTAGTTGAAACACCCGAGAAAGACGTGTATTAGGGCAAATCAACGATTGTTTCTTCCTTATTGAATTAGCTCAATTCAATAATTGGTGTTGGTGTGATGACGTTGCCTTATTGTTTGCAAACTGATGGGTATATCATGGGTTTCATTTTGTTCACCTTGTGTGGGTGGTTGGCGCACATTGCTTTTAAGCAGTTGGCTGTTGCGGCCGAGTTCACAGGCCATTATTAGTACAAGGAGATAGCTGAGATTCTATTTGGCCACCGGGCCTGGGGGATTGTGATTCCGGTGATAATGATCGTGTATGTGAGCGGTTCTCTGGCTTCCTACTCGATCTCGCTAATGGACAACATGTTCTGGTGGCAGGAGGACAGCGACCGGAAGTACCGCCTGATCCTCTGTGTGGCCATCATGTACCTGATCATTCTCCCACTGTCTTGCTTAAGGAACTTAGATTTCCTCAAGTACAACTCGTACATAACGATGATATGCGAGACCTTCATCGTCTTCGTCATCATCTACTACTTCACCGTCTACGACGAGCCGAGAGAAGCTCCAGTCCCGTTCAAATCCGGCCTCGACGTAATCTCAACCATTCCGCTCATTTCCGCTTCAATGTGCGGACACTTCGCCACCCCCTACGTTTACAAAGAACTCAAGAACAGGAGCCAAAAGAAAATGGACATCGTTATTGTGCTGAACGGAATCGTTTTATTCGCGTTCTACACATCAATCATGTTCTTCGGATACTTCACTTTCACCTCGAACGTGCACAGTGACTTACTGAAAACTATTGCTTTGCACTCCAAAAACGCTTGGTATTTGAAAGCAGCAAACGTGGCCATGCTCATTCTGATCATATCGCACTTTCCAGTCACGTGCTTCGGATGCAGAGCTGCTGTTGAGTCACTCGTGTTCAAGAACAAGAAAGCACCGCTGTGGGGAACTATCCTGATCACAACGGCCATTGTCACGTTTTTGATGACGATCTCGCTGTTCGTTACCGAAATCGCCGACGTGCTCGATGTTACCTCGAGTTTGGGCGGATCATTCGTCATTTTCATCATCCCTGCCGCACTGGCCATGTCCATCATCAAAAAAGAGAAGCAAGCATGGTAAAACTACATTATCCCAGTTATTATGGTAATTCTAGGCCTATTCATGCTTATTGGTGGTATCACTAGTTCAATTGTAAGATGGATCTGAATGAGTTATCTATTGTTTATTATGCTTTAATACGATTTATAAAGAATTAATTAAATACTAATTCTAAATTGTATATATTACCAATTGATGTAATACGTAATAATTTTAAGGAATTGCACATTATTGATTAAATTAACTGTAATAACATATACTTAAATTCAAATTAATTAAAGTCAAACACATGTATAAATTCACCTGTAAATAATATTCAATGATCATTTAGATTATTTATCAAGTAATAAGCAATTAAATACTAAATAACTTCAAATAATTTATGAATTAAATTATTAGATTCAATTTGATCAATATTCAATAATGTGCCTTGCCATTATAGTTAATTTGATATTAGTATCTATAATATATAATTCTATTTCCACATCAAAATATGATAAGTCCAAAGTGTTAAGCACCGATTCCAATTCTTAAGACTGGTATAACTCGAAATATGGTATACAATAATGTGACAAGATAAGAATACGATTAATATTTCAGAAATTCTAAAAGTGTTTAAAGGAGTTTATCACATTTAGAACCGGAAATAGTTAGCTTTGTTGATGACGTGGTGTTTCAAGAGAGCGACGATGAGTTGTTACTGTGACGTAGTATAATCACTATATTAAATATCTTTATCAATATATTCTTAAAATATCTTTAATAAATTATTTATAAATTATTTTTAAACCTCATTTCATCACACTCCTGTGACGGTGAAGTACGCGTCTCCGCATATTTCTCCTTTCGCCTTGTTTTTAACGTAAACGTTCGTGACATATTTTCCGTTCACTAGGAGTGGGATCGCCAGATACCCTTCTGGCATTATAATTTCTTTTGTGTCGCTAACGACCGTGTAGCAGTATACGTCCAGTATCTGCCTGTATCCAATCTCGCGCTCGTAATTCGAGTTGCAAAGCGTTTCTAAAACTTGGTCGTAGCACCCGTTAATAAGTTCAATCTCTCTCAGAACAATTTTGAACTCGTTGTCGTCCGGCCCAAGAACAACTTTATCGCTTTATATTTTTACGGTGTGTTTTTCAAGAAGCAAAATAAGTTTTTGGCTTCCATAATTACTTCCAGTTACAATTGAGTTCCTGAACTTGATGAAGATGAAAATCTCGTCCAAAATCTGAGAGAAACAAGAGGAATTCATCACCCACTGGTCAAAGAATGACCCAAAACGATTCTCACCCACTATAATATCAGTCTGCTTGTTTATAGAGGGGTTAATAATCTGCCTGAACAGCAAACGAGGAGATAACTGCTTCGTAAACTGAGTTGAATCAGGCTTCTTCAAATTTGATATGAACTGATGCAAAAGTGGCGGATACGGAGCAGGCCTCGCCGATAACTTCTTGAAAATTTATAATGTACACATTTCAGACGAAAAACTACTCCTGTATGTGTATATTTACTAAGTTCGACTTGAATTATAAATCTTGTAATAATTACCCAACATTTGCACAACTGGAAGTATCTTCGAAAATATACTATCTCCAGATGTTTGCTGATAAGTTTTTAAGCACAACGTTTTTAGCGTTTATATAAACGTTGAAGTAGCCCTTTCTCTCAATGATCTCTTTTAACACTTGATAAGTTTAATTATATTATTTTCTATTTTCTTGATGTCTAACTGCCCAGTGACATCGTAGTGCATTTCATATAATTAAAGCTGTTAGAGAATATTTACATAAGCATGATCTTCTTAATCCTAGTCTTATTATTTAGCATTTAGATGTGTTATGCTCATATTGGTTTGATTTATTTCTTCTTCAGATTATTCTTCCCCAGAATTTTCATCTCTGAAGTTCAATTCTTCTTCAGTTACTTTCATTTCATCTCCTTAATGATATTATGTAAAATCAATTTCTATTGCTGCAGCCTATTATTCATCCACAACTTCTTATTATTACTCTCCTTGTTTTATTACATTATTTAAATCTAAGTTAGCTAATTCGTCAGTTGTAGTAGTTTTATGATGTGTTTACAAATTATTTACATTAAATTATTTAGGAAAGAGTAATTCAATTAGATTTTATATGGTTTCTAAAATACTCTTAGAATTCATAAGTTTAGTATCCAAAACGACAACTTTTTGCACTTCTTATATATCTCTATGTAAATCTATTTAACATGAATTAACTGGATCAACAGTCATTGAATCAAAGAAAGAATTTTGCATGGCTACAAGTTCAGTATCAAAAATTCTAACTGCATTTAGTGTTGATACATAAGTCTAACGTAATATTGCATTAATTACGTTCAAATTAAATTAGTGTTTTACAGTTTAAGTCCTTTATTAAATACGTGCCATTAATACATTTATAGTGGTTTATATTGAATGTGTATATTGTTATTTTAAAGATTATGGTTATAGTACAAAACTAAATGTTGGATCAGCAACATCTATTAATAATTAAAACTATTTAACAAATGCCTTATGCAAATGGGGATCAACAAATTATTAGCTGTTTGGAACTAAAACAAATATTGGCAATTGTAAAACATATTAGTAAACGGTTCTCTTTTACATACACAAGTCAGTAAGTTGTTTCAACACATCTATTCCTCCATGCAATGGATCAGCAAATGTAACTACTATCTAATCCTTAGATTATTAAATCGAAAAGAAACTAGTGAATAATAGTGGAACATTTCTAAAGAATTTTAAGTCTAGTGTATTATAAATTGATATAATTAAATTCTTTATATCAATATTTGTATCATAGTAAATAATGAATATATTGTCCGGAGTTTATCCAAGGGTTGCCAAGTATTACATGTGTTTTTGTGGATCATAATCTTCTCTTTATATAAGACCTTTAACCTTATTATAATATTTTTAAAAGTCATTCATCGCTAAGTTTAGTAATTCTGAAATAATAAAAGTCGATTCTGAAATTAAATTTATTGGTAATCTTTTTACTTGTTCCAACTACATATCAGTCATTGTTATTATTAAGTCTGTAAACGCTGGTCCGAAGTCTGAAGATATTTTACTTAAAATACGTGTTCTTTCTGATTATGATGTATGAGCTGATTTTCTTATAGTTCCTGTTACTTAATTTGATACTGAAGGATAATGTTGTTATACCAAATTATCATAATTAAGTTAATACTGAATATTTAGATACCCTAACATTAGATGTTGATAGAAATCAACATTTTCTATTATTAAATGCGGCTATAAACAATTTGATATGAGAAGTATTGCAAAAATAGCAGATGGTGTAGGTTATAATAGTTGTGGGGGAAGTTATAGAATTTATCTATCATCTTCCATTTACTCTTATAATATCTACTTTATAGTTTCGACGATTTCTGTTTTAGACTCTTTTTACTCATTTATGTCTGATTCTGACTCCTCTTCTATTTCTTCTTCACCACCTTCTAGTTCTTACTCAATTTTTTCATTATCGCTTTCTTCCTTAGTTTCTTTTGCTTTAGGTTTCCTTGTCTTTTTAATATACTAATCATGATTTCTGCTTTTTTGTAATTTAAATGATCCTAACATACTATACATCATTTATGGTTCCTTTTCTCTATAAAATAAAATAAATGCTGCAAATAGATTTTTGCATTGATTAAGAATAACAAATGTTGAGTGATGTTTTAATATCCAAGGTAGTACTTCCTTGATAGAAAATTAATGTTATAATGTTATTAGTTTCAACCAAGATTCTTACAAAATTTCAGACATTTAAGTAATTTGTGGCATAAAATTAATAATATCTGGAATGTTGTCTACATTTTTATAAGATTTTTAATCTACTTAATATCTGGATTTTTCACTAAACACTGATATCAATTAGTTTCCAACATATTACCTAATATCATCTAATTCTGTTGAGTGAAGGGTTGATAATACTTATTCTAGATATATTGATATTTCATCTTCTGATACGATGAAATTATCAAGTTGTAATAAAGAGAAAAATATTAAATTGATAATAAAGTAAAATGTTTTTGACATTTATTCTGGAAATACTGCGCAAACTAATTTTTATATCATAGGTAGTATTGTTCTTATTAAAAATTCGTTCAATATTTATTTTTCATTTGCGATACCATATTCAACCCTAAATACATCTTGAACATTGATTTAGTCTTAACTAGTTTTTTATTCATTACTATTTGCTTAAACTGAACCGCATTTAGCAACTAAATCACTTAAATTAGATTGAACATGTTCACATATATTTTAAATAATTCCAGCACCTAAAATAAATGTACTTTAAATATATTTTTTGGAAAAATTACGCATTAGCTTTAATTGAACAACTGTTTTAGTAAGTATGCGGTAGAAGATTAATTGAGTTGAGAGGTTTATTTTATGTTATTAATTTTGTTGAAACGAAATAATGTTAAGCTTGTCAGTATTTCCACTTCGCAAATAATTAACAAAATTCTCGAAAACGACTTCAACCATTTAATAGGTAAATTACTATTTTTGTGTTCAATATATATTAAAACATATTATTCGTATTTTAAATCACTTTATTCATTTTTTATAAATGTGTGTGTACCCTCTTATGTCATTTTATTCACTAATATGCGTTTTATAACACTCTGGACACAAATGATATCCTTTGCACGAACACACATATCTGCTATTACATTATTTGCAGCCGACACATTACGCACTTACTTTTGTATATACATGATAGTGTTTATATGCTTCTATTACTGGTCCTTTAATTGGGCTTACTACTGGTTGGTTACAACCTTCAATTTTTCGTGGTGTAGCTTTAATTTCATATTTTGTTAGATTTATTTTCATTTAATCAATTATGCTTTCAACATAATCCGTTATTTTAATTTCTTTATATTCTGGCTGCAATAATTTCATCAAAGAAAACCCATTAACTAATATTACTTACATAAAATAAATAAACATCCTTGTGGTCCAACGAGTACATCGTCCTGGAAACTTAATATTTTTTGTAAGTTGGTCTACGTAATCAACTCCTTTATAATTATTATTGTAGTAACGAACTATTTCAGGTTGTTCTCTGGGAATACCACGAGAACTTACAAATTCTTACATTTAACAGGGTTATTTCACAAATTTTGATTTTGTATATATCATGGTTAAAGTTTTCTACTTTTTGCATTACCATTAAAGGACGTTTACATCTTTAACTAGAACTTATTTAGTCGTTTTCTTTAGTTTTACTTCTTTAAACACAGGATATTAAACAACTTAATTCAATTACAACTTCTCTAAATTTTATGATAATTCTTTACCAAGTCGACTTGGTCTAAAAGTTCCAACATATTCAAGCCCTATTGATTTAATATACTCAACTACGTCAATTGTACCATAATAATTATCACAGAATAGTGTGCAGTTAGAAAAATCTTAAACTCTTGATACAGAATTTCGAACTTTGGTTTCTTTTGGTTTATTTTAGCTCAAAACTTCTTCTTCATGATCATTAAATATTTTATTTAGTTCTTCTAGATCATCTTCGTCATATTCATAGTCAGAATTTTCAGATTCTTCTTCATCAGATTCTATACCGTCTAAATTTGTATCGATTTCTTCTTCAGGTTAATCTAATAACAATTTAATATGACCATAACAGACATTCGAATGTATTTCCTCCCATTCTCTGCAAGACATTCCAACTTCATCAGCTATAAACTAATTGCGTATTTTAGTGTTCTTAGACCAATTATCTTAGACAGATCCTCGCTCTTTACCTGATATCATCATTGTAAATAGTATCATTAAGTATTTATCGAATTCTGATTTAGTTAATCTAGAATGCCCTCCATATTTCTACATTTTTCTTACTTCAGTCAAAGTTTTAATGTTATTGTAGAATTATGGAGTAAATAATTATGTATGGGTTTCATAGATGCTTTCATTCATTGTTGGCATTATTTTTGTTAGGTGCGAAGTGGAAATACTGACAAGCTTAACATTATTTCGTTTCAACAAAATTAATAACATAAAATAAACCTCTCAACTCAATTAATCTTCTACCGCATACTTACTAAAACAGTTGTTCAATTAATACATAGGAAATACATAACGACACTTGATAGCAATATCCCCTACCAATAGTTTGAACAACATATTAAATTTTGTGCTTAGCTTACAATGGACTATCATACTTTTTCATACCTATATATTAAATTTTAGGTGATCTGTATGTTAATATTTCTTTAAATCGAGAATCCTTCTTATTATCTTGCTTATAAAGGTTCACATTCTAATTCAAAAACTATTCTTTTTATGTTTCAACTTCAACTAAGTTTTTAAGTGCTAATATTACAGAATTAAACTCTTCAATCTACTAATAACTTGAGTTTAGAACATATGATACACGCATTCCTGTTTTAATTACAGATACTTCTGAGTTTAAGTAACTATTTACTTTAATATTAAATTCTTCATCAGTAACGTTAATTTATGAATCATTTAATTTAATGCTTTCTTTAACATCTTAGTCATTTTCTTTTTATTATTAATCAAATTGTTACTGCTAAGCAATTTATTACTGTATCAATTTGATTTTCTTTTATCTAAATTCTTCTTCAAACACATTGAACCAGAAATATTTTTAAACAGTTTTCTTAACTAAATTAAGTAGCTACACTTATTGAGTCAGCAACAATCTGTATTCTTCAGTAAAATATCGGGTAGTAGATCTTTCCGTAAAAACAGCCTATAAAATTGATTAACAAATATAGCTAGGATTTTCAACTTCTTAAACATTAATTTGCTTGTATGTTCCAAGCAATACTAATTAATCAATAAATTCTTAGTTATACAATCCCATACGTGATAATTCTGCTTATAAATCAATATTTGGAGCATGAGAGATAATAACATTAAATTTGTGAAGTTATAAATTACATACAGAAGCGGAATTACCAATATATATGGTTTATCTTTTATCTATGACTTTTCTTGCACGAAGTTATAGGAATTTTCTCATTGTAGCGCAATTATCAATATTGGCTTTCGGACCAAAGTTTGCAAAAATAATCAAATTGTCTGAAATAGATATTAATCTAGCCAATAACGCATTAAATTCACGGGGTGGAGATTATAAATCAAGAATAATTAATTTCTTTAATAAATCTGATACGAAATTTCGTTTTTATGAATCTTCTTTTTAGTTTTTAGAAGCATCATCTATAACTTATTATACCTATTTAATATAAGTATTTTCTCCTGATTCTTTTTTCTTTAAAGATTCTAACAAGCAAGCGCATGCTGTTAAAATATTTTATTCAATTAAAAATGTATGTTTTTATAACACTTGACTATATATTATTAGATTATATAAATTAATTAAATCTGGATCCCCATCTTTTTGACTAATTTTAAGCTATTTCATTATTGGTAAAACAGGCACATCAAAAGCATTCAAATTAATAATTTAATTATGAATCGAGTTTGAAAGATATGTGTTTTGACACACCGTTACTGGTTTATCTTTTGTTATAACTTAACCAAGATTAACACCTTCATTAGAAATATCAACATAAAAGCCTGCATTTTACATCAATGAAACAGAAAATATTAAGAAAAGGTCATATTTGATAGTTATTTCTTATAATTTCTTCTATTATATTTCATTTAGAACAACTTGACATTGTCCAAATGTTTTTGCTAGTTTACCTGAACATAGATAATCAAACATTTTTTATTCTGGGACAATACCTGATTGTCCAAATAATAAATAAAGTGCTGACAAAATCCCATCATATTGAGCAGACCTTTGATATTACTCATATATTTTATATTAAAGTCGCATTTTTTCTATGATTGAAAATAAGAAATTTCTTACCATAATATGTTCAGAAGTACTTGCTGCAAATTATTAATTGAAGTTTTTATACGTTGATTTGCTATTAATCAATTCATTATTAATTTATTCATCAGTAATGTTTAATAATTTTACTAATTAACCAATAATTCGAAAATCAAAAGCAGTTGATTAATTTGTATTCATTGATGATACAATTTCTTTTTATACTTATTCTAAGGTAAATACTGATGTTTCGACAACCTTTGGTTTGGCTTAAGCTGGTGTTGCCATAGTTTCTACAAAATGACCTAAAATATAAATGTAGTTTAAAAGACTGAATAATTTGCTGCTAGTTAAATTTTAATTGTTTACCAAACTACATGCCATAGTTGAAAATTCGAAAAATGAAACAATAGCACCAGATGTAAACTCTTAAAACGTTTTATACATTGTTACTAAACACTACGCATATTCCTGTTAAACAAGTAAATAATCTTCATGTATTTTAGTTGGAAATACGTATTCGTTTGGAAGCGGGCATTTTGAAATATTAAATAAAAATGTGATATCAGAATGTTTAAAATCAACGGAATTGAATTATGTAGCATCAATTAAAGCTCTAGTACTTGTTTACTATTATTTAGATATTTCTAAAGCGTTGGAATACATTTCAATAACACTTTGTATTTATCCCAAATTTTCAAAATTATTTTCATTTAATTAGGATTTTGAAAATTCTTAATTTGCTTGTACTGGTTCATCATCAACAACAACTACAGCTAACATTATTGATAAGAAAGCTTATAGATCACGAAGTGAAAAATGATAATTAAAACCCATTTATACTGACATAATTTTCAAAATATTTTAAAGTTCTTCATAGTCAAAGATTTATTAAAGGAATGAATCCGATTGTAAAAGTTATTGTAAGGAATAAAACATAGACGTACCATATTAACTTTATCTCCATAAAACAGATCGTGGTGTTATAATTAAAACATCGTAAAAATCAGATATTTTCGATTTAAGTTGTTCAGAACTTGCTGGATCATAGTCAGGATAAGAAACTCCAGATAATTTATCATAAAATTTTTATTTATCCCATTTTTAGTATATTTATGTTCTTTACTAAACTTAACTTGGAATAATACCTAAATCACCATATAACCTACCTTATTATAATTAAGAAACGGGTTAAGATTGTTACAGTGTCGAATTTATAGTTATTCCTGATGTATATGTTTATGTTGAATATGGAATAAACATATTTGATTTTTAATATTAATTTGGATTAAATACTAAAGTCGGCTTAATACCTAACGCTAAAAGAATTGAAAATCTTATAATTTAAAGAATTACTAAATATTCTATACCGTCAACGGATATTGTGTCGTGTTGCTATAATTCATTCATAAATTGTTTAAGATAGTTAATAAGATCCATAGTCCCAGAAATGTCATGTTTTGTCTTTTTATTTTTGTTTACTGTTGTTGTAATACTTAATGTTTGTAATATATTTTAAATATCAACTATTAGTTTTTTATCATGTCTTCGATTTGTAAAAAATCTGAATGCTCGAGGAGACATTTGATAAATATTCATATTATCTTAACCAGCTTATCCTATTTATTATTGTTCAGCATTATATTCATCGTTGAATTGTGTGGATGCAACAGAATTTTTACTAGCAGACGAATATTTAGAATTTTGCGAGGAGGCTTTGGATGCCACTGACTGATTATCACTTATATCCGCCTCCTCCAGCTATTAATCAGTTTTAGACATTTTGCTGAATACTTCTTTAAAGAATTCATTACTCATAACTTTATATTGACCAATTAAACTAAATAGTTGAATAAAAATATTATATTAGTGCTAACTTGCATTAGAATTCAGTTTTAATTTAAATTAAGGAATTACAAGGGCATTTAACATTGTTTACTAAAAGCCACCGAATTTTTGTTCATTATGAATGACTTCTGATTAAGAATCGCTCTCAAATTCATTTTATTCTTCTACCTCACTTGTTTCTATTATATGTTAATCTTTTTCGTCTTCCTTTTCTTCCAATTTTTATTAACATCCTGCTTTAGTTGTAACAAATAACCCCAAAACATCTGTTGTATATTTTTTAAAATTAGATAAATAATCAACTGCATGATGACCTGTGGGATTTTAACTATCAACATCATAAATTGTATAACTCATAATTTAGGTTTTTAAAATAGCAGTATTCTTTTATTTTATTTGGTCTATTTGCATACACAATTAAAACACGAATTACATCAACAGTGGATCAACATTATTAGCACACAGCGAGTATTAGTGAATAATATGCCCCATAAAAAATGAATTTGTTGCAATCATATTTGAAGCCATTAATCCAGCGTTAAATAGTAAATTGTACCCTCTTTTTTGTAAAAATTAATCAATCAACACTTGATATGTCATTTCATCTTAATTAGGATATAAAAACGCTTTAAATATTTTCTTATAAGGGATTTTTCTTTTAACTTTATCTTAATCAATTGTTAATGGACTTTGATATTTAAACATACTTTGAGAAAATTTATTTGCAAAAGCTTTATCAACAGGAAGTGTTAATACTAAACTGTTTTATTGTTTTTCTCTACTTCTTACTAATAAAAGTTGAACCAATACAGCTTATAATGATGTATACAATTAGCTATGTTTTTATGTATCTTACCATGGATGAAGAATCTTAATTTTTTAAGTTTATGCTGTTATTTCTTATCTTTTTATAAATTGAAGATATCCAAGTAAGTTTAATGATGTAAATCGCTCTAACATGTTCAAAATTCTTGAGTTAGCTATGTTTTCGTTTTTTAATGCATTTATTAAAGTATAAATATTTAATGATTCAAATACATGATCTTAGTTGTATCCCATTATACTTTGCAACTTTGTTCTTCCACCTGCTTTATTGTGTTTTAATGATTGTATTACATCTTTTAGATAGTCTATAAATTTAATTTCTGATTTTCTTTTTTCTAAGTTGGTATTATATTAATCGTAATTTGAAACTATTCTCGACCAAATATCAGGTTTCATATCTTCCATCATTCTATTGAAACCAATTTGTACATGCTATTACTCTAGTCTAATAATTCTTTTTTAGTCAGTAATAATTTTTTTATAACTTGGCAAATGGAATTAATATCCTGCTAATACTCTTCTAAAGAACAAATAATTTTCAAACATTTTAGTTGGAAGATCACTGGAAATTAATGTTAATCCATTTAAAAATGATTGTACCCATTCTTCGGTCATACCTGTAAATCCATATGATTACAAATATCGGAAATATTTTCTTAAGTAAGACATATTAATTGTTGGTATTTAGAAGCAAATATTAAATGTATTTGTTATATTTTGACTGTTTAAATTTTTCAGTTTGTCTGCAGCTTAAAATTCTATTATGAAACTTGTGTCAGAAAGATCTAAAGCGCCAATTTATTTGTTAATCATTGAATCAAGCTACACTGAAGATAAAAATGTCTGTTCATTAATGATGTTAAGTGCCATAGAATGATCACGCAATAGTTATAACATGCTATCATTAAGATTTTAGTCTATTTCCATTTATGAACAATTTAATATAAAACATGGAAATGCTTATGTTTCATTATATAATAAAATGTTTTATGGTGTTTACACGTAATCATTAACTTAACCCTGATTATTTTCTTATTATGTATTTTCGTATTTTGCTTGTGATTGGTGCTAATCAAAATTTAATTAATGTTTCATATTAGTAACACTTTTAAAACACTTTTTAAGATTATCTATTTCTTAATTTTGTTCTAAAATTGAATTTGAAATAGTATTTTCAAATATTTTCAAAGCATCTTGATAATTTAAAAGTATTTAATTCCTTAGTTCTTCTTATGACTTTGTAGCTCTTTTATACTTAGAACTGTATATTTATTAAATTACAGGATTGCTAACCTTAATGTAGTAACTTAAGAAATATTATTGGAATGAGTGTGTAGTTGCGATTGAATTCATACCTTTTAATACAGTTTAATGTGTTAAGCAAATATCTCTTACAATCATTTTGGCTGTTTTAAGTATTAAAGATTTTCCAGTAAATGGTTCTCCGTATAAACCCACGGTGATGGGTGTAATCATACAACATGCCATAAGAACTGATAAAGCTATGCGTTCGTCATCTAAGTAAATTGGTAAAGCTTACTCTTATTGTTAAATATCAATTGTGTTCATAAATTTTAAGTCAAATTATTTTTAAAACTGATTTAGCATTTATTTGGCAGTTTATTTAGATTATTCAAATTGAATGTTATCATTTTCAAAATCATCGGTATGATATTAACTCATATTGTCCATTTGCTACAAACATTCTTCAACGTTTTCTTCTGAAGCTTCTTATTATTCAGATTGTTCAGCAACTTGAACACGTGTTTTTTCAACTCGTTCCGCGGCACGAATTTTCATGAACTTATCTGTTTCTATATTTTTCAAAATACCTCTTCCAAATTGATATGATTCAAACTATATTTCTTATTGAGCCGACATAGATAAATATGAAAATTATTTAGCAGCGAATTATGGAATAGATTCTTAAAGTTTATTATAAAATGATTTGACCAAATTTTATTAACTAGTATACTTGTTCTTGATTTCTAAATATTAACAATCATAAATACCATTTTAATGCTCAAACATTATAACTTGAATAATTAAAGATAAATATTCTTCTGCCTATATGTCTTAATTTAGTCTTTCCGGTTCATAATCTTTCAAATATACTTAAAATTACTCGTATTTTTTATTAGGAAGAAAATGATTTTGTTAAAATTAACTTAACAACAAAGCTGCGTTCAAAGTCGCACAACATGTTATTTTCATTAGGTTTAGCACAGCCTCATAGCACGAATTAAATGATAGATAATTATTCAAAAGATAGTCCTCATTTAATTCAAATTTAATAGAACCGATTTAACCTTTTCCACCTTGATGCAATTATTCAGATAATATTTCTATAATATTTCCGATATTTCCGTTTTCTGATAATGTTTTTGACACATTCTTCTATTTATTTTGTAACTCGTCCTAATTAAAACACTAGTAATTTGTTTTTGAATTATTATAATTTACACAATACGCTCTATTTAATGTTTACATCAAATCATAACTACGTTCAGATTTTTAAAGTAGCTCTTAGTTTATTATTTCTTCTTTCTATGGTTATGGAGATTATCCAGCTTCCTAAATTTACTTAATATTTTATTTTGCATCTTAATTTACTTTCAAAACATTAAATCGTAACAAAAAGAAATCTGATATGGATCTTAGTAAAAGAAATTCATCAAAATTTAAGCCTATATTAAATATTTTAGAAATAGCATTCATAAAATTGTTGTAAGTAAATAAAAATACATTTTACACAAATGTCAACCTATATAATTTAAGTTATGTAATTAAATTTTCTTTATTTTCCATTGATGTTTAATATCTACTCTATTCTTTGATTTGAGTTGTCATATATTAAACTTTTATTGACGAATATTTAAATATTTTATTGCAACATAACAAATTTCCAATTTATAAACAATCCGTTAAATCAGGTAATAAACAAAATCTTCTTTCGAATCTTTATAATAAATCTTATTCTATACCACGTGGAAGATTAATTAAAATTTTAGGCGTTTAAAGATTACTATCAACTTCTCTAATTTTTTGTTAAATACGTTTAAATTCATTTAATGAAGTAGCTATTATACAAAGAAGATCATCAGTCTTTGCTTCTTTTAATATTTCTATGAAATCAAAATACGTACATACTACAAATGTTTTTTTCATCGATATGTTTTATAAAAGAATTGATATTGTTATCATATATTGTATATTGAAACAGTCAATTAGAATTGGTTTTTTAAGTTATAAAAGTCTGGTTAGTAAAAATACTTCATAAGCTATACCAATATTAACTTGTGTTGTTAATTAAAATGTCATGATAAACTTAGTTGCTTCTGTAGTTAAAACGGGATGGATAAACTACTAATAATATTTTGCAAATGTTAAAGCTTTAGCCCCAACTGCTTATCTTGATCTATCTAAAATATACGAATAAGCTTTGCTTTATGTAACTAATTAACTTTATTATTTTTTATTTAGCCCAAAAATTGAAGCTGTAATATTTGATAATAGAGTGAAATTTATTTGCTGAGCATTATTTACTTCCATATTCTTTTATTAAATTCGTAATTAATGATTTATTTTAGTGCACTGTATTTCGTTGTTTTCACTAAATTCTTAGAATCCATCAGTCAATTTATATCTTTAATGTAATTTAGACTAATCCACCTTTTCGTCAACATATTGACGTAGTAATAAATCTAATAGACAAGTTGAAACTATTAGAGGATCATTAGCATTGTTAATCAAATTTGTAACTAAAGAGACGTCTGATGGATGTAATTTACTAAAATGATCATCAAATCTATCCATTAAGTTACTTAAATTATAAACCTTTAAACCAAATGCAGCGTTAGCCTGTAAATATTCTTTTTATACAATATCATAGCTAGCTTCTTAATTAAAAGAACTTACATTCAGCAACATTGTATCATTAAATTAATTGAATAAAACAGTATATTTAGCACTGTCTTATAAAATAAGTACGTTTTAATCTTTGCTTAAACTTATATTTGATTCTAAGTTGAGATCATCAACACAGTTAACTGAAAATAATACATACCCTAAAGAATCACCAAAATCTTTAAAATCAGCATTACGAAGAATAACATCATCTTCAGATAAATTCTCTGATTATTCTATTTCTTGATTCTTTTCCAATTTTTCTTTTAACTATTTAACTTTCTATAAGTTTAAATCAACTTAAAATATTGAATTAATAGCTCCTTACCTGTTTTATATACAAACTAAGTAATCAACTAGTATAGCAAGTTGTTAAGCGCTGATAGTAATTATATCATATATTATAACTATATGACCTGTTAATGTTAATTTTACAAGTTATCTAAATTATTCTACAAATGAAAATTCCGAAAAGAATAATTTAACAACTTTTCTGTACAAATATCTTGATATGTATGCTTAAACTTATTCCATATTCTTCTTGGTCTATAAGTTTTCTCTGTAATGACGACAAAGGAAAATTGTATTCCTATTTTTAATTCCTTTAAATATTTCTGCAACTGTTTGAAGTTATTTTGAATTTAGCATTTAATATTCTATTTATTTGGGACATCCTAAGTATATATTGCCAGTTTTTATTTCTTCTGGGAATAAAATAATACTTTAGTCTTGTATTTATAACTTAGGGAAATAGTTTTACGTTCCTAATTGATTTAATTCTTCTAGTCTACACATTATTGGTATATACTCTTATTTCTTTTGATTAGAAAGATAAGTGCGTAATTATTTGATTTTCTCAGTGTCACATTAGTGTATGCAACATATTTGAGCTTAGTATACAATTTAGGAAATAAACTTTTCATAATCATCTTGCATCAATAATTCAATACCATTTACTACATTTTAATAAAGAGTTTTTGGAATTTATTCATACACTAAATCTGGAAATTTAAACATTACATCTGGACATTTAGCATAGACCTTTAACGGTAAAGTTTCGCTGAAAGATTGAATTTTGGTTAATATCTATCCTCTAGTTGGAGATTCTTCAATAATGAAAGCTGTTATATTGTCAAAAAATAGTTTATTTAACTAAATATCTTTTATAAATAACATATAATTTAACATGAAATCTCCATATTGTTATAATATGGGCGTATCATATATGAGTTATTAGGAATACTTATATCCATGTTCAATTGGTATAATCATACCATGTGACGGATATTATGCTGCGACAAGTTACGATTATAAAAGTTTATACTGTTAATAATTTGTTTATCTATTCAATTACTTTTCTCTTATTTCTTAATCTAAATCGATTTAAACTAACTATTAATTAAAAAGTATTTTTTATTCTTGTCCCATTTCAAATATATCATAATATGTTAAAATAGAAATATTGTTTAGGTTATTAAGTCGTTATTATTATTTATTACTGAAAGTTCTAAATATACTTCCATATGTTTCAACTTTTAACTTTTTCAAAATTAAATCTAATTCAACAACAGATTTCTATAAATTTTTTAGCACTGCATAATTTCCATGTAAACTTATTATTGATGAATCTTTTTAAATGAATTTTAAGCATAAATCTTTCAATTACTAGTGTGCAGTATTTATTAGCATTTAATCTTATCCTGATAAAATATTTATTTCCAATAATTTTCTATTTTCTATTTTTTCTTGCTGTTTTTACAATTTTTCTTTGAGATATTATATTGATAATTATAAGTCGGTTAACTTTTCAGTCTTTTTCTGTCTTTTGTCACGTGTAGTAGGTTTTTATGTGATTTTAGCTACATTTTCTTCAAATAATTCATTAAAATCTAAAACAACAACTTTTCCATTTGATTTAACATATTACATATCAATTAATAAATTTTACATACGCATAACTATATAGTACACTTCTTTAGAACTTAATAGAATTGATTCCAAGTCCCTTGCGAATATTAATACTTAAGATGAGATCTAATTTTAATAACTATTTATTAAAACACTCATGAATACTAAATATTTGGAAACTGCATCACAGAAAGCTGTTGGTTGCATAGATATTTTAATTTAATTATTTTCATCAATTTCAAAAGTTAATTTGTATTGCTTCATATGCTTATAAATGGATTCTAAACAGGTAAATATAAGTTAATTTTGTTATGACTACTTTGTAAGTTAAATTACATTCGAATAAAATGTGGCATGTGTTTATTAGGCTAATAAGTCTGATACTTTTATTGACAAACCGTTATCGATAAAACAATAGTGCTTTGAAATATCTGATAATTATTGTGGTAATATAAAAGAATGTGTAAAAGCACAACATATATTAATTTCGGGAAGTATTTTAAGAATTTAATTACTCATATTATCAATAATACCTAAGAATTAATTATTAAACTAAATAGACTATTTTTCAATGAACCCTAAAAATTGTTTGAAATTCTATTTAAAATTAATTGTAGATTATAGATATTCGAATAGTCTAAATTGCATTGCCTTGTATGGATAACTTGATAAATAGAGATTCTGTGCTTAGTCATGTGTTACCATAATAATTAGATAATTATTGAAAATCTATTGAATTGGTGCAAGTAATTCAATCATATTATGAATGCTTTCGATTAATATAGAATGTTATGTAACTGGCGTTTAAAGCCAATCATTCCATTAAAGGTACAACCTATATAAAAGTAATATTTCAGTGATTGTATTAAGTAAAGTATTTATTGATGTTGCATATTACTTTATATATAAACTGCTTTAACTTAAACTAAGTATATGAACAATTAATTTGTTTTCTTTTGATATTTCCATAACACTTATTTAATCATTTTTATAATTTGTTGAACATAATTACATTCTAACATGTCTTTAAAATTCAGACAAAAATTCCAACTCAAATTTCTTTTACAATTAAGTTGCATTTTCTTCATTTAACTCTAATAATATTTAAGGCTATTCAAAAAGTTTTATTTCTTCTTTTTACACATCAGAAAGAGACTTATTTAAAGATTTATTTGATAGTGTAGTATCAATAGTATGTTTATCTTAATTCTCGTTAATTTTTTCATTTGAAGTATTTTAAACTGAAACACCTTTGAATAAATTAGATCTGACAAATTCAGACGCTTTAGCAAGAGTCTTATGTAAATTAGTATTCAGACATGTAAGAAATACAGAATATGAACCTGATCGTTGTTAAAGTACAGCTAAAGATAGCTGAACTTCACGAGTAAGTTTGTGAAAAGCAATGGTTGGTAATTAGACGTCATCCAAATAATTAAACTCTACTTCGTCACATTATTTTTAAAATACAATCCATCTTTTTTACAATAATTAACTTATTTCAGAATCTTTACAAAATTCTAGATCTTTATATTTTTATGAATATGTGGGCTTTTCTTTTACCTACCTTAGTTATATATACTGTTCTAACTCAATAATATCTTGTAAAACTACATATAAATTGTTAATTAGTTCTGGTTGGTGTGATTATGGGTAAACATTTTATAATTCTAAACACATTTTTTAGGTATAGTCGAATATATGACTGTAAAATGTTTTACATTTTTGTGCATCAAATACACTACCTAAGTTTTTTAATTCTAAAAACATTTCTGGTCTTCTTTCATATTCATGAAGGGTATGCTCAATTAGTCTCATGTTTTAAATGATATTAATACTAAAATCACAATATAATTATTTTAAAGTATTTAATGTAAACAATTTGAATCTATTAAATTCTTCCATCAAGACTTATTTTAGATGCTACACATCTAATTTATATAAATAATAATAAAATTCTTTAGAAAACAGACTGGCTATACAGAATTTGTTTAACAATTCAACATTAATTAAATGGAATAACTATTACAGATTGAAAGAGGGTAAAGTTTTCTATTAAGTTAATATTTAAATGAAAATGTATTCATCAAACTTGTGATCGCCATTTGCAAGTTATTAATTGTTAAGTTTTATTTCGTCTATGAATTATATGAATTATTTCAATTCACCATTATATTTAATCTCCTCGAATTCTTGGTATAATTTTGAAACTGATAAGTGATTGAGAATTATATCTGATATCATAGTCATAGTGGACTCCATTGTTCCTTATCCATCATTAATTTTTTAATTTATGTATTCTTGGTCCTCAAATATTGTTAAGTTTTTAAATTCATTGTTAATTAATTATTTAGGGCAGCTGTAGTTCTATAAATTTAAATTCATGAATTTACTGAAATCAAGTTCGTGTAAATTCTTAAAGAAAGCACCAAAATACTTTGCGAAGTAGGAAACAGCATTATGAATGTGTGGTTTCGTTTACATCTATCTATCTTGATCCATTTCACATAATATTGTAATATGAAAAGGAAATTCATTATAATGAGAGGTTGGGTGCAAGTTGATGCCAATTTGTAAAAGACTCATAATTAGAATAAATATATCTCGCTGCAATGTTATTAGTTCTGATAAGCGATTAATTTTGTTAGTGTCAGTGCATACTTTCTTAAATTCTTCTATTTCTTAATTTAACATAATTTTGGACTGCCCACTGTAAGTAACAATTTTTGGTAGTGTTAATAGCTTTTGCTATCCAATTATTAATAAGTTGCTATTTTCTAAATACAAATATCCTTTGACAATGCAATCAAATAGGTAATCAGCTTTTGGATTTTCTTTTAATATTTTAACAAATAGCAACTTGCAAAATGGAATAAAATATTCTACATAGATTAAATACGCTTTTAAAAATGGTAATTGTGGTGTGATATCATTATTAACTTCGTTTAAAATGAATTGTTGAAGCATATCTTCTTGCATCAAATTTTAGTTTTGGATTTCTTATTCGATGTGTTGTTTTTCGATAAAATTTAGGTACATGTCTATTTCTTATCTGTTGTCGAACTTGTAGTCTTTGTAAATTTAGCGTGCGATGCCGTATATTTGAGATAAATTGGGGAATTTACCTGTTTTGAGGCTGAGGACTGCTCTTTCGTATCCGAATTTGATGATGGTGATGATGTGTTGTACTTTGTAGTATTTGGGCGAGAATACTGCGCTTTTGGCGAGTAATTTCCTGGCTGCGAGTATTTTGCGTTCTGGAATTGTGTTTGTGACCTGTATGTTATATTAAAATTCCGGTTTGCATTTAAGGTATTGCAGCTCGCTGATGAAGATATTTGCTTGGTTTTGGAATTCAGTTTTGTCTTTCTTGTACCTTTTATCCATATATATGTTGCTGAGGTGTTCCGCTTCGAAGACCATTTCGTAGTCGTAGCTGCAGAATCTGCTAATGGTCTGTTTGTAGTCGTTCATTATCTCTTTGAGCAGGTTTTTGTGTTTTTCGGGGACCTTTTTCATTATTTCGCCGAAGAACTCAACCGATTTGTTACTGAAGTAACTCGGTTCCTGAGATTTCTGAACCATTTTGAGGCGTTCGGGGTCGTACGCGTCAAAATTCGCCTGGAAAAGCTCCTCGTTTATTTGAGTTTATTGAATTTGGCGCTCAAAAGAGTCGATTTTGAAGAGGAAAGTGCTCCTGAACTTTTTAATTAAATACTGACCTGATATTTTGAAAAGAACCAACGCCTCGCGCGATTTGGGGAATATCCCAATTATCTCGCCCACGGCCACGCTGGTCAGCACCTCCTCCTAGAATGCGCCCGGGCAGTGCGCAACCAGATTCTTACTGCTAAAACCAACCGGAATCCACGGAGTGGTGTCCCTGTCTGCTGTGTGGACCAGCTTACTGCCCTACAACTAACTAAAAGCCTTGGGCACTGTAATTTTAACTGTCTACGTCATATCTGTTTATGTGTGAAGTGGACTATATATTATTTGATATAACAAAATAAAAGCAAAGAGAAGCCCACTTCAACTTCCATGAATCCTTTCACGTTCGGAAACGTAGAATGCAGCACAAACGAGTCAGAATTTCAGGTTTCAGAACTGTCTCATTAACCCACAAAACCCTTCCAATCAATGAATTAATCGGCAAAAAATACACTCATTTCACATCAACAAGAAAAACTGCTGCAAAATTACTAAGTTTAGAAAGACTAGTTAACATCACTCAAATCATAACTCGACCTAGAACGGAAAATTCACGCAGACCTTTAAACGCAATACGTAAAACTCAAACAAAATGCTAAATCAAAATCAGAGAACATTCAAAACCTTATGAACGAATTGAAAAAGAAAGACCAAGAAATATGTCTCCTTAAACTTCAGAACAAAACAAAGAAACCAGTCAAATACGATTGTATTGAAGCAGATGCGCAGAAACTTTGTATAGAATGTTTGTTTGATATTCAAATGCTTATAAGATAGACACAACAAATAAAGTGAAACATATATACATATTTTCTTTATTATGTATTATAAAAGGATTCCAATTTAATTAAGTATTTAATTTTGTGATTTCTACTCAGGAGACACTAACAACTCCAATAATAACTTAAAAGTTATAAAGCAATGCATAAATAGTAGAAAACTCCTATCAAATATTAATTTGTATATCATTTAAGTATAATAAATCTATATTTAGATATAATGAATTTGACATTATTTTCAAACTAATAGTGCTGTATTAAAATTTGATATTTAAAAAGAATTATTAGTATAGAATTATCTAAATTAACAACTTATTCGGATATTATCTTAATTATTGATAATAAAGCATAGAAATAGATTTTTATTCCACTTTATATTTTTGATGATTGCTACCTTAAGTAAATTTTCCCTCTCATCTAAAACCAGTTAAAGTAAAGAAATAGTATATAACAATGTAACAAGAAAAGATTATGACCTATATTTTAAAAATTCATTTAAAATTCATGCTAATCTATCAAATATGGAAATGGGCATTGTAGACTTAGTTGATGACGTAGTCAATATGGATAGCGACGACGAGTTATTGTTGTGAGCGTAATAATAATATATTATTATTGTAATCAAATATAATAATGTTTCTCACTTAGCAGTGGTCCAGAGTTTAATTTCAGTTTTTTATTCACCAATGCTTGATTTTCCTCTTCTGTTCATACCGTATATTTTTGTCATTCTATCATTATTTATCAGGTCGAGGATTCCTCTGGTTTTGAAGCCGTGTTTTTCGTAAAATAATACGTTGTCGGCGTTAGAGCATTCTATGTACATTTGCGCCTCGACTTGGTCTGCGAGGTCTTCCATCAGGAGCATTGTTGCGCCTCCGAGTCCTTGATTCTGTTTGGTGGTTGCGATGAATGATATGTACGAGTGATTTTCGTACAGTCCGCAGCATTCGTGGTGCATATCCTCAAGTTTTTCAAGTAGTAAATCTCCATTTTCGCCGATGTGCTCTGTAAGTATTTTCGCAATTCCCTCGTCCTCGCCCACGAATCGGTCAGTGCAGCCTGGAGGTGTTGCGAAAATAAGAGTGTGCGCCTGTTAAATTGAAACGCATTTTGGATTAAACGGAGCAAAAAGGAAGTTAGTTCCTCTGTCAAAAGTGGTTTTAACGATGTGGTACGCTTGATCCGCGTTCATAATTGAGCGTTTCTGGGCGTTATTCTGGAAAACGCAGTACATTGGATCAATTGAGAAGGTGTCCGCTGTTAAAATCGCAGCTTGCTTCATCTCAAGCTCGCGGTCGATGTAAATCGTGTGCAAGAGCTCGGACTTGGACTGGATTGGGCCAACGGCCGATGCAGGCTGGTTCAAGAAAAAGGGCAGTGCTGAAGGGAAATAAATTATGAAATCAGAGAGGGATTTATTCGGAGTTAAGAGAGATTGGACGTTAAATTTCGATGGGATAATTAATGGAAGCTGCTTGTAAACAGCCTGAACCGCAGCCATATAAACTAGTCTGGAAATGTGTTGAGAGTCTGAAATGTATGGCATGAAAATGAAGTCTTCATAATTATTGTAGACATCCTCGATAATGGGCAACTTTATGTTTTGCACCTGGCTTTCTATGTACTTCTTGGTATCCTAGTCTTTTATCAGATTTATCATGTATGACGGAATGAAGGAGCTAAATCCAGTAAAAGTATTATCATCTGTTAAATGAGTTGATCTGTGCATAAACGCAAGACCCTTGATATTGTCAAGATGCATATCAGAGTTTTTATTTACAGAGTTAAATACCTTTTAAAATATATGCTCTGAGGTAATATGCAATTTTTAGTTGGACATTTAGAAGTGGTATTTCAATTAATCTTCAGCAAGCATCTTATAATAAACGATACATTAATTTTGGATATGAATTGAATATAAAAGATTACATGGTATATGAATGACACGAAATAGTAAATATACATATATTACTATATTAGTTACACTTAAGAAGTTGTAATAAGAAATATGCAAGGTATACAGTTTTTATTTTTATGAATACCTTTTGCTGTGTTTCAACTCATTTACATATTCATTTATATACAATCATTACTAATTAAAGAAATAATATCATTAATAGGTTCAGCTAATGTGCTCATTATTTAAGCTGCTTCGTGGTATCAAGAATTACTTATTATTTTATTTTCTCGCCATTTACCGTTATTTATTGTTTAAGTGCATTGAAGTTTGTGACAATTTGTTAAAGCTCTTTTTTCAGCATTTCAATATTGGTTATTCCGAAAAGTGCTACTTGAAAAGTCCATATTACCAGTGTTAGCCAGTATATCAGTTCGGGGACGATTACGCCTAACATTACTACTGTTGCCACAATGAGAAGTGATGGGACATCAAGAAGGCCGATGCTGTTCCTAAAATCAGAGATGATTTTTTGTGATTTGGTGCAGAATATTTGATTTCTATTGCAGAATGATATGAATATGATGTATTGTACACATAGTATTTTTGTTAGGGGTACGTGCATGACGTATATGAGTAGAATGAGACTGCTTTGCCAAATGAGCAGGTTTAGTATCATTAGAGTGGAATATATACCCAGTGTATAATATTTTTATCTCATTGCGTGTAATATCGCGGTGAACTTTGACTTCTTTTAATCCACTTCCAATGGGCAAGAACAAAAATAAAGCCAAGACCGATTCTGAGCAGTCTATGCAGTTACCTGCGCAGTATGCGAATCTTCCGCCTGAGTATCAGCAGTAGTTGATGGCTCAGCTGAACAGCGTGCCCACCAAGCAGGAAATTGAGCGCAGGTCCAGGATCTACTTCGCGAACATGAAGAGGGCCAACTAACAGGTGTCCAAATCCGACATTGCTCAGGTACAGTCCTGGTTCAGTGATAACTGGTTCGGAGAGCTCACCAAGAAGGTGAGGGAAACGTACATCTTCTCTCAGGACTAAACGGCCACCGTTGCAATTCAGAGGATAATCCCGGTTGAGCAGGTGATAAAAATACTCGAACTGGGGACAAAACTGCTCTCAAACTCACTCAACGTTGAGAACATAATCGTTCCGGGCACCCCAATCACCGAACTACAAGGCGACCTCCCAAAGCAGTACAAGGACAAGCTCCCAGCTGATTTTGGATTGTAGTCATTGCAGTCCATGAAGCCAGTTGAACTATAATACAACACCCCACAAATTCCAAAACACCCGCACTTAATCATCGTCGGAGACACACACGGAACATTCGAAGTACTCGAAAACGTATTCGCCAAAGAAGGACTCCCAGCTGACGACATCGTCTACCTGTTCAACGGAGACTACGTTGACAGAGGTAGCTTCTCAATCGAAATATTCATCTCACTCCTCGTATTCAAACTGCTCAACAACAAATGCATGTACATGCTCCGCGGAAACCACGAAACCGCATCCGTCAGCTCCATGTACTCACTCCAAGAAGAAGTAAAAAGAAAATACCCAGATCACCACGAACAAATATTCCAATTATTCGTTAAATGCTTCCAAGCACTCCCAATAGCCGCCAGAATCAACGACTCATACTACGTAGTCCACGGAGGTATTTCTGGATGGCCAGGATTCGATATTGATATGATCAACACTCTCAACAGATTCAGAGATCCAGAAAGTTAATAATCCAGCCACTATCAATCATTTGATCCACTATCAGATGTTTTGTGGTCAGACCCATCTGAAGACCTTGAGAAAATTAGATTTAACCAAACTAGAGGTACTGCAATTTAATTCGGTAAAACTGCTATCAAGGCGTTTTTAAAGAGCTCTAAAATGTAATTTTTAATCAGATCACACACTTGTGTCCCAGAAGGATACTAACTTATGCATGATGCTCACACTATGACTCTTTTCTCTGTTCCAAATTACAACGAAAAGAATTTAGGCGCTTATTGCGTGCTTTATGGTCTCTATGACGCAGAAAAGCAACCAAATGATTTACAAAGAAGATCATTAAAAGACTGTAGTGCTAAGGCTTTGTATGAAATTGAACCAGCTGTCCCATTATGCTTCATTAGACAGTTCAACTGTTCTGATCATGCTAAAATTATAAACTAACCAATCATCAGAGAAATGTAAGAAAGATAAATGTAAGCTCAACAAGCACAAATATTTGAAATGCTCAGAAGACAAGGTGCAATGTGATATAAATCTTAATATTAAAAAATAATATATTAGAATTTTTGACCACTCCAAAGCCTTTGATGTTTGTTATTGATCAAATGACAAATTTGATTAAAATTTCAAAACTCACTTGACAAGTATAATATATCCCAACACGGGGGTGATATAATGTGTTTTTCAAGTTGTTAATCTGTATTTTTAATATTTTATTATTGTATTCAGAGTAAAATGTGTTGTTAACAATGACTAATAAAACTGAGAGATATAAATGAAACAAACGAATATACTGTATGTTTAGTTCACTCACTGATAATAAAAGTTCCTTAGTAATGTTATGCCACCATTTCCTTTATCTGATTTATTTGCTGTGGTAAACCACTTGCAATTATGTCATTTCCTTAAATTTGGAAAGCGCAGCCCGTATAATTTTGCAGTAAATATGTAATAACTTTGTTAATAAATTCTTAGCCTGCACCTAAACTCTTTAATGTTATTTTGCTGACCTGTGGTCTTACTGGAACTGGAGCTTATACCTAAGGTATTTGTGGAATTTGTGGGAAACCCTGGTTTCTAGGTTATTGATATTATTACTATTATTGATATTAAACTTATTAAACTGGCTGTTGGAACTATTAAATGGGTCTAGCTTATTGTACTGGTTATTAGAAGGGCTGCTACATTTATTGTTGATACTGTTGAACTGGTTGTTAAGGTTTAGCCTGTCCCATATAGTTCATAGGAACTGGTTTTTGTTATACTGGGTTAGGACGTTGTTAATTGTGTTGTTATGGGTTGAAATTTTGTTGTGGCTGGTATTGCTTTTGTTAGAATATTTGTTCCACGTTTTCATTGTGAACTTGACGTTAGTTTTAGTTAGGTTGACGTTGGTTTTAATAGTTCGGTTGATTTTAATATGCGTTCTATTATTGAGGATTGTGACGTTGATTTTTGTTGTTTTACCCTTGTGGCATTCCTTGTTATTGGTTTTATTGTTATTGCTATTATTACTATTCTTTCTTCTTGTTATGATTCTTTATAGCCATATGAACACTTTTTGGTTCTTAGAAAGTAGCGAACAACGATTCATTATAACCATTTATTTATTCGACAATAAATCCTTTATTTTGTAATATAAAGATATTTCCAGATGATACTTGTACAATAACTTATTATACTTCATAATTCTTCATTTCACAAACGCACACCTGTTTAATTTTAGCTTTACTCTCAGATATCTTTTAAGTAGTTGGAAGGGTCACAACATAGTATTACATATAAGAGGAGTGGTGCGGTGTGATTTAATTAATATTGCTAAAATTATATTGTGCAAGCTATTACAACGAATGAAGCATCTAGAAACCTTAAGTTGAACAGCATTAAACAAATAACATTACAAATGAAAAGCAATGTCAATATCTTAATATTCTTCTATTTAACGTAATGCTTTATTATTTTATAATAGACAACTAAATAATTCAACAAATAAATAATATTTCAACTAATAGTTTTATGACATCTAATAAATAATGAAACATTAAAATTATTATTACAAGATGTAAATAAAAGAAATAGCTAATTAATCAAATCACATATAATATATTAAAATTAAGAAGATATATATTCTTTCATTTATTTTTCATCTGGCGTGTTTTCCGAAGTTGTCGAAGAAGTTTTCTTCGATGCGATTTCTTCCTAGGGTTTCTCTTGAGTTTAGTTCTTGTGTTTTGTGTTGGAATCCGTTTTGTCTTTGTTCCTCTGCCAGTTCTCTCTGCATGTTCATCCTTGCTCTCTTTTGTTCCATTTCGTTTATTTGGAGTTGTCTGTTGACCTCGAGTTCTTTGCGTTCGATTTCAATTTGCTCTTGTCTTCTTAAAGCTTTTTTGGCTTCTGCCTCCTTCATTTGTAAAAGGATGCTCTCGTTATAACCTTTGATGGTTTCGGCGTCGAAGCCCTTGAACTCGTCCCTGATGCCAGGTCTGGCAACTTCCTGCATGATTCTGGTGTGCGCGAAGTTGTCCACGTGGTCTCTTTCCTGTTGCTGGTTGAATTGCTTCTCCTGGGTTCTCATGGTCTGCTTCATCTCGGCCATTTGCATGTTTTCCTGGGCGGTTTGGATTCTCTCCTGTCTTCTGACCTGCTCGGTGAGCTTTTCCTGCTCGTTCAGGTACTGTAAGATTGAAAGTTGTCTCTTTTCGTAGGCGTTTTGCTCCTGCTTAGTAAGAGCTTGCTTGGCAGCTCGCTCCTTCATGTCACGAGTCATCTCCTGCTTAAATTGGTGGTATTGCAACATTATGCGCTGCTGTCTGGCTAAATCTTCACCGTCAAAGACCTGGCCGGAAGATAAGCCTAAATCGGACTGGATTATTACGTTGCCGTGTTCGTCCACCTCGTCAATACGAATTGGCTGCATTGTGGCTAACGCCTTTGGATTGTTCAAGTCCCATTCGCGAGATTGCTCCCGGGTTAAATTTTCAATTGAAAAACGTAAGTCCTCACGTTCTTTTTCTAATTTGCTTTTCATGGCATTGCGTTCTAAAATTGTCAGATATCTGTTGATCTCGAGCATCTTTTGTTCGGCCTCGATTTTTTGTTCACGTTCAATTGCCGCAAGTAATTATTTTGTCAAGCATTATTATTCTAAGGTTTCAGTATCGTGCTTATTCTTTTGAGCAGGATCATGAATTCTTTCAGCTCTCACCGTCCATGAAGCTTATTAACGCCCAAGTTTTTTGAGCTTATCGTTATCAAATGATGGGAGATGTATTGACATTTTGCGGATGAAGTGTGGACAAAATATTTTCAAGTTAAATAATTTAATATGCAATCTTAATTTATTTGTTCCACCTCAAGTGCGGATGAAATCTTTTTCTTAGGGATAGACTTGGTCTGAATCTATGCGAACGTATCGCTAAGTCGAGTAGCCAGAACCTGTTAATTGCAGACCTCCAACTTATAGATCTCCTCCACAAATTATGAATCCGATCACACATTAATTCTATGACAAGAAAAATGAGCAGATTTACAATGATAATAAAGTAAAATACGAAACGCAGATATTGAATGCCGCTCGTGATAAGTAAATGCGTTAGAATTCAACTTTCGATTTCGTAACGTAGTCTGATCACTACCACAAGATCTCTCCTCCACCTATAAAAGCTAAATTAGCCAACTATGACTTCCAACAACCGCACGTTAAGCCACCCAACTATATTTAACATGTACCAGTGCAGAGGAACCACAATTAACGCAAATCTGACAACCTAGCCTCCACTTTCACGAACACGGTCATTAAAAATTAACCACTATTTGGGGGGAAGAACAGAGACTTCGCACACACCGGCGGGAAGAAGATCCATGAAGAACCAAATAATTTCGAACTCGGATATGATGAGCGATAAGTTGGCACCAAAAATATTCAGAAAACGAGTTCAAAGAAAATGTTCAACACTTACAAGAAAACGGAGCTAGGGTACTTTGACTGAAATGAGTAGTTTTATTGATTTCAATTATTATACTAATACAATATAATAATAATATTATAATATTATTATAATATTATTACATATATATATATATATATATATATATATATATATATATATATATATATATATATATATATATATATATCACTTCCTCGAGACGGCACAAACAGACTTCATTGAGACTTTCGAAAGCAAAACATAGGCTCTCGCACGCCAGTGTTTCCACTTTCAAAACGGGCTCAGCCCGTCATTTATGCCCACTCAGTAAGGACCCAACAGGGCCCTCACGGAGTCGTCAGCGAACCAGTTTTACCTGATTCGCTAACTTAATATCAGAGGTTAATTTCAGAGGAGGGAGGTTGTTCCGTTGTATTGGCATTGCTTGGTGGTTGCCTTTGATGCACTGTTTCATTAACTTGATTAGGTACCTGGGGTCCTTCTTAGTTTATTTGATTTTGCAAATTCCTAATTTCGGGGTATATTGCCGGTGGAAGATTAACTTTTTCTTAGGGTTTAGCTGCTTTGATATCTTCCTTAGCTTTCTATTGTTAGATAAATTATTTCTGATATTCTTTAACTTACCTTCTTCTTCTAGGTTTTCGTTAAGATTATTATGCGTCAGTTATCGTTTTTATTCATTTAGACCATCTTTCGGCTATTCGACAGGCTTTTCTAAGACAGGTTATTTATCCTCTTTCTTTTTCTAAGTTTCCTTTTGAGGAGACTTTGCGTTCTAAGTCTTCAGTATTTTTCTTCTCGTTTTCAGGCTGGGCTTCGGCATTGTTTGTCTTTTAAGTGATCTTCTTGTCATCGTGCTTCTTTTTGGATTCTTTGAATTTACGCATCACTGCCGCCGCTGTATCAAATTAACTTTACAATTCTCTTTACAATTTGGCCTATATATATATAAGTTAAATCATCTCATTGTAAACTCTATATTGTTAGTGATATTGATATTGATAAATTTTAAATTAATAATAATAATAAATAATAGAAATCTCGAAAGCTAATAACATGACTCACTCAACAGCAACAATCCAACAATACATCCAAACGCAATATATAAATATATACTAGTTATTTTACCATAGCCAAGTAAAAATAATATATTTTTTAATAATTCTTGTGGTTAGTGAATTTCCAGTTTATTAAAATGGTTTTCATCTTTTTTCCAATCTAAGTGATTCTGCTTCCTCATTTATGTAACAGCTTTAATGTATTTACTATGTGATTTAACATCTTTTTTAATATCAAGTAACTATTTTACTTTATTTTATGATATGCAATGTAAACGTATATACGTAATATTAATAATATTACGTATGTGTGTAGTGGTTTAATTAGTATTTTACTATGGTTTTAAAAGCTTGTGCACTTTCTGCTGAGTTAAGCTTCGTTTTTTGGCACCTTTTTTCTTCTTTGATTCAGCTTTCAAACTTATTTTATCTTTTTCTTCTTGTTTTCAGACTTAGAATAATTACATTATTCCATTTATAAGGGTATTATATTAAAATATATAGTTATATATGAATTATGAAAATAATATCATAATTTGTAAAACACGCCCACTTCCAATGCAATAAATTGAATATGAATAAAAAATGATACGTAAATATTAACACAAATGTGAGATATGCGGTGTACTTAAAATTTATGATTAATAATAACTTAAAAGTGTAGCATTCATAAAGAATTTTAATATTAGGAAGTTAATAATTGAAAACTGTCCTAATTTAATACCAAAACTTTCAAATGAATCGATAATAGAACTTAATATTACATAGTGTGATATATAATCTATATAAGATTTTAATCTTAAAAACCTTGAAGTTCTTACATTAAAATAATATAATGGTAAAGTAACTGATTTAATATAATGTTAATAATTTGAAAACATATCGAAATTCACTAAATTAAAATAATTAAATGTATATAATATGTGTACGTTAAAAAACTTAACATTCTTGAGCTAATCAATTTAATTGACTGAATTATAATTATCATCAAATAAAATTAACGATATTTCGATTCTAAAGTTGCTAATTAATTTATAATCCATTGATTTATCTTATAATTTTATCTCAGATGTATCCTCTTTGTAATAATTAACAAAACTTACAAATTTAACATTGAGTTCGAATTAGATCGCATAAATAAAATGCTTATCGTCCTTGAAAAATTTAGAATATTTTGATATAAGCAATAATAAGTGTTTAGATGTTGATGTGCTTTAAAATTTTTAGAAACTTAAATAAATTTTCGTTAGTAATTAAGTGTAAAAGGAGCAATTTAATTCAGATTCAAACAGTATTCAAAGTCTACCAAATTTAAAACTTCTAACTAACTTGTGTATTATGAATTTTTCATAAAACTAAATATGTAATATAATTTCTCTTGAAAGTATATAAAATGTAACAAAATTAGATTTAAGTTACAATAGAGTATTAAACATTACTGCATTGAAAAATCTTTCTAATTTAATAAAATTGAACTTATCTTTTAACGAAATTAAGGATATAAGTCCCCTTAGATATTTTAAGAAACTAACTTGTTTAAATATTAGCAAAAATAAGCTTATTAACATTGAAGCTTTAAGGGGGTTGAATAATATATAATAACTTGATATTTCCAAAAACTCCATAGTTTATGTGTACCCTCTTTAAAATTTAAATAAATTGAAATAAATTAGCATAAGTGAAAATAAAATATTGGATTTAGAGATACTTGATAAGTTTCCTTAAGACGATTTATTTGGTTATTTTGATTAAATATATTTTGATTAAATATATTATATTTTTGATGATATTGATGGATAACCGTCTGCTTAAGACCGTCTGCTTTTATTTGCTAATAAAGCTCGGGCTGTTGATTTAAACTGCTTAACTTTCCAAAAATGTCATGAAAAACTGAAGAATTTGAAATAAACAGTTAAAATATTTAACTAAAAAATCACACAAACAATAAAGAAATAAACATTCAGGTAAATTTAATTTACTTAGGATATTATTAATCTGTTCGAAGTTCTAAATCGTTAAAATAGTGAATGAGATCATAAATATGTTGTAATGTGTATAATTTATAATTATTCTCTTCCATTCATGATGTATTTAATAATAAAGATTTATTGAAATTAATAGTTATAGTTTGTATATGAACAAATGAAAAAATCGTACCACTTAATATTTGTTGATTATATTTGTTGATGCCACTTTATATTATTGATGCCCTCTACCTTAAGTACATATTCCCTTTCATCACAAACAAGCTAGAGTAGAGAAATAGTATATAATAATGTAACCAGAAAAGATTATGAGAAACACTTTAATAATTCATATAGAATTTATAAGAATTTATCAAACATAGAATCAGATATAGTAGACTTAGTTGATGATGTCGTAAATATTGATAGCGATGAAGAATATTTGTTGTGAAGATCTCTTTGTTGTAGTCTCTTATTTGGTGTAGTAATGGTGATTGTGGGGTCAATTTTAGTTGGCCTGACTGCAATTATTCTCTTGCGTTCATTCATGATGTATTTAACCCTTATTAGACGGTGAGCTTTTCCGACTCTCTTAGCAGCGCTCCGTAGATCTATTCAATATAACTATATGTATATAAGTACTCACATATCTCAACTTCATTTCATTCGCCGCCAGTAAGGGCTTGTTCTTGAATTATCATTAAATATCTTGTTTGGCACTTTTGACATAAATATGCTCCGTTCTTCTACAGATTCTATTTATTCTCAATTCCATTTAAACACAACATATTCGGACGTGTTTTATCAGGTTAAAACTTGCTTATTGCATTGAAAACGTGCTTAAATATGAATTTTCTAATTTCAAGCTTTGCCGGGTGCTGTTTTAATTCAGTATAAGTATTTGTTTGAATCGCAAAGATCAAAAGAAAGACAAAATCGACCATCAAGTTGTGTTTCTTGGCTTATAGTTGGAGTAAAGAGTGAGTGCATAAAATATATCGATGAACACTTTCAGTGAATGTTTAAGTGGTCCATTTGTTGCTCCAATGGGCAAAGCGAGAATAATATGAAAGTATTTCAAGTTTTCTATTATGAAATATTGCTTGACATAATCAAGGAAATAACATATTATCAAGGACAATATGTTGAAATGTGTATGCACCCGTTTTGAGCACTTTGGAGCTTGCCACATATATGATATGAGTTTTTTGGTTTAATAAATAGTCAAAATAGCCTGGTTTTAACTTTCAGCTATAACTAAAAAATATATAAATTGACTAATCCTAAAACTCTAAATTATGAAAGTGAGAGTATATAATAATGATAAGAGTTTGGACCACACCTCCACGTCTTCTTTGTATTTAATGCATTTTATACAACTTACGAATATTGTATCAACTGTATAAATTATTAATATTTAAACAAAGAAATGTAATTGGTTGACTAAAAGAAAATATTTAGTTATTAGATTAATTATATTTATAATAATTTATTGGCTACACTCCAAATTGCTGATTGGTTGAGATATTGAAAATATGATATCATACAAGAGTACATTGCGAACATTCAATACCATTATATAATTGTAATTATTATAGATCATGTATTCATAATATATTAAAATAATTTTAATTTAACTTCTTGGCTAATAATTTTGAATATACCAATACATATTTATTTTGGTATATCTCGTATTCATGGTTTAAAATCCAATAATCATATAATATTATATTAGTTATATAATCAAATATATTGGCATTCAATATTATAGTTTATTTGGTTTATATGAGTAGTGAATGTTCATTTGATTAAATATGACATATAGAGATAATATCATTTTTAGCTATTTTATTATGCATGTTATATATAAATGTAACTAAAAATACTTACATGTTTGTATGTCTTAAATTATTTGTTAAAATATGTATCAAATATTGTACAAAAAATTATAATTTAATCATTCAGTCGTGATAGCAAGAGCTATAAACACACAAATATAATTATAATATATTAATATAAAATAATCAAAAACAACAAGTACATTCACTTGTGTTCAATCACATTAAGTATTTATACTTGACATAGCGTTTATAAAAATGAGACTCAAATATTATATAATTTCTGTTTATATAATATACTATCAGGAACAATTCAACATCGATACTTCAGGGAATAAATAACTTACATTTTATAATATTGTAATTTCTGTAAATATTGTTAAAAATCGATATTAAATAATAATTATATTTTTATTGATAAATTAAATATTCTGTTATATCTCAACTTAGCTATAAATAATATTAAAAAGAAAATCGAAATATGTACTGTATAAGACTTTAAAACTGAAGGAGACTCCACAAAACCAATGGAGTGAAAAAATTCCCATATAATATTTTAACAGCATTCTTCTTATTATATCTCTTTAAGTGAGGTTCTTAGAGATTTCTCTAAAAGTTATATTAATTTTAATTTTATAGTAATCGTTCTATGATCATAAAAGCTTGCCAAAAGTGGGTTTTGGGATTCAGTTGCCACTTCACTAAATGAAGAAATCGTCAAAGTTTGTAACATACTATTATTCAATGCGCTTTTTATCAAGCGCCCTAATCTTTCAACCAATACATTATGAGTTGAACGTATCAAAATCTAAAATATTACCAAATATAATACTCTAATGAAGATACTTTCAAGTAACCCACAAATTTTGAATGCTATGAAATAATCTTCATGTTGAATATTACGGTTTCCAACAAATAAACACTTTCACACTTGGGTTTTATGTACAACTACCCCTAAATTTTGCAACTTTGGAATTACCCAAAAGTTATTGAGTTCAATGTAGAAGTTGAAGCATATTTTAACATGGCGTTATTATTTGAGTTCCAATATATGAAATGCTTTGGAGGCACACGAATATTAGATACAAAATTTTCAATCACCTGCAGTAACTTCATTGAACTAGCTGTTCCCAGCTTTCTTAATTAACTTAATAATAAATTGTATTTGTATAACTTAGTTTTAGCTTCATGTTATTCTAGATTATAACACTAACGAAATATTAAATTTTAGTAACTTATAAAGTAGCTATACATGAACAAAATATTATTGGAATATAAATAGTATTATTGTTTGTTTACTATTACTTTGAGAGAATTTAGATTTCCAAAGCAACCATTTTCAAGTCGAAAACTATAAAAATCGTTTATAAATTGAAAATTTACAAATAATACTGAATTAATAACTGGTAAAATGTTACTAAATAATAAGAAGATTTATAATATTTTTAAGTACAATTTAGTTTAAAAAGTAGCAGTTACTTGATAAGTTTCTTAAACATGCCAAGCTTTCAAAGGAGCTGGAAGGTTTATGGAGTTAGTATGAAGAATTCGAATTCTATTAAGTAGTTGTAACTAAGTGATGCAAGATCGTTAATGTGCGGCTTCTTTCAGTTAGTTTGCCGTAAGTATTGAATTATTACCCAGTTGTGTTTTATGTCAAAACAATATTAGTTATTGGAAAGCCCAATTAAATTCAATTAATTATTACGTGAAGAAAAGGGAACCGGGTTCAATTTAGACTAAAGAAAAACGAATTGCTGGAATCGTTAAATATCAAGGGTTCATCAGTTGACAAATATAAAGAATTTTAGTAACGAATAGATAGTCAAATTCATTCAAAAACATTACCAATAAAATATTATTATTGACAGCAGTCTAAATTATAATTATTTCGCTCACTGTGTACAAAAGATGATCTAAACCTAGGGGCAGTGAAGTGTAAATATAAAATATTGATTTTATTCACAGTTATAAAAACTCATAAGCTCGCGTTTCCCCCTCATAAAAAGCTTCTAGCTCGCACAAAAATTTGTTTATAAAAAGCCTTTTTGCTAAAGAGATATAGTATCTATTGCAAAAATATAACTAACTCCAGCTCATTCCAAAAAAACACCTACTATAAACATTTATATGTTGAGGGATAACAAGCTTTTTGTGATTTCTTTCAACTTCGCTAGTTTTTGCTTACCCTGAGAATAATCAATTTGTGCAAGCTCGTCCTTCTTAGCTTAGATTTATAAAACAGTAAAAAGTATATTTTCGGATTCTGAGAATTCATTGGTTTCAAAGATCTCCACAATTTTTATACGGTGTGAAAATTGTGATTTTGAGAATGCGAGTAGCAGTGGGAATAATAATCTGCAGAATGAACACTCTATATTAATGCGTAAATTTACAAAAAAATAAAATTAAGTAAAAATTGATTTTCACATTTTTTATCTTTCAATAACTTTGCTACCAGCTGGTTTGCGCGCTAGCTTTAAACATGTATTAATATAATATTATATATAATAATATATATCGGCTCACTCTTTTGGTACATCTCAAAAACATCCACTCAATAATCGATTACTTCAATCACAGGAACATTAAAAAACGAAATTATCATTTTAAAGCGTTCTTAACTTCTGTAACAATGTACATAAAGGACTCTATATTTTTAGTGTTAATTTTTTGAGATGTCGTCGAATTATATCAATTCAGAAATGATAGTATTGTTTTATACTATATTGTGTTATTACTGTGCTATTAATATTTATATAACATTATTACATGTTAGGTTATTAAATTTTCAGAGATGATGGGTGTTGATATGCTGATGGGTGATTATAATATAATATAATATTAACATGTGGAGCAATTATTATTTTAATAGATCTTCGTGACTCAATAATAATACGCTCTTATTTTTATTTATTATTTCACTCCAATCACTATATATATTTTGTTTTTAATCGTGGTATCTACCTCGACTTTTTTGTTCTTTTACAAGTTAAACCCACGAACGTAACAATATTTAGTTTTAAATTTGAGATTTGATAATTTCGTTCTTCAAATGAGTTTGTGTAGTCCTCGAATTTTGTGATAATAACAAGGAATGCTAAGATAATTACAGGCTATTTTATGATGGCTGATCTGAATTATTTTAAGGTGCTTACAGAATCTTGAATACAGATTAAGCCTTTGAATTTTTAAATATTTCGAAAATGTGTGTTCCTGGTATTTTGAAGTGCATATAGCACTAGAGTACGGATTTCAAAAATAAAGAGTGATTAAATGTTATCATTTTGCTATGAAACTCTTTTAAATTAAACTTAAACTGCAAATGACGCAATTTAGGTTCAAAATAATTTAAAATAGTTCCTCCAAGTAATTAATTGTATTGTTGGTGAAAGAGCATAAATGTGATTTTTCGTTCGATGCTGGTATCGAGGTTCAAAAGTCTTGCTGTTGAAGAATTTTGAAAAAGTTGAAATTTAAGCTGAAGCTGTTATGACGATAACGACGCAGTGATTTTTGCAGAAAGTCAAGTGGAGATGAACAAGATAAATAATAGTTTAACGAGGAATATTAAAATATTATTTTTATCCAATTTTTATTAAGAAAATATTGAATTGTAAAGATTGAGTGCATTTTATGATGGGAAACGAAAAATTGGTATATTTCAATCTTTCAAAACTCAAACTTACAACATTTGAAGTAAAGTATGGGAATTTGAATATGTTTAAAATTTTAGTTCATTGAAGGTTAGTTCAAAAATAACAACGTTAAATTTCTTTTAACCTGTTATGAATACTCTGTGAAATATGTTTACTTATAACTAAGTATTTTGTCAACGAGTACAAATTCAAAACTTAAATATAATAAGATTCGTAAATAGATTTTCTTAAATATTTCTTTCGTAAAATCAAATCAAGATATCTATTCATATTTACTAAAAAGTCTAGGTAGATACCACGATTTAAGGAGTTAACTTGAAATCATGACAAAATTAAACTTATGGACACTGTGACAAAGAAAGATATTATACTTGCAATACATGAATACCCTTGCAAAATGTAACTGGTATCAACCATACCTCCTATATAGTTATCTTCTAAGACATAAATTTTAGAGAATTCTAATTTAGTTAAACAATAAAATGCCATGGAGCTAAAACGATTAATATAAGAATTTGATGTATTAATGTGATTCAATACGTTGTATTACACTGGATATTAGTGGGTATAAGATCAACAATTATTGATACATTCATCTCTGGTGTGGTGTGTTAAAGGTTTCACATCTTAAAAAATGTATAATATTGAGTTTTTATTTAATGTTTAAAAATGAAATAATGAAAATAGTAGTTTTGATGTAACGAGTTAAAATAGTGAATTAAAGTGTTTATGGTGGAAATAACCCCACAAAAGAACAATTTTAAAGTACAAATACTAAAATCAACAATTTAATATTTTCACCCCGTATCATTTTTTTAAACGTCAGTCAGGCACGAATCTTGCTGAAGGTCGTAACAAAGTCCTAGCTTCATTGTTCGAGAAATTTGCAAACATCTGAATTTTAGTAGTTATTATCAGCTTATATTGTCTTTCTGAACATTTAAAAGCATTAGCTCTCGTAATTAGTCTAAAGAGTCAATTCTAGTGGCTTATAATAATTTACAAAGCTTCTTTTACTTGTGCTCAACTCTAAAAATTCCATAAAGCGGTAGTTAGCGTGAGACAGCGTTGCAAATAAGATTTAAATAGCTCGTATACAAGCGTTTGATGGAAGTTTATGTTGATTAAGTATGATAAATCTTGTTCAACTAGATAAATTGCAATTATTGGAAACTTTGTAAGCAATTGTGGAATACTATGCAATATTACAACTAAATTCCACTTATTTATCGTTTTACTCCTTGTTTTCCTTCATTAGTTTACTTTATTGTAATACTAATTCCAGATTTCATATGGAATTAATCTTCATTCTTAAACCTGCAGCTTAGGTACTGGGTAATAAATTGAAATTAACTCAGATAGGCGTTCTAAGAACCATTATCCAATCTATATCTCAAGCAAAGTACTGGAGTTAATCAAATTTATGCTGTTTAACTTTCCGCGAAGTTGATCGTTGCGTGAGTAATTATTGTTGCAGAATAAGGGGGATATCATCATTTTACAACTAACTGTTTGAGTTTAATATCAAACTGAGTTATTAGAATTATTAGAATTATTTTTCAACTAATTTAACTAGATCAAATGAGTAGCTAACAATGAATTACATGTATTTTAAACCTTATTTATAGAGACTGGAATAGTTTAGCTTCATCATGTTAACTTGTTGTTTATTTTAAACATTTTCTGTTCTGGGGTGGAAATAATTTAAACAGTAATTCGGTGAGACAAAACCTGGTAATATGGCGATATATGAAGCCTTGTTTCACATGTATTACATGTAGATAGTTAGTTAAGGGTTAATAATTTGAGATTTATTGAAATTAATAGTCATCATGTCTCATTTATTACATCAACATTCATATTCATTAAATCAAAAATACATACTCGAAGCATTTACTTATTATACTCTATTCTTATTAATGGTTAAAAGACAAAGTAAGTATTATACCTAAAATATCACTCAACAATTCAATTTTTTCTTAATTGTATAACTGTGTTTAGGGTTGTTATTTATACGGAATATACGGGAAAAATCGTTTTTCTGTATAAAAATGATACGGAATAATACGCAGACATACCGTATATAATAGTATTTTCCAAATAACAATACTTTAAAATTATAGCAAGGTAAAATTATGGCATGATTTAAACATATTATCGTTACTAATGGATGTTAGGAATGCATTACTTCATGAAATAATATTTTAATTGCAGTTAAGAATCTATTATTGTCTTTTGTCTTACAAAAACATTTTATTATCAATTATAACCTTATTGTTACGGTATTTGATATTTTTAAGAATTTTTTGATCTAATTTAAAGCTAAACTCTTATTTTCAGTCATTTACATATAAATTCTGAATATGCATGAATTTTAATCGTTAATAATTCAAACCCAAGCGTTTTAAAAAGAATCGTATTTAGGAATATTTTAAATCATTATATTAAAGTGGAGTTATATAGTATTATGTTTTAATAGTAATAATAATGATAAAATGTAACATTTCCACTCACTTTTATGACAAAATAGTGTAATATATACGGGAAAAATCGCTATTCCGTATATAGCATCCGTACGTATGATTTTTGTTTTGCCGTATCTTTCCGTATAAATAACAACCCTAACTGTGTTAAAGTTATTGATGTCTCAACCCAATACCATTAAATTGCTAATTCTTTCAATTAATATTTAACAGTTAACAAAACATATTTGAATATTGTTATCTATCTTTCCAATTATTTAATTTAAATATTATATTTGTTACATTGTTTTATTCACATGCGCGATGCTGTTTTTAAGACTATGTACTCTAATATTAAGTTATACAATTAAATAAACAAATAATAACAATAAAAACAAATAATTCTAATAATTCATTCCAGTATTCATCTCTAATACTATACCTAATAAATATGTTAACCTAATAACGAAACAAATACATTACTGTAAATAAATTAATATTAGTTTATCTTTATAATGAAATATAACGTTAATTTTCAGATGATGACGATTTTTACAAATACTTTTATTAGAAAAGACACTGTTTAATATAATTAGACACATATAAATTAATCTCCATCCCACACCTTTAAATGTTATTTGTCATTAGTCAATAAGTTATAAAATTATCAAATGAAACTTTTGGTAATTTTAGCAAGCCGACTATTGTTAAATTTTATGCGCCGTGGTGCGGTCACTGCAAGGAATTGGCTCCAAAATATGAAGAACTAGCTACACTAAGTGAATAGTTGAATGTTATTGTTGCCGAGGTTGATTGCACAGAAGAAGCTGATATATGCAGCCATGAAAATGTCGAGGGATTCCCAACCATTAAATTGTTTGATGGTGAAAAAGTATTTGACTACGATGGCGAACGTGAAGTTCCAGCACTTAGTAAGTGGATTACTGATATGCAAAAGCCGATATTGGTATATGAAACTTTAGAGGATTTGAAGAAGAGAGCCGAGGAGTCTCGATTCCCAACTCATTTCATTCTGTATTCGGATAATCTTGCCAACAACGAGAAGTTCTTCGATATGTTCAAGGGAAAGATAATAATTGGTTGCATGCAGGCTAATTAATCATCTTCAAAGCTCATAGCCTTCCGCGAGGGTATTGAGATCGCGTACACCGATTCTCTTGAAAATGCCGAGGCCCTCATTGAGTTTATTGCTTTCCACCAGCTTCCGTTTGCTCCGATTCTAACTCCGGCCATTTTCACTCCGCTTATGAGCTCTGGGTTCCCCTTCATCATGCTTTCCGTGAACATTGACAACGAGGCCGAGATTGTGCAGGCGTTCCAGGCTCACGCGAGACAAATGGACATAAAAGCTGCTTTCGGCGTGCTCAACAACACTCAGTTCGTTAAATTCGTGCAGGCGCTCAAGGGCGAGCTCGTCCCCACCCTCTTCATCTTCCCGGGCAACGGCAGCGATAAAGTCTACCAAAAAATACTCGAGCAGGGTTCCTTAACCGAGTAAACCAAAAACTTCTTTAACGATGTCCTCTCTGGAAAAGTTGAGCCAGTGGATCTCACCGAAGAAGACACCACCGACCAGAGCGAGAAACTCATCAAAATCGTTAACACGGTCATTTTCTGCGCCCTTGGCGGAGCAGCCGTGTTCGCAGTATGGTTCGCTTGCAAGTGCATGAAGAGCGGTGAGCAAATTGAGCACGAACCCACCGTTCAAGTTCAAGCCGAGGTCAAAGAGGACGTTAAAGAGGAAAATGTTAAAAATGAAAATGTTAAGGAAGAAAATGTTAATGCTGTTGAAGAAATTAAGTAAGAAGAAGTTAAGTAAGAAGAAAATGTGCAAGAAATAAAACAAGAAATTGTGCAAGAAGAGGTGAAGGCTGAAGAGAAAGTTGAAGCTGAAGAGAAAAAGGAGGACGTGAAGGAAGAATCAAAAGATACCGAAGGAAAGAAGAATAAGAACAAAAAGAACAAGAATAAGAAATGATGCAAAAATTTCAATTTTTATTTATTCAAAATTTTGTATATTGTTGACAACGCAATGTTATAATAACATTTTATCAATTTTTACAGCCATATGAATTCACTTATCTAAATATAGACATTCGTTTACACATTAAATCGAATTACTTGCAAAAATTTATTGATAATATACACTGTACATGAACACACAGTATGATATAAAACACACCTCACAAACGAAGTAAATTAAAATAGATAACAATACTCCGACTAAAACTCCTATGAAAAAGCAGAATTCGTTGATTATGAATCCAAAACGAAATAATTATGCATATAATTAAATTACTATCTAAGAACACAATCGCTTTTATAAAAATTTGCCTTTAATAAACAAAATCGTTACTAACTTAACTGTAGACATTCGAAAATATGTGGACGAGGTGGTTTTATAAGATAGCACAAGCGAAGAAGTCGATTTTCTGTGAGTTTAGTAAAATTTACCAAATTTTTGATTCATATAATTTCTTAATATAACATACAATTTAAGCTAATAATGACAATACCACTCCATCTATATAAAATGGAATCGTTCCCAGATTAATTCAAGCGACACTAATTTTTCTACCCAAAGTTATATAAATAGTCTTTAAATTTGGTTAAAAAGTATATAGCTTTATCAGAAGTGCAGTAAGAAATGTCAGAAACTTTGAATGAGTTGGCATAAACTGAGTTGGTTTACAACAGACCTCCAATGTTAGCTTTTGCGGAGCTTTTATTATGTCAAGCAGCTTCAACGGCGGCTTAAACTAACTAACTAGCGGCATTATTGTAAACTTTTGATATTTCTGATGAGTTGCAAGTTGCTAAAACTCTTGCAGCTGATTAGAAGAAGTATCCTAATAGACAAACAAATTCCGTATTCGCCTAAAATGCTTCCAATTATTAGTAAAATAGGTAAATAGGCCTGTAAAACGCGATGCGCGGCGCCTCAAACGTGTTCATGGCCCAGGCAGCAGCCCTCTTTGAATCGGCCACTAATCTCAGGCGTTAGGCTGACGCGATAGATCCTCGTGCGTCCGTTGTAGATGTAGCTAGGCGCCTGGCTCATCTTGACGTCGGAGTTCCAATTGAGAAGATGCTTGGTGTCGAGCACATTGTAAAAGATTTTAATTTGAACGGAAGTACAGTGAAGAATGCAAAATTAACAAAGAGAGGGGCTGCGATGGGCGAGAACTCGGTTAAAACTTCAACTTTAATCCCAGAATCGTAAATTCCAATACAAATGTCAGTAAAAGAACCGCCACTGCAATCATCTAAAATGGATGCGCTCAATCAGCAGTACCCAGAAGTATTAATTGATCCCGTTCTTCAAACGTCACCTAAACTAATCTCAAACGATTACGTATCACTAGCTAAATCTCCAAACTCAAATTAACCCCAAGCGATTCCAAACCAGCTTTACAGTTAAACGCAACAATCTCTAAAATAGCCCGACGACAGCGTTCACATGTACACGTAAAAAACGAGCCCACAGAGAACCCAAAAAATATACCAAACGAAAACGTACGAATTCGGGTCCTCACTATTCGAAGAGGACTCTGACGAAAAACCAAATATATTCATCAAACCAGAGCAAATTGACGGTATTGAAGACGACGAAGAAATCATCAGAAAAGCGCAACTAACAAGCGCCAAAAACACCAAAAACAACGAGGAAGTAAAACTCATGAGCGAACAACTAAAATAACAAATGGAAGAAATGGAAAACATGATGAAACAACTCACCAACCCAACAGAAACGTAAATCAAAGTAAAAGAAATACCTAAATAAGAAGCAATGAAGCTAGAAGACTCAATCCCAAAAATGGAATTCGATGAACCAATAGCGGTCTCGTAAAAACCACTGGGAGAAATTAAAGAAAAGAAAGCGCTTCCACCAATGAAGTCAAAATCTGAAAGAGAAAAATAGAACGATAACTTCAAAAATATGCTAGTAAACGCGATTTAATAGTAAAAAGAAGATGATAAAGGTGATTTATGAGTTAACAGTATATATTTCACACCACAAAACCAAGAATATATCCCATTACACTTGAGTACTTCATAAATATTGATATTATGTAAATAAAATTGTGTAATGTTATGCACACAATCCCTGTTACCACGCATATCAGTATCCAACATTAAATTTGTGTGGTCGTTTACAAGCATTTACCAACTGAAAGAGTCAAAAATACGAGAGGAAGAATAAAAGATATTCTATCTATTCCATCTTCTCTAATTAGGTAGTAGAATGATCCCATTCTGTAAAAGTAGCTGAAGCTCCATGTGAGGAACGATATATGGTCAACTGTTTTAACTAAATCCTCATATTTCACGCCCAGGTGAATATATCCTGTTGTTTTGCATTTATTATAATAATATTTCTCAATTGTACTTACTATCAGCTCAGATAACTTGTATTTGACTTAATTTTTTGTTTTGAAGCCGCCGTGCATAAGGCTCAGTATAACGTCCGAATTCACCCTGTTACTGCTTATAATCTCATTTTAATCCCTTATTGTAATAGAATACACATTTTAGCACTCCTCATGAACTCCAAAGTAACTATTAACTAACTGAGAGTAATGCGATTATTTAAGCGCCTCCCTCACATATTTCGCATAAACGTCACTAACAACGAAGCAGTTTGAGTGGTTTTGGGCCGTTTTCGTCATCAATTCCCCTCTGAACTGGAGCAGATTATTTTATTTGCTGTAAAATGCTTAGGAACTGAAGTAAGCGGCCTTGTCCGAAATAGAGTTTAAAGGAGACAATAGTTGGAATAAAGGAGAAAATATGAGGAGGAGATTCGCGTTCCTGAATAAAACGGAGGACAAATGGAGCAAGGCTTGTAAGAGCATTTAATTTTGGGTTCGCAGACTACACAATTTTGTAAAAGTATTGCCACTCTGACCTAAGTTAGTTCGGCAGTTAAACAAACATTATTGAAGTTAATTGGGGTTCTCGCTAATTTGCATTTATTTCAATGCCAATTAAGCTAAATGATTATGCTTAATCTTATTCTTTAAAGAAAGTTATATATTATAACAACAAGCTCACACTGTAATAGCATCAAATACCAAGTTCTTAACTTCTTCCATTCCTTTCCCCTTACAACAACAGAACTCCAAACATTCCACCGTAAACGCACTATAGTTCCCCCTATCTTCCACTTCACGTTGAAACCAGAACGGGAGTTCGTCCATTTCCTCGATCAGTTCTTGCCTGCTCACCGGTTTACTGTGCATTCGTGATGGAGCGGACGACTAAATCGCAGTTTAAAGTCTTGTTACCAATTGAGAGACGTTTCGGCTGTTTATTGTAATGTACCGTTTTGACTAAATATAACGCAGCTGGTTGTAGTGTATTGTGTGATTCACTTTTTGATAGGAGTTAAAATTAGTTGTTTATTACGGAATCCAGGAGGGACTATTCTTGAGAAACATCAGAAAATGAGAGTAGAGCTGCTGAGAAGTTAAGAGTGTGAACGAACGATAATAATGCTAGATTGGCTGGTATTAAAGCTGCCTGAATAAATTGGCCTGATTCTCGACATCCTCGAACAAATTCACCAACAAGTGATAGTCAGAAGCACTGAAATTCCGCTCGCCAAAGAGAAAATTTACTCTCTGCAGCTAAAGCAAAGTGCAAATTCTGCTCACATACTACTACAACGTTAATTTATTCCTATATTCCTGATTTTCGGTTAGTACCGAATAATTTAACAAATTGTTTTATGAAGTTATGTTCGAAATTAATATATTGTTCTGTTACTCAAACTAATAATCAGAATACTTATGTGAAATGACTTTCTATTTATCACACTTAAGTTATAATAGCATACAGCTTATAAACAATAATTACGAAACTATGACAACTATTATCATACTATTCTTCAATACAATATTATTAGGATGTATTGGTGTAAATCTTTGAATATTCTAAGGAATTTTCGAATTCCTTTGTGTTAATTAAGGATAAATATTATCTAGAGCTGTTATATTTTATGGAAGTTCCTTCAAATATCTAGTTTATTCTCCCTTTTATGAATTCTCAAATGTTTCTTATGTTAAATTTGTTGCCTATATATCTTCAAAATACACTAAAAATTCGTTTAAAATACTAAATTCTTTAACCATGATAAATCCAGATACAAAAAATTATGATGTCGCATTAAATACAACAGAGCGTTCATAAATTGCTGATTTATTATAATCAAGCTGTTATAGTGGTAGATTTGACTAAACTGCTGAATTTACCAAAATTATAAATTCATTATTAAGACTTCTTTAGTAGGCAGAATCCCAGAACTCATTATTTTTAAAACAATTTATATATACACTTTGCGTTGTTGATTATTTTATTGTTTCAATAAGATAACCAAACTATAATAATATTTACTTAGTAGCGAACGCATATTTAAGTGTTTCTTTGTTTTTCCCTGAATATAATACAGAGCCAGTTGCATCCATTACAAAGTAATTTTTTGGCGTGTGCTTATCTATTCCAATCACTTGTTAGAACAAATCTCCTATTTTTAATTATAGTGTTAAATAACCGCTTACTTAAGGAACTCCAAAAATCGATTTGTTTTTTGAGATTAGGGGTTTAGTCAGAAATAATTAGTTGTTTATAAAACTCAATCTAAATTTCTGATTGGTACCATCAATGCTACTTTTCAATTATTCGTCTTTAACGATATCATTATTTGCTGGATTAGTTGAGAATACAAAATATTAACTAGAAAATAATTGAGATATTTCAATACAAACAGAGTTAATAACTTATTTATCATAATTTGAACCCAATTCTTTTTCTTCAAATGACTATTATTCTAATATACCTTAATAGTCTATATCAATTCCAGATACCCAATTATGCCCTAAATATACTGCTTCTATAACAGGATTATCTAATAAATATTCTAATTAATTTACATATCTCGCAAAGTGAACAATCTCTTTGTGTTTTTAATACAACGCAAACAACATGTTAGGTGATGTAGTTTTCAATCCTTTTAAACTGCTAAATTTTGATGACGGTACATATTTACCATTTTATATAACCATAACACATGTATCTTAATTAATTATGGTTTTGTACTTATTAGGTAAAATTGGTAAGTATTACATTATTAGTTCTTGTTATATGGCATAATTTGTTTTTAGAATAGAGTTTGTGAAATTATCGTGATCAAGAATAAGTTGACTTATATCTCCAAATTCTGGAATATTCTTCAATTTTAATAAATAATCGTCTGTTTCCATATTTAGTTTAAATTTAGAACTTACAAAGTCTTTTGAACACAAATATTAAATGTCAGAATTCTTTTGTGCCATTATTGTCGATTTAGCCTTGCGATATAAATCAACATCTTTATGTATCAAACAATCATAACCATCAGTTACCAAACACTCTAAACTTGTTCTTTTGAATGGTTTTGATGTCTATTCTCTTAATTGTGTTAAATTTATTGGAGTTTGAGTGAAAACAGGTTATTAAGGAACAACACAACCTGGAATATTTAAATATAAGTATCTAGAATACGTTGTAATAGCTGTAGAAGAGATTCCTACATGAACTGTTAGTTATTTCTGAACTATTTACATCTAATAATACTCGTACAAACTTTGGATATATTAACCTTTTGAGGCATTTACAATTTTAGGTATTGAAACCATTTTAACCGAAACTATGTCATTATGCTAAATTTAAGGATACAAATTTAATATACATGGAATAGTTTAGATTAGTGGACGATGAGTATTTTCCTAATATGATATACTTGGACTGAATTAATAGAAAGGATTGAAAACTGGTATTAATTAGTCCATCATACGAATCTTTAGAGTTGCAGCTGAAAGACCATCCATATTATTCATTGTAAAGTCCGAAAATGTATCAAAAATATATGAATTAATAACAAGCATACCTATGAAATTACCTTTTATATACACAGAACGTGTTATAATTATACTATTGTTAACGGTACCCATTTCAATTTTATTACTCACGTATATCGAGTTTAGTATTACTATTATTTGTGGTAGTTAGTTCTTAATATAACTCTATTAATCAATATATTAAAAATTATAAATTTAGTCATGATTAAATACATTCGAACCTGTTTCAGTTATGTAAAATACATGAATATTTTCATAATTATTATATTAAATTGTGTTAACAAAATTTTATTGACCAAACATCATAAACAATATTTCATATTTTGCTGTAGACTACTCAAAATTATTTTATACAATAGTGTACTAAGAAAATTCAGTTTAATTTATTACTTTGTTTAAAATATTGTTTATTACATTTCCATTTACGTACTTAACATATATTTTATTCATTTATATAAATTGTGATATTTAAGCATAACAATTTAGAGTTGCTTGTAAAGAAAGATAATCTCTTAAGAATAATATATTGAATATATTATGTTATCGCGATTCTTCAATAATTATAAACATCCATATTCTATCATAAACTGAAGCTGTCTCATGAATCGTTTTTAAGATCGAATAGCTATCGTCAAAATTGTTAATAATAAAAACTACATCTTTGGATAATTTTTATATGGGAAGAGGGTTTGAAAAATGAAGATTGTAATTACTTGATTTAGTATCGTTTATAATATATTAAAATGTGTTAGCTTAAAATTCTGTTTTAAAAACTTGTTATTTCAGATAATTTTCGTCATACTATTAAATTGCGTTAAGAAATTATGTATACTTGTTTAAACTCTAATTAATAAAGTCATATTGTACTCTAAAAAAGTTTTATAAATCTTTTTTATCAGATAAAAATAATTATTTTAGCTTTTTAGCATCCCTTTAGTAGTCAATTGGAAAGTTTCTTATCGGATTCATAATCATATTTAATCGTATAAGTGCTTATGAAAGCGTAAACTCATATGCAATATTTAATTTTTTCATTAAGTTATCATTTAAGTAACTTGAAGGCAATAGAAATACTTTTGTATCATAAAACATCGTCGTGCTATCATCTATTTATTATTCTATTAAACTAAAAACGTTATTTTCATTAAGTTAGTCAAACAATATATTTTCTAAATTTTTCATAGATTAATGTAAGTCGATTTATGTTTGAATTAATAAATTAAGCATTGCTGAAGTGGAATATACTATATAATTAATCAAATAGCTGTTCATATAAATGTAAATTATTGAATCTCATTATTATAAATCTAATCACATATTTTCTGTATTTTAATATCTAGTTCTAAATAATATTACTGTTAATGCTTAAATATAATTTCATGTTCTAGATACACAAATGTAATATTTAGATATCATGATATGTTTATGTGTAAATTTTACTTTTAACAGAGCAAAACTTATTAAAACTCAAATATTTATTAAAATATTATTTCATTTCTATCAATCTTTGAATTTTACTAATAAAGATTTGCAAAATACTTACTTTTACTATAATAAATAATTAACTCTAATTTATATTTATTCACTCAATTCTGCGTTCTCCAAGAGCACGCTTTAATTATTATTTTTGTATATCATGAGTAAGCTAGAACTACGCTACTCGAGAGCTGTTGGCTAACTCAAATGTGGTTCTGGATAAGGAGACTGTCTCTCGAGCCTTTTATTTAGTTTGTATATAAATACGGTAATCCAGAAGCTCTCTGAAACATATGATGTTATAGCATACTGTGACGATATATTACTTGGTCTTGATACAGATTAATCAGATGAATTAGCTCTAAATGCCGCAGATGCAGAATTCCGTAATATTGGGCTCACCCTAAAACAGGCTAAATGTTAATCAACAAGGAAGGGACATAAGATCAACTTTATGGGTGTCGAATTTGAACCATAGCTTGAACCATAGCATCAAAGGCAATTATCGATACATCCATATCAGAAAAAGCCAAAAAAGTAATGGAAAATCTGAAGATGTTACATTAAAATATGGTAAATAGCCATGTTATCCTTAAATTCATACAATATATCCTCGTTCCAAAAGCAAACTGGGGAATTTTTATCGACTTAAACGATTCAAAATCCAAGTATGAAATATTAGATTAGCAGATAGCAGAATACGTCAAAGAGTTATTTGGTGTCGAATGCACCACACAAAGAATATATGAATTCTTATATAACCCGCATGATGCATAGGGCCTTCAACTATTAATGCCTGGACAAGCATTTGATACGTAATAACTTGTAATGAGTTTGTCACAATGATGTCGATTAAGGCTTTGAACAATATCATAATAAACGTAAGGAATTCATTGACAATGCCACCAAAAAATTCGAAGCGAACCTTACTATTTAAGCAAATAGAGCCTAAGAATACTCTAATGATCCAAGGAAACCCAAACCGGAACTCATCAATATTGCACACATGAGTTTATTAAGCAGTCGAATCTTAACCAATGAATAATTCGATTTAACATGCCAAAGCATTTTTACACCAGAGAAATTCTTCAAACAAAATGAAGAAGGAATAAATATTTTCTGCCCCTGCTGTAGAACTGAAGTTGTTATGCAAAATCATCACATGTACTGTAAAGATACCTAGTAAAATGAGCCCGTTCTGTAAAAGTAGCTGAAGCTCCATGTGAGGAACGATATATGGTCAACTGTTTTAACTAAATCCTCATATTTCACGCCCAGGTGAATATATCCTGTTGTTTTGCATTTATTATAATAATATTTCTCAATTGTACTTACTATCAGCTCAGATAACTTGTATTTGACTTAATTTTTTGTTTTGAAGCCGCCGTGCATAAGGCTCAGTATAACGTCCGAATTCACCCTGTTACTGCTTATAATCTCATTTTAATCCCTTATTGTAATAGAATACACATTTTAGCACTCCTCATGAACTCCAAAGTAACTATTAACTAACTGAGAGTAATGCGATTATTTAAGCGCCTCCCTCACATATTTCGCATAAACGTCACTAACAACGAAGCAGTTTGAGTGGTTTTGGGCCGTTTTCGTCATCAATTCCCCTCTGAACTGGAGCAGATTATTTTATTTGCTGTAAAATGCTTAGGAACTGAAGTAAGCGGCCTTGTCCGAAATAGAGTTTAAAGGAGACAATAGTTGGAATAAAGGAGAAAATATGAGGAGGAGATTCGCGTTCCTGAATAAAACGGAGGACAAATGGAGCAAGGCTTGTAAGAGCATTTAATTTTGGGTTCGCAGACTACACAATTTTGTTAAAATAAAACTGACAATAAAGAAAGATATCACACCACAAACTACTTCTATTTCCTTTTTCTCTGATCATCATATTAACAACATTTGAATAAAACGAAAACCCTTTGAGAGTTAAAAATTGAGATAATTTACAATTCTTAGTAGTATGTATATTCAAAAAATTATTTAAAGTTAAAATTAATGCATTTATTTATTTGTTATTGTTTAAATATTTTATAAGAGAATGGTCATGATTTTAAAATTTGTTTCATTCAAACTCTGGATTGTATCATTATGATTGTATCATACATGTATGTATACTAAAGACCATTATATAATAATTATTAATATATATTAGCGTACTGGAGTTGAATTGAAATACCACTTCTAAATGTCCAACTAAAAATTGCATATTACCTCAGAGCACATATTTTCAAAGGTATTTAACTCCGTAAATACAAACTCTGATATGCATCTTGACAATATCAATGGTCTTGCATTTATGCACAGATCAACTCATTTAACAGTTGATGATACTTTTACTGGACTAAGCTGCTTCATTCCGTCGTACATGATTAATCTGATCAAAGACCAGGATACCAAGAAGTACATAGAAGGCTAGGTGCAAAGTATAAAGTTGCCCATTATCGAGGATGTCTACAATAATTATGAAGACTTCATTTTCATGCCATACATTTCAGATTCTCAACACATTTCTAGACTAGTGTATATGGCTGCGGTTCAAGCCATTTACAAGCAGCTTCCATTAATAATCCCATCAAAATTCAACGTCCAATCACTTTTGACTCCAAGCAAATCCATAAACGATTTCATAATTTATTTCCCTTCAGCGCTGCCCTTTTTCTTGAACCAACCAGCATCAGCTGTTGGCCCAATCCAGTCCAAGTCCGAGCTTCTGCATACGATTTACATCGACCGCGAGCTTGAGATGAAGTAAGCTGCGATTTTAACAGCGGACACCTTCTCAATTGATCCAATGTACTGCGTTTTCCAGAATAACGCCCAGAAACGGTAATAAATGAATGCAGATCAAGCATACCATATCGTTAAAACCACATTTGATAGAGGAACTAACTTCCTTTTTGCTCCGTTTAATCCAAAATGCGTTTCAATTCAACAGGCGCATACATTTATTTTTGCAACACCTCCAGGATGTACTGACCGATTCGTAGGCGAGGATGAAGGATTTGAGAAGATTTTCATAGAGCATCTTGGCGATAGCGAAGATGGATATTTATAAGCTGAAAAATTTGAAGAAATGCATCAATAATGTTGCGGACTGTTCGAAAATCACTCGTACATATCATTCATCGCAACCACAAAGCAAAATCAAGGGCTCGGAGGCGCTGCTATGCTCCTGATGGAAGACCTCGCAGACCAAGTCGAAGCTCATATGTACATAGAATGCTCTAACGCCGACAACGTACTCTTTTACGAAAAACACGGCTTCAAAACCAAAGGAATCTTCCATTTAATTATCAATGATAGAATGACAAAAATATTTGGCATGAATAGAAAAGGAAAGTCTTAAATCGGCGAATAATATACTGAAATAAAATAATGGACAACTGCTGAGTGAGTTAAATTAAATTTTAATTATTTCATTCAATAATTACTATATACATCTATCACAAAAACCCCACTAAATGAACACGGGAGCACTAATCTATAAACTAGCGTTACTATATGTAAACACCGTGAGTTATACCCTAAACACTGTACCTTAATCTTTTTTCTTAAATTAAAAACGTTGGTTATAGAATTAAAAACATCAATTACTGAATTAAAAAACCGCAATCACTAAATTAAAAACAGTTGTTACTAAATCATGCACAGCAGTCACTAAACCATAAACATCTATCACTGAACCCCGCAGACACCAAACTTTGAACAGCGGGACTTATACCCTAAACAAAAAACGCTAAATCAGGTACAAAAGATACATCCGGCGCTTAATACCTAAACACCCGGCCTTTAAAATATGAATCTACTGTACAGTGTTAGTATACTAATTTTACACTAATTTTACTTTATAAATCAAAATTAAACAGTTGATCTAATCAACAAAAAACTAGTAAATAAAACATATACCTTATACATATATAGGTATTCATGCGTATTACTTATTATTTCGTGACAGTACTCATTATATTATTTAAAAATAATGATATAATTTAAAATGAACAAATTCATATTTACTGAAATTTTGAGGCTGTATTCAGAATTAAAAGACAGAATTAAATTTTACTCCACTTTACATGATTAGTAAAGCATCGCTTATGAAACGCAAATAGACTAAAAATGTAGTATATAATGATATAACTAGAAAAGACTATGATCTATACTATAAAGATACATTAACTATTATAAATAGTTTATCACATCTTGAAAAAGAAATAGTAAGTTATGTTGACAATGTTATACAATAGGATAGTGAAGAAGAAGTCTTATTATGATGTGATGGAACATATTAACTTTATTAATATATAATATATAACTACTGCATTAACTTAATAGTAATGGAGGTGCTACTTCGCTTTTAAGCAAGTGACAAATACTATGCACTTTAACTCCATTTTTACCATAGATAATTCAAATTCATTTCATACATTTTTTCAAGATACATTTTTGCCTTTAATTTAATGGAGTTGACAAAGGTAACTGCCTTATTAGCAAATAGGTAACATAATTTGTATATTTAGAAATGGACACGATTTCTTTTCTATATATTATATAAGACAACATATAATTAAAAATTTCACTTCAATATTTGACGATGAAGTTGGATTAGGCTAAATCACTTTTCGTGCATGTAGATGGTGAATTTACATACGCGTACACAGATAGATAGGTGCATCGTTGTACCTCAGATTTGGTAGTTTTGGAGTCAAAACCAACCAGCGTTTCAGTGCAAAATGAGTTTGCGCATCGGTATCCTGCTTTCAAGCAGGGTAATGCGTTTTACGCTACGTATAGGGGTAATAACAAGATTTTTAAGCTGGATAAGTTTATTATTAAGGAGTTTGCTGGTTTATCAAATTTGTATCCGTATTGCATTTGTTCTTTCGGCGATTAGTTGCTTGTGACCGATGACAAGGGCAAGTTATTTTATCTATTGGCTAATGAGAAGCTCACTCGGTGCTAGCTTAAATTTGACAAGGTTCTTTCAGATATTTTCTTGCACAGTTTCGACAACATTACTTATTTGATTAATCGTGAGTGTTGCGCGGTCTACTAATTGAACAAGGACCTGAACGTGTTCCCGATAATAAATCCCCAGGACTCCAATTTAAACTAAATCAGTTTTTGTCTGAACAAATTCGTTTTAATCGGGAAAACGAAAGTGCAGCATTTTCTGATCGACCTTTAGAACAAGAAGGTGTGGAAAACGAAGAACTGGTTCGATTCGTTAGAAGGAGATAAAGTTACAAAGTACTTTAAAGTTGATCAAATCACGCCCGAACTATTCGACTTCTTCGGACCAGATTGCGTTCTCTACTATAAACAAGAAGCAGAATACGAAAAAATAATAAGCGCGGTGAGCAGAAACGTTAACGAACAAATGGTTGTTGAAACACAAGAAACACAAGAAGAAATGAAGATTGAAAAGGAAGAAATAAAAGAAGATAATGAAGGAGAGGGAAAATACGTTCAAACGGAAATGGACCTGATCGCATTCCTCGAAATGAAGTTTTAGATGATGCAAACAGCGTTTGAGAAGAAATTCGATGAGTAAAGAGCTATGATTGAAAAACTCTAAAATAAGTGATGAATATTTAGTCGCATATTGATATAATACAACCCTTTTCACTTAGAAATTAATTGGAATTATGATTGACTCAATCAATAATGATTGATATATTTATATCAGATTTAAACAGTAACTCAAATAATAACAACGTATAATAACATCAATATGTAAAAGTAAAGGTAATGTTATTCAAATTATAGTTATTTAATTTAAAATTAGTTGATTAACTACGAGAGATTCGAATTTACTTTACTAATATGTGTATTTATAGGTAATTAACGTATGTTTTGTATTCAATTTCACTTCAATGATAAGTCCTAAATTTGTACATCCTGTAAAACTTACCAAACGTGATGCACCGCACTTAGTATACAATAATGTTACTAGGAAAGACTTCGATCGTTACTATAAAAATTCAACTAGAATTTAAAATAGATTGGCTCACTTATCACCCGAAATAGTTGATTTTGTAGATGGCGTGATAAGTCATTAAGAAAGCGACGATGATACCTTTTTGTTATGAGATACTTTATATTTATTTGTAATCTAAACAAATTCACTTTTAGTTTTCAGCATTCTTAACTACTTTATCTAGTAGTTCTTTATTATCGCATATCCGCATTGATATTTATGTGATTTTATTTTGGCACAGTTCAATTTCTTTTTCTAGTGTTTTTTAGAATTGTGTTCCGCTTTCAGCCACCGCTGAGTAATTTCCGGGTTCGTATTTTTGGAGGATTTGTTCGAAGTAAGTCAATGAGGCCAGGCAGCTGAATAAATCTGCATTTGGTTCTTTGAGAACTTGTAATTGATCAACTAGTTAATCCAAAAATCCTGCTGCGTCAAGTTGCAGCATTTGCAGTTGTTCGTGCATTTTCTGCCTTTCCGTTTGCTTAGTTTTTGTTTTTTGAATGCGTGTGTCCGGTGTGTAGTAGAATCGTTTGAACATTTACCTCAAATTAGCGCTTTCAATTTGGAATTTGTGCTTCGCGTACACTGGCACCTCGAATCTTCTGTTTGTCTGTTATGTGATGTATTACAGTTGTGAAACGTAAATTCGCCACAGATCCTCTTTATACTCCTTGTATGGGTTTGACTCGAATATTTTCTATTAAATAACCAATAGGTCAAAATCGTCGCATATAAATTATTACAATGTGTTGTATATAATAATGCAAACGAATTCTGGAACGCTCCTTAACGCCTCATTGTTGAGAAATCCGTCGAAGAAGATGAAGTCCCAGAGGTTTATGAGTTAGTTCACGGGCAGTTCCCTCGAGAAGAGGGTTCTCGCGATTCTGCACACGAAGAGTTCTGGCGGAACATCAAGTTTGTTTAAAATGGTGTGAAGTTGTGGGCATATTTCGTGGGCTACTTTGAGCGTTAAATCGGTTATTTATTTAAGGCTTTGAGTATTTTAACTCGATTCTTAGTCAGTGAACCAGTTAAGCGTTAGTGAGATGATGTGCCTGTATATTTAAAACGCGATTGCTTCTGAAACGGTTTCAAGTGAGTTTGTGCGCAAAAGGTGCTGATTTATGAAGGACATGAACTAAAATGAGGACCTGAAGTCTGAGTCTGGGTTGTCGTCGTCATCACGCTGCAAATGCTGATCACTTTATATTAACTACTGAACTAAAGTGAGGCCGTCAATGCACACGTAGTACACAACTGCTATTATGTCGTCGAAGCCCTGGCAGTGGTCCGTATTCAGTTATTACGTGAGCAAATACGTGAGCCTGAATATGGCAGTGCGCACCTCGTACGATTTAAAGTACGGTTCGTCGGGCATTATCCTCAGAACGTCCTTTCGCACGTTATCCCTTATTTTTGAGTTCAACGCTTAGCTATTAACGTACTGCATGAACCGCTCGCGCATCTCAAGCTCAGGTTCGGGTGTGAATTCTTTGAACACTTTGTTTTTCAATTTAAAATAATCATTTATCAGTTTGTTTAGTTGTTTAATCATCGTTTCCGGCTGGTTATCTATGAAACCAAATATTCTCAGCCACGCGAAAACACGCGTGAAGGCATCGGGCACACCAGACGAAATCAGATACTACGCAAGCTACTTCCGCTGTAAAGGCAAGTATTTATTAATACATGACATCTGGAGTGAAATAATAGTCAACTGTTTATAATATATTTCCAAGTAAATACTGCAAATTTGAAACTTTAACATGTTCTTTTTAATAATTTATTAGTCTAATTTATCTAGATTAATTAATATGAGCTAATTTTGATAAATAAATGCTAAACATGGTGGGCATGATTACTCGTATATTTTATAGTATTTTATAGAGTAATATACTGTATTAGTATCCTAAAATCAAAAATTATCACGAGGAACCCATTTTACTTCTAACATATTCCATCAATGCTTCTTCTTAAGTTTGACCTGGTTTGAGTTTAGTAGCTCCTAAACAGAATTAGATTTTTAAGAAGCTACATATACAAACAGGAGTTAAAATCGTATATGCAGTCTGTGCACCTTAAATAAGAGCTGGATACGTTGCTATGTGATTAAAAGAGAATTTTTAAGTTATTAACTCAACAATTACCCAGATAGTCATACCATGTTTTACTAGAGATACAATATATTTGAAGATATCAACTATGGTGACAATAAAATTTGTTGCGTCACGATCGCGTTTCCACCAAAACGCCATGAAGTATAATGGTAACTAAACTGATACTGTTATAGCTAAAGCAAGCATAGAACTTTTTAATTTTTGTATTTCGTTTGGATCTAAAACGTAACTGCAATAGCATGATATAGCCAGTAATGTATAACATAAAAACATTACCAAGTTATACCTGCCCATTCTTATCACAAATAGTGGCTATGGATCATGTTTCATATTTCAATAAATGGAGTGAATTAATATTGATTTAAATTATTTTATTATTGTATATCATATTTGAATATGAAAACAGAGTTTTATGATAAAATCAGATATTTTTTTGTTATTACTAGTATTAGAATTAAGATCAGATTGATTCATTAGATCTAACAATATAATTTACGTTTAATAACTAATCAATGCATTCTATTTTTAACTAATAAAAATAGTTATAATATGTTATAATACATATGTTGTAAATACAGACCATGAGAACACAGGAGAAGCAATTCAACCAGCAACAAGAAAGAGACCACGTGGACAACTTCGTTAAAATTTAAAATACAGAATTTGCCATATCTTAACTATGGCTACTAGTTGAATGGGTTTCACCCCATATTACCTTACTCCCACCGAACCCGAACCACTAATTTATAAATCGTGATTTAATCGAAATTTAGGATTAAAATGGCGAGAACCCGATCAGATCTGAGACGATGCTTTAGGATTGATGGGTGCACAAAAATAGACATTCTAAACAAGAACGTATTCTTCTATCAATGCATCGCAAGCGTCTGTAATTACATACTAGCAAGAAACAGACAAACCGTCAAGAGCAAAAAATATAGAAAATATATACTCCTTCGATGTCGCGGAACACTGCGCTGAGAACAAGCAGCTTTATCAAGAATTGACAAGCAGCTGATGGCAGACATGGAAGAAATCCTCCACCCAAATATTTCCTCTGACGCACTCCAACAATTTATACCTTACTATAATGCCACTTTAGATAAATTGACTCGATTACCAAATCCAAACTCGATAGACATCGGCTAAACTTACGATATATTGATAAACCAAAAATAGGTTGATTACAATGTGAAATAGTGAGTTGTTCCATTTATTTATGTTCAGATTGCGAGATATATTTATTTTGTTTCACTCAAGATCATTCGTATCACCGTCATCTTCTTCTATAGTCTGTTCTTATCCGATTTTAATTTTTGTTAGTAATTAAAAACTTTCTGTAAACTAAATAAACTTACTATCTTCAATAATAAATTAATTTATTGTCTCAGAATCTTTTCTCTCTTAACTTTAAGTTTTATATGCCACTATAGGAAAAATGTTTTCGCCAATAGCATCTTTTTCTCTATTTTCTTAATCATCATGCCCAGGTTCATTGAATAATACATATAAACCAGTGGTCTCGTCCAAATAGAATAAATTTAAATTGTAAAACGACTTAGAATATTCGTTAGCAAACATAATTCCGATAAGAAAATCAGCTTGTTTACCTTGGACGAAACTTTGAGCAACATCGTTTTAAAACAATTATTGGTGATCAATGCCTATCGCGAGTATAACTGTTGTAATTCCTTAAGAGATTTTGTATTTAGCTGTGAGTGACATAATATCCAATTATTTCCTAATGAATTAAGATTTTTAATCCGAATATTTACTACTAGTATTCAAATTATAATTAGGTAGCTCTGGTTGTAACATCGAAATATAAAGTAATTAATCGCGAACATATATTTCTTTTTATGTGACGTTAATAATCGGCTATTCTTCCATCAACTTGGTTTTCTCAACATTCAGCAACTTTATGGCAAAACCTGGTTTAACAAATTTTTTTCGTGATTCGTTATTATTCAAACTAATTTCTTCATAGCTTTTAACATTTGTTTTGGGATTTTATAAAGTTGTATTATCGGTTTACTTAGAAACGAACAAGGTATTATATATATTTAAAATCGATTTTGATGATTTTTGCAACATAGAAGAGACTTCAGTTTAATCTATCGCTTTGTATTGTAAAATTGTTGTTTTCAATGAACTTATTGACAGCGAAGCCTTTTCGAAATTTTACAACACAGTCTTAAATTTATTTGTTTTTTAAACTGTTGTACTTTCTTATTTGATGTATTTCTTAATATCTTTTACGTTTTGACTTAATTATCCCAACTGGTCCTTAAACACTTTTATATTCTTTTAATGATCTTGAGCTTTAATATCAAAATTAAACGAGTTCATCTCGTCTCCTATTTGCAATAAAACGTTCATTTGACTTAAATAATCATTTTTATTGAGTTTGAAATCTATTATATCAAAATAGCTGTCAATTATACTAAAGATAGCTGTTTTCTGTGACAGATTATAAAGAGATATGTTTTAGTTGTGCTTTTAACTAATTTTTTGTAGGGTTGATTCTATTTATTTTTCCAACTTATCAACATTCTATAACACTGGTTTAGCTTCTACAAATGTACATTTTAAATCATTATCATTGATTATTTTACTCAACCTACAGATTATATTGACATCACTTTCGATGTCTAATTTTTGAATGGCTATAATCATTTCAGAATATGAAGTTTCTTCGAATGCTGTTGTATTTTATAGCTTTTCATAATTTTATTTAAATTAATTAAATGCAAATGTTTCTTACATTATCAATTCTATGTTAGTTGTAATTACTTAGTCACCTTTAAGAACACTTAATAAATGCAATAAGCTTAATGATTCCACTATTTATGAATATTTGGTTTTAAATAGCATGTTATCTATGAGAATTTGTACAATATTTTAATTATGGATTGATGTTTGCATTTTGTTAAAAAATAGCTTCAATAAAGCGTTTATAGTGTCAGCTAATATAGGCTGATTGTTTGTTGATAATGCTTGCGTTTAAATACATTTAGTTATTTGTTATAATGGAATATTTATAGAATTATCTTAAAATGATACCACAACTCTCTGGTCATAGATATCATCATAGATATCATCGTTAAAGCCACTGTCTTTGCACAACGCCAGTTAATTATTGTAGTTATCTACACATATTTTGTGTAGTCTATACTCTTATAATGCTAATTTGTAATACGTGACTTGCGATTTAGGATAAAAAACTTTGTTATCTGTTTATACAATAACTAACTAAGGAGATATAGCGGAACAGATAGTTTATGCAAACGATGTTGAGTCTGATTACATTATAGTAAATAAATCACTAACGAGATATTATAACGAGTATTCTGGTTTAATTTGTGAATATTTTACACTATTAATTCCATGTATATAATATAACTTATTTGTAAAACTTGGGTGTAATTATGGTACTAATAAAGAAACGAAATATAAATACATATTTCTATGTTGTTGCAATCTGGATCCACCAGTTTGTAATAAGTTGCTACAATAATTTATAAATTCCGGCAATTTAGCATTGGTACCAGCACAAACAATGCTGTACTAATCTTAAACTAATTACAAATCCTGGCACTTTTTAAGTTTATCTCTTAGAATTTCCTCTTAATATACTAATTTATTCTATTTTTCCTAAAACGCTACTTTTAGCATAAAGGTAGTGAGATTTTAATCTTAAATATTATTTTTCCATATATTATATGATCCGTCTTTGTTATCATTATTGATTTGGACGACAGCATTTAATATATCTCTATACGCTAGAGCTTCAAATCCACTAATATTTGACAATTCAATAAATTAGGTAAATTGTTCTTTAATAATTTGCTGCTTATCATTTTGATACCAATTTTATTACATGCACATCTACTTAAAGTTATCTTCTAACATAATATTCATAACTCCATTTTCTTTTAGAAACATAGATAACGGGAAAATAAGAAATAATGTTCGTAATATGTCATCGGAAGTGATTTTATCTAGCGGATTAATAATTTGTTCAAATTATAATAAGTATTAGTTGTTAGTTTATTTAAATACGCTTTATAAACTTTATTTAAATAGCAAGATGAAGTCTTTAGATTTATAGTTAATAATCAAATATTTTGTTAATTACAATAACAAAGTTTGATAGTCAGCTTTGTTTTGCTAGGATACATCAATTTTTGTGTTGCATATTTCATCTATAAGTAAGATACCCCTAATTGGTTTAATAGTTTAATTTACTAAATAGTAATTGATTTATTCAAATAACTATTTGATTGTGTGCGAATCAATATTTAAGAGTTGTTTCAGAGCCTTATCGTCAATGTCTTAGTTCACTCCTTTCCTGTTTATTTCTACAAATTAACTTACAGTGTTTATCAAAGTACTGAGGGTTTCGTTGTAAAATATTGTCTAAACGTTGCTAATAAATTGTTCGATCGTTTCTTCTGTGTTTTGTGGACGGAACTAAGCTATTAAAAATTATTCTATGGTTTTAAAAGGTGTTTAATCAATTTTTTTGGAAATAATATATTTTAATAATGTATTAGAACGTAACTATTTTTGAATATTTTCAGCGACTTTTATTACCACATGTGTATATCCTGACCAATCTTATAAATTAGAATTTATGATGTAGCTTATCAACATTTCATTGTTTAAATCATACTTTTAATAGTTATTAATAAAATCTATGAATTTTTTGTTAAGCGATCCTATTTGATCTTAAAGTAGTAGATTATTTTAATAATATAATTATTAAAGTGCGCTTCCTGGACAATTATTGGCAACTATAGGAGTAGCCTTGAGTTAACTATGGAACAAGTAGGCATATAAAATAGCTAGTATAAATGTTGATTTTCCTGTTTTAGACCCTTCGTGCATTAAGCTAAAACTATTTGTAATAGATGAAGTAATAGCTTTGTGGTAAATGTAATTTAAAACGCAATTAAACACTTTAAACATGTGGCTTTACTCCACCATCAGACTAACCCAATATTATATTGGACATAGTTCATTTCGTGATTTTAAAAGGGTGTACTAAAAGGGAAGTAGTAAGGGGTTGAGACTTATAATACTTGGGGGAATCTATTTTTTTAGAACTGGTTCAATTTCTGAAAACTTGCATTCTATCAGATTCTTTCCTAAATTAAGATATGTGTCATACTCATTTCTTTTTGTACTGTTCGAATCGCTGGTTTCGACTTAGGATAAGTCTAACTCGAAAATCGGTAAAACTTATATGAACGGATTCATAACATAAGAAACGCCTTGTGCCATTAAATATAAATAGTTGGCTTCTTTTTTAAGTTCTGTTTCTTTGCTTTAAGGTACTTTATCATGATAAAGAGTAAGAAGTACATTATGTTGATAGATACACTACTGTTTGAAACCTATATGCATCATAAACAATGTGGTGTGACACCACATCCAAGATATTTTAATGGTTACTGTTTTGCTGTAAATTTAATTATATGCAAAATATCTATTTTAAATACTTACATCGTTGTCAACTATTGTAAGATTTAAAAAGCTGTCAAAATCATGAATACGTATCATTTTTAAAAATGAATATAGCAATAACATGTTGCCTACATCTTAAGAACATTATTAGTCATTTAATTCACTCTCATTAAAGTTTTAAAACTAAGGAACATATATTGTGAGTTAAGAATTCTAAAAATATGTTTATTGATCCTAAAGCAAAGTTGAAAATTCGGACAGGGTGCAATTATTATCTTTTTAGCCATTATCATTAATGTTTGCGAGAATTTTGTCAGGTGACATTTCAATGTTCAAGTCTGTATCGAAAATTATTTTAAGATATATCATATTGGGTATACTTTCAGTTTGTCCTCTTGATATTGTTGCATTAAAAGACAATTCCATTATAGGATGTGGAAACTAAACGCAACATTATTATATATTTGAATACACTATTTCAACACTCCTTATTTTATTGAATAGATAAAAAGAACAAATGAACATAAAGGCATAAATTCGTTATGTATAAGAGTATAATTAATCTTTATTGCATATTTATTTCCGATATTTTTAATGGTATTCTAACCAGTCAATTATCATATTTACTATACAGATTTTTAAATTTATCGTCCAACTATGCTGTGGTTTACGAAATAGTATCTAAGCATTTATTGAGAGTAATCAAAGCTGTAAATTAATACGATGTCTGGATATGTACTAAAAGACAGTAATCGAGTTTGGACGGAGATTAGCTGGCGGGTTGTAATTAATTGAATGAATTTGTTTTATTCATGACCACGAATACTTTAGTAAAATTTTATTTAAATTATGCCTCACACTCCAAAATTTACACTTCAAATATGCCTTTAAATACTTACTTTAATTAAGGAACCAAAATTTAGCTGGGCTGACTAACATGGGAATCGTCGTTAAATAATGTGGTTCAACACTGGATAAAATAGTTTTGATGAAAAACTAGAATATAAATCGTCCTTTGCTATTTTCAAGTTTTAATTGATGAATATTTAATATTTACAGGAAACTTGTCGATGGTCTGTCTGCAATTTCATCTAGCTATCTAATAACGAAATATTACTCTGAGTTTCTGTATGTTCCTAGTTTTAGTTGTATAATACCCAAAGAAAAGCAGCTGTTGTTTGGTACCTAAACCTCGAGTGGTATTTCCGGAGGTTCAAGTTTTTTGTTGGATATATACTAAAATGATGATTACAACAACATTAAAGTTTGATGGAATAAAAACTTTTCCAAAATCACACAAATTTTCAAGTTAACGATTTTTCGATTTCTTCACAGTGCTAGTTTGAGCCTTTCGAATAAAACAATTTAATAAGAAGACTTGTCTCCTCTTTTACACATGTTAGTTTTCCATGTTCGTTGATGAATAACGATATTCTAATACTCAATCCCTACTTAAAAATAACAACTCCCAACAATTAATATATAAACTTTTCGTATTATTGACATGCTTTTGTAATTAAATCATGATTTTTTGTCAATGCCCAATTATTCTGCTTCAATAATACTTTGTAGCACAATCAACATTTTCGTTACATTTTAGTTCAGCTATTACAGAAATTAATCAAAATTATAAGCGTTATTCTTGTTATAAAATTTATAACAAAACAAGTTCGAAAGATTTCTTAAAGGAAAGGCAAATAAGTTATATTGATAGTCATTTGAACATCGTTAAGTTTTTACATGCCCTAGATCCATTAGGCAATGTTGAATTTCTTGAACTAAATGTCTTAACTTAAGTTGTAGGAGCGATGTTTTATTCTGAATACATAACTGAAGGAGCCAATTAGATTGATGACCAACGAAAACAATTAATTGAACGAGCAAAATATTTTGAAAAATAACAATAAGATAAATTGTCTGATTTTATAAACTATCTGAAAAACATTTGGACTAATAATGAACATGTAAGAACCTTTTTACTTAAAGTTGAAGTTATGTCCATATCAAGCTGTGGAATTGAAAGAGTATTTTCATTTTTCCATCGTACTACCTCTCACTTTCTCAGGAAACAAATTTCGTCAACCACTTTGAGTGCACTGGCGTATGTCTATGTTGATAAAATATAACCTGAAATGCAATAATGGAAAGCTAGCAAAACAATAAATCCAGATAAATCATATGAAACTTGTTTAACGCTATATGAGTGCCCTACAACAGAACCAGATGAAAATAGTATAATGTAAGGTGATGAAGAAAGTGACAACATCTGATTTGTCGTGGTAATCACGGCACTAACTATTTATTATTTCATTTAATACATTATTGTTATGTAAATGGGACGCCTGATGCATAACGAAACTATTCATAACCGCGGAAATAACCGCGAAAATTAACGTTTTGATTTGATTGCCGCGTTATAATTTGGTTTTAGTGCCGCGTGCGTACGCGGTTATTTTCAAAAAGGGACAGCTTAAGTAATGCTAATTTGTAATACGTGACTTGCGATTTAGGATAAAAAACTTTGTTATCTGTTTATACAATAACTAACTAAGGAGATATAGCGGAACAGATAGTTTATGCAAACGATGTTGAGTCTGATTACATTATAGTAAATAAATCACTAACGAGATATTATAACGAGTATTCTGGTTTAATTTGTGAATATTTTACACTATTAATTCCATGTATATAATATAACTTATTTGTAAAACTTGGGTGTAATTATGGTACTAATAAAGAAACGAAATATAAATACATATTTCTATGTTGTTGCAATCTGGATCCACCAGTTTGTAATAAGTTGCTACAATAATTTATAAATTCCGGCAATTTAGCATTGGTACCAGCACAAACAATGCTGTACTAATCTTAAACTAATTACAAATCCTGGCACTTTTTAAGTTTATCTCTTAGAATTTCCTCTTAATATACTAATTTATTCTATTTTTCCTAAAACGCTACTTTTAGCATAAAGGTAGTGAGATTTTAATCTTAAATATTATTTTTCCATATATTATATGATCCGTCTTTGTTATCATTATTGATTTGGACGACAGCATTTAATATATCTCTATACGCTAGAGCTTCAAATCCACTAATATTTGACAATTCAATAAATTAGGTAAATTGTTCTTTAATAATTTGCTGCTTATCATTTTGATACCAATTTTATTACATGCACATCTACTTAAAGTTATCTTCTAACATAATATTCATAACTCCATTTTCTTTTAGAAACATAGATAACGGGAAAATAAGAAATAATGTTCGTAATATGTCATCGGAAGTGATTTTATCTAGCGGATTAATAATTTGTTCAAATTATAATAAGTATTAGTTGTTAGTTTATTTAAATACGCTTTATAAACTTTATTTAAATAGCAAGATGAAGTCTTTAGATTTATAGTTAATAATCAAATATTTTGTTAATTACAATAACAAAGTTTGATAGTCAGCTTTGTTTTGCTAGGATACATCAATTTTTGTGTTGCATATTTCATCTATAAGTAAGATACCCCTAATTGGTTTAATAGTTTAATTTACTAAATAGTAATTGATTTATTCAAATAACTATTTGATTGTGTGTGAATCAATATTTAAGAGTTGTTTCAGAGCCTTATCGTCAATGTCTTAGTTCACTCCTTTCCTGTTTATTTCTACAAATTAACTTACAGTGTTTATCAAAGTACTGAGGGTTTCGTTGTAAAATATTGTCTAAACGTTGCTAATAAATTGTTCGATCGTTTCTTCTGTGTTTTGTGGACGGAACTAAGCTATTAAAAATTATTCTATGGTTTTAAAAGGTGTTTAATCAATTTTTTTGGAAATAATATATTTTAATAATGTATTAGAACGTAACTATTTTTGAATATTTTCAGCGACTTTTATTACCACATGTGTATATCCTGACCAATCTTATAAATTAGAATTTATGATGTAGCTTATCAACATTTCATTGTTTAAATCATACTTTTAATAGTTATTAATATAATCTATGAATTTTTTGTTAAGCGATCCTATTTGATCTTAAAGTAGTAGATTATTTTAATAATATAATTATTAAAGTGCGCTTCCTGGACAATTATTGGCAACTATAGGAGTAGCCTTGAGTTAACTATGGAACAAGTAGGCATATAAAATAGCTAGTATAAATGTTGATTTTCCTGTTTTAGACCCTTCGTGCATTAAGCTAAAACTATTTGTAATAGATGAAGTAATAGCTTTGTGGTAAATGTAATTTAAAACGCAATTAAACACTTTAAACATGTGGCTTTACTCCACCATCAGACTAACCCAATATTATATTGGACATAGTTCATTTCGTGATTTTAAAAGGGTGTACTAAAAGGGAAGTAGTAAGGGGTTGAGACTTATAATACTTGGGGGAATCTATTTTTTTAGAACTGGTTCAATTTCTGAAAACTTGCATTCTATCAGATTCTTTCCTAAATTAAGATATGTGTCATACTCATTTCTTTTTGTACTGTTCGAATCGCTGGTTTCGACTTAGGATAAGTCTAACTCGAAAATCGGTAAAACTTATATGAACGGATTCATAACATAAGAAACGCCTTGTGCCATTAAATATAAATAGTTGGCTTCTTTTTTAAGTTCTGTTTCTTTGCTTTAAGATACTTTATCATGATAAAGAGTAAGAAGTACATTATGTTGATAGATACACTACTGTTTGAAACCTATATGCATCATAAACAATGTGGTGTGACACCACATCCAAGATATTTTAATGGTTACTGTTTTGCTGTAAATTTAATTATATGCAAAATATCTATTTTAAATACTTACATCGTTGTCAACTATTGTAAGATTTAAAAAGCTGTCAAAATCATGAATACGTATCATTTTTAAAAATGAATATAGCAATAACATGTTGCCTACATCTTAAGAACATTATTAGTCATTTAATTCACTCTCATTAAAGTTTTAAAACTAAGGAACATATATTGTGAGTTAAGAATTCTAAAAATATGTTTATTGATCCTAAAGCAAAGTTGAAAATTCGGACAGGGTGCAATTATTATCTTTTTAGCCATTATCATTAATGTTTGCGAGAATTTTGCCAGGTGACATTTCAATGTTCAAGTCTGTATCGAAAATTATTTTAAGATATATCATATTGGGTATACTTTCAGTTTGTCCTCTTGATATTGTTGCATTAAAAGACAATTCCATTATAGGATGTGGAAACTAAACGCAACATTATTATATATTTGAATACACTATTTCAACACTCCTTATTTTATTGAATAGATAAAAAGAACAAATGAACATAAAGGCATAAATTCGTTATGTATAAGAGTATAATTAATCTTTATTGCATATTTATTTCCGATATTTTTAATGGTATTCTAACCAGTCAATTATCATATTTACTATACAGATTTTTAAATTTATCGTCCAACTATGCTGTGGTTTACGAAATAGTATCTAAGCATTTATTGAGAGTAATCAAAGCTGTAAATTAATACGATGTCTGGATATGTACTAAAAGACAGTAATCGAGTTTGGACGGAGATTAGCTGGCGGGTTGTAATTAATTGAATGAATTTGTTTTATTCATGACCACGAATACTTTAGTAAAATTTTATTTAAATTATGCCTCACACTCCAAAATTTACACTTCAAATATGCCTTTAAATACTTACTTTAATTAAGGAACCAAAATTTAGCTGGGCTGACTAACATGGGAATCGTCGTTAAATAATGTGGTTCAACACTGGATAAAATAGTTTTGATGAAAAACTAGAATATAAATCGTCCTTTGCTATTTTCAAGTTTTAATTGATGAATATTTAATATTTACAGGAAACTTGTCGATGGTCTGTCTGCAATTTCATCTAGCTATCTAATAACGAAATATTACTCTGAGTTTCTGTATGTTCCTAGTTTTAGTTGTATAATACCCAAAGAAAAGCAGCTGTTGTTTGGTACCTAAACCTCGAGTGGTATTTCCGGAGGTTCAAGTTTTTTGTTGGATATATACTAAAATGATGATTACAACAACATTAAAGTTTGATGGAATAAAAACTTTTCCAAAATCACACAAATTTTCAAGTTAACGATTTTTCGATTTCTTCACAGTGCTAGTTTGAGCCTTTCGAATAAAACAATTTAATAAGAAGACTTGTCTCCTCTTTTACACATGTTAGTTTTCCATGTTCGTTGATGAATAACGATATTCTAATACTCAATCCCTACTTAAAAATAACAACTCCCAACAATTAATATATAAACTTTTCGTATTATTGACATGCTTTTGTAATTAAATCATGATTTTTTGTCAATGCCCAATTATTCTGCTTCAATAATACTTTGTAGCACAATCAACATTTTCGTTACATTTTAGTTCAGCTATTACAGAAATTAATCAAAATTATAAGCGTTATTCTTGTTATAAATACTGTCATTAGAAAAATAAACGATAGAATATTTATGAGTTCCACTTCATCTCGAATGGTTTTCGTAGTAGTATAATATCAAAATATTAATGTATCAAAGAGCTGAACAACGCAATATTAAATTAAACACAGATTTATTACTCAATATACAATATATATCGTTTATTGCAAAAATAATGTTATGATATTTATTACGTTCATTAAAAGTGAATATAGAGTCGCATTAAAAGAGTTCTACAAGTTACATTATCCGGAGATTGTTGAATACGAATAATAACATTTTCTGGTGCAGTAAATAAAACAATACTGTCAGGCTAGTATTATCTCGAATTTAATTATACTGAAATGTAATTAATAAGCTTACAGCTGTTAAATCTACAATTAATGATGCTATAGTGATTCTTTAATATTAATTAACATAATATACATAATGACAGCTTGAAACCATTTGACTGCATATTTAAATTTATTTTAAGAAATATATTGTTTATAGATGATATCATGAATATTTTCACAGTAAGTTAAGTAGATTATAATAATAACTTTGATAATAGTTTTAGTGAACTTCGAGTAACTATTGACTATATTTCAAGTGTTTCAAAATGTAATTTAATGTTGTACTAATCAGTAATTAGAAGCATAAAGATAACCTAGCATATATTTCTGGTATACACAATATTTAAATATGATTTCTAGAAGATATCACTTAATGAGTGTTAAACTAAAAAATTTCATATATACAAAAACTAAATCCCTATGAAAGAATAACTGATCAAAGTATTATTACAGGTGCTCTTTTTCTTTTTTATTCAGAGGCTGAAAATAAGTTTGAACCTCCGGAAAATGAGCACGACTATTTTTGTAACTTTGAAGCATATTTTGAATTTTTGTAAACAATAAAATTTTGAAAATGATAAAAATTTTGACTTATCTCAATGTTAAGAGTAGTTAAAGCGAATTCAATTAAACTATAGGATATAGCTATGTAAAACTATAGATCATCATTTTAGATAAGTAGTTGCTATTGTGGGAAGTACTAAAAGACCTAAAATTCAATAAATATGGAAGATAAGAAGGAAGGTAAAATTTATTAATATTTTACTTTATTATTTTGAAGTACACTTAACTCATAACAATATTAAAATTTCACTCCCAAATTCCAAAAAAAGTTTCGGAAGTTTACTGTACTAAATGTAAGAATAACAGATTATTACAGTCATAGGACAAAATAAAAAGACTTGAATTTTATAATGATGGTGTGAGTCTAAAATTATACAGATATATAGCATATACTATTGTTATACTATAATTTATTTCACTAACCAGATATCACCTCTCATTTTTATACCACATCATAATAATAATGTATAGGTACTTAGTACATGTATTGAATATAGTTTGAGCTAAAACTTTAAATAATGTTAGCTGGTGATACTAACAAATTATTTTTACTAGAAGAATTGATTCGATGTTTCAGGTCATCCTCAACTGTGCTTTGGTCATTCTAGAGAATTCATATTTTAAGATAATATTATATTGTTTTATTCTTGACATTGTAAGAAGTTAAAGCTGCAACGACCGACTTTTTAGCTCAAACCAAACTTTAGATTGAATCAACAAAATGTTCAAAAACCTGGTGTGGAATATATTACAATTTGTAGTCAATCCAGGCCTTGTTTCATCAATGTTATGTAGAGTCATATTATAATTGAATTCTGTAGTTAGACCAGATTCCACTGAGGAAATTATCCAAATTAATCATGTAGTATAAAACTAATGATGGAAGAAAATAATACAAAATATTTAAAGAAAACAACTCAGTTGGGAAATCATTGAAACTGTAACGGTTTTAGAAACGAAATTTAAACTATGAAGTTTATTTCTCATCGGTAATATTCCAAATAAACAACTTTATTATCTCAAAAAATCAGGCTTTATCAACGCTCTCAAAATACTGATATTTACAAATGTGATTTGTTTAACACTGTTCAACTTAAGGTTTCTTGATGCTACATTGTTGTAATGTGTAATGAGAGAAGACTTTGTAATTTAAAAGAATTTATTCTTAGTTTTTATTAGTTTTCTTATTTGTTTAATTCTTTGTAGTTAAGGGTAAACATATTACGATGAATTCGCTGAATATATCTTTCTAAATTATTCACCACCACTCCGCGGAATGTATTACTATGAAGTTACTTTACCTAAAAACAAGGCAATGAGCGATTCAAAAAATATTATAAAAACACTATATAATTGCCAACTGAAGAATTCTGGAATAGGAAAAGTTCTCATTCAAGTGAAATCCAAAAATGTTGACTAACTTAAGAATTTAGGATATTACGTTTCAAGCGCGAACGGGTTCAATGAAGTTGCGTTCGCCATGTTTTAAGAGCCTTAAGAAGTCCGCAATGCAAAGATGAACCACGAAAACAAGTAACAACAGAAAATTCAACAATAAGTGGAAAACGTTTTATAGAATACTGTCAACAACTATTTAAATCAAAACGGATTAACTGTAGTAAGGCAACAACCCGTGAACCGACTCCAAGTTTATAACCATGTTGAATAAATGTACGCACCAAGAATATCACCAAGATAAGTAACACAGCCATTTCTAGTTCCATCATCCACTATTAATCAAAGAACCCGAATTATATTAGGAACCAATCTTATGTAACCTCCTATGGTATCATCTGTTAATCAAGTTACTACTCACAGAGTTTCTAAATCTGTCACTAGCTCTATTGGTGGATAAAAAGTAACGGTAAGACATTCTACCACTACTAAAATAAGAAAGAATGAACCAATTAATTCGATTTATATATCTAGCTATCTATAATAATGATTAATTATTATAATTTAAATCTCTATTTGATATAAGAAATACTTGTTGTTAATAATATTACCAAAAATACAATATAATAATAAAATAAATAATTTGTAATGTAATTTGAATGCTCAACTTAAGGGTTTAAATTTAAATTTATCTGATAACTTGAGTGTTTCTACATTTATACAACCACTCCGAACCACTTCACTTAAAATGTAATATTACATAGTTACTTTACCTCGACACAACTCAATATCCGAAAACAAAACACTAATTAGGCAAATGTGTAATTGTTAAATGAAGAATTATGATATTGGGAAAGTTCTCGTACAGGTTTCATTCGGAAATTTAAATTCTCTAAGAAATTAAGGATTCATCTTTGAGCAAATAAATTTTGATTAATATCAATTTGAAAACTTTGAAGAACCGTAAAGCGTTCGTAACGCTGTTAGAAATCACCATAGGAACTAATAACAATAATAAAACCCATAAAATGGAATGTTACACTAGTTCCAAAACAACTAACGTCAAAATAATCAATTAAACTACGTTCAGTAGAACCAGTATCAGCCTAACTAACGATATGTTCATGAAAACGTAGAACAAGTATTTTAACCCAAGTAATATCAACAGCCATAAAATGTTTAGCCTTTGAATCTAGGTTAATAACGTTTTTATTAACCCAATAAAAATACACAGCCTTTCCAATAAATAAGACCTATTTAGAATGTTCCGGCAAAATAGACCTAACCAGTGTAATAATAACCCATGTTATAACCTATTTAATAGGCTAGAAATATCATTGACTAAATCAGAATTCCCTAGTCCCCAATAAACTAAAAAAGTACGGTGTATATTCATAGTATTTGTGAAATCATGGAGAAAGACGTCGAATTGCTACTTACATAGTAGTTGTTTGATTAATTAAAGTTAAAATACTATAATTGTACTTACCAAAAATAAGGAACTACAATTTGTGTAACTGGTCCAACAGAATCGGTTAATGAAATAATAAAATATATTGAAAAAGATTATGTTGGAAGTTATATCATTCGCAAAGAGTGATCTAATAATAATTATTATTGTATGCCATATTATTTTAACTGATAATTTGTGAAATATGTTGTACATAAGAAGAACACGTTTAAGAAATTGAAAATTACTAAAATGGTTAGTAAACATTAACATATTTTGTTTTTTACAAAGAATAATTAACTATGAATAAATTGATATGATATAAATTTAACCAAATAAAATATAATCAAATAAAACAGTAAAATTCGTCAGCTTTTAACTGTTATTTCACGACATAACAATCAATATCTGTTTACTTAGTATGTTTGAATTCATTTAAATTACTTGAAATTAAATTATTAGTCAATTTTCTAGACTAATGTAGTTTGTATCGTAAGCCAAATTCTTCTTCCTACTTTTCAACCTGTAAAAACTGAATAGTGATCAAAATAAATTATAACTAAATTATATTATCATAACTATTCTTGAAAACAAAATATCACAACAGAAATTCCTCATCGCTGTCGTGCAGGATTACGTCGTCGACGAAGCTCACGATTTCCGGTTCCAGGTCGTTTAAGTTGCTTTTGATGTGGTAAGAGTCCTTGAAGCACTCCTCGAACTCCTTTCTGGTCACGTCGTTGAAAACGGTGTTCCTGTTTGTAACCGTTTTGAGGGATTTCCCGGTCAAAGGTCGTTTCATTTGAAGTGAAAAATAGAATGGCAAAAGACAATATAAATTAAAGTTAAAGGTGAATTTGAAATTACAGATTGATTTGATTTAGTTATAAATTAATTTGAATTATAATGCGATGTATAATAGTGTGGCTGGAGTATTCAAAAATGTTTCAAAATATGACAACATTTTTTTGAATTTCAATATTTAAAAATCATTTGCAAAGTTTTATAATAATTATTTTTGAGCGGAGAAAGCCAGTATTTAATAAACGGTATATAATCACAATTAATTTTATAAAAGAACGGACAAATATCTGATGCGGAGTAACGCGACATCAGTTGTTGCTTTATTCAGCTTGTTTGAGACCAACTATTAATATGTTGAAAATGTGATTTAAGAATTTATCAAGCAATAAGACTATAGTAAGACACTGTTCATTATATACAAAGCTGGATTATAAATAGTAGACTATTTTAACTACAAATTTTTAGCTTAATAACGTAAATTAGTATTATAGTAGAAAATTAATATTGATGATCAATACGTAAATTTTTATGGATTTGATGTAATCCAAATAGAAAACCTATTTATAGTGAAGGTGGACTAAAATGCAACAGACTAAGAGATAATGAACACGCTGCTGGAGCTATCTGATGCAGAGTACTTCTGCAACTGGTCCTCAACTGCCTTCCACGATTCAAGTAGAGTTTCTCTCCAGATGAAGCAGATGGAACTGAATAATGCTAATGTTTCCGTGTTGAAGCAGGTTCCCACCTACCACTACTTAGACAGCTCAATTACTATGAATGAAGATCTAGAACAGTAACTGGAGACGATCCTCTTCAAGAGGGAGTGTTTGGAGAACATTAACAAGTACTCCTCTTTCAGTGACCTGACTCTTCAGATAGCTCAACAAAATACTGTTTCGTAGGTAAATGCTGTTACTGCTTACTTGGACCTGAGTGATAAGTACCAGAAGTCTAAGATGATTCTAGACGATTCTTCAGCTAAGTATTTACTTAATCTGGCGAGACCCAAACAGCGCTTTGATGCTGTGATCTCTCTTGGTGCTAAGTAAATTCGATGTTGGACATGCGAGGTTTGTAAATAGTCCATTCTCCGTTTGCTGGATTCGCTTTCTTTAAGTGGGATCGCTTAGTTGATGTGCTTGAGTCTAATTTTTCGCATTATTGGGAGGAGAAGAATGTTCATTTGGGACGTGCTTCTAATTGGTACTCCTATAAGTATAAGGACACACGTTTAGTGCGCCATGCTTACGACAGCCGTTATAACATGTTCAGCTCGCACCATTTCGACTTGTGCGACTGCTCCCCTGCTAATTCTTACTTACTTTACAAAGAATTCTCTCAGAAGTTGTAGCACAAAATATAAATATTTAACCTCCAAGCAAAATAATCGAGACCAGTTTTCCTCCTAAAAATAATGGACAAACACTTCGAGTCAACTAATGTAACCAATGAACAAATTGCTCGCCTTATTTTATCCCTCCAAAAATATTCAAGTGATTTTGAACTGAGGATTTCGGTTCCAATCTGGGCCAAGCACGCTTTGGAAAAGATTCTTCGCAAATATTCATATGATTTTATCAAAATTTATGTGTGGACTGTTCAGTGGAACGATGACCCGTACCATAAAGATTGGGAAGAAATGGTAGGAGACATAGTTTTGGCGAGGGGAAGCGAAATGGTTGACGGACTGGGTTCACTTATGGATTGGGCGTGGATTAATAGATGAATGGATAATATTATTAAATGTTTATTACCAACATTTATAATTCTTTATATTTTCTTTTGTTAAGTCTAGCCAGATTATATACTGATAATTTAAAGAGTGATTGATGAAATCGTATTATTCACAATTAACTTGTAATTCTAACTAAAATCCGCTTAATTAATAAACATAATATGGGTGCTTATGTACAAATTCGGTTAGCTTAAATACAAATGCTGTTAGCTAACATCCATACAGCTTACACTCAAAGAACTTGCCTACAGATACCTCCATTAATAATTTAACATCATAATCAGAATGATATTCATTGTCACTGAACGATACTATTCCGTACATCAGTATTATGATTATTAAATATAATACGCCTGCGATGTTATTATTAGAAAGATTTATTAGAAATATAACATTATATATAATGGATCAGATCTCCTCGCCAACTAAATTAATAATTGACTCAGTGTCGGCAATTGTCTTGTACTTATGAGCTGGCTGACAGCATTTAACTTCCCCATCGTTGATTTTGAGTGTCTTCAAAACTTTAGACCCAAACCCGTTCACGTTGTTGTGAATCAAATTCCCCACTATAATCCAAACAAATCCGAAGGCTTCAATTAATGAAAACCAGTTGAGTTCTTCTCCATAAGGCATGTTTCCATGAGCTGGCTTGGAATCAACAGTTGAATAGTAAAGGATAATCATGACTAACCACACAACAGCAGGAGAAAGAGTGCTAATCAACGCTCTATGAGCGGATGTTAATAACTTGGACATCGTGAATCCAATAAAATTAAATACAGCCACAGACAAGGTATACAAACACATAAGACCACAAATTAGAGGATTCTTGGCAAACATATACGCTGCATTTATAAAATTCTCCTGCGAACCATGGTCGTTTCCAGGAATGAAATACAGCGCTGGAAAGAATACACATACACATAGTAATGTCCCACATACACCTTCAAAACCTGCTAAGAAAAGAGGCGGAATAGAATCAGTTCCCTTCATAATCTTTTCTTCGATGATCATTTATATCGAGCTAACCGCTTGTCCAGCTAAATTTAGGGCAATACCAATGAATATCTAACCCACCGCAGAGTTTTCACCACTAGTATTCAACATTGCAGTCAGGCCAACTAAAATTAACCCCACAATCACCATTACTACACCAAATACATGAAACATTTATGGAATACGTTTCAAGAATATCCTGCCTGTGAAGAGAACAAACACGATTAAAAACCCTCGCAACATTTATGTTATGGATGCTGGACAGTACAGCATACTAATACCTGAGAGAGTCGATGACAACAAATCACATGTTGATAGCAATAGAACAATTAATATGAAACGTCTGTAACCCATTGAGCCAGTTGGACTCTAGTGAAGCTATTTATCATCTTTCTTGTATTTATTCTCATAAAATTTCATGATAAAATATGCGGGTAAGCACAAAGCCTCGCCAATAAACATTAGGAACGTACTCCACCATGGTTTTTCGAATGCTTCAATCCCACCGAACATGTTTTTTCCATCCGTAGAGAAGGTAACTTTCATGGCAACTGTGTTAATTGTTCCAAACAACATAGTTCCTCCAATCAAAGAGAAGGTAATTAAGTTAGATGTTTTGTCTGACATAATAATAGAGGTGGAATTATAAACTAGATAAACCACACGATTACTATTTTGAGAAAGATTGATAAAAAACTGAAATCAAAAATCAATCACTAATCAACTAATGATTGAGAGCTGTAAAGAGCTTCCATATTTCTCATCAAAATTATATATAACCCAATTTATTGCATTTTCCTCCAACTATATACTTTATAAATAGTGTACATTGTACACTAAATGTGTTAAAATCACTAATAAACTGATTATGTTCTATCAAATATAATTTGCAAGAAGCAATATTCACTCCAAATAAATATATGATACTACATTACCTTGCTTGTAAGCGAGGTGCTATTTCGCTTATAAGGGTGTAGATCAACTCACTTATAAGGGAGTTTTACATGACGGAACTCCCTTATATGCAAGTGACAAATACCATGTGTTTTAACCCCGTTTTTGACCATAAATCATTCAAAATCGATATTTTCCCAAGATACATTTTGGATACATTTAAGGGAGTTGAAATCGGTAACCTTATAAGCAAATAGGTATACTACTCCCTTACAAACAAGGTTATGTAGTACTATATGGGGTATTAACGTTTTAAAAACTATATTGAATATCTATTTTTATGTTATTATATGTTAAAAGCAACAAATATATTTTAATAGGCAAGTCCATTTGCGAATTAGTTGCCATTTAAGTAAGTCAAAAGTATTCAATTTATATATTTCTATATTAACCTCCTATTAAGAACTCGAATAGCCTTTAGATATTATAGTTAAATAAAATGACTCACTTAACTGTTATCATCATTACTAAGGCTCAATTCAATCATTCCATCTTCATCTCATAATATTACAGTTAAATATCTAACCCACATTATCCCCTTGTTGGTAAATTGAGGGGTAAATTAACACATTGTAAACATTCCCCATAATTAATATTTAAATGCTACCCCATTGAGAGCCTGACTTTGGATATTTCTATTTTTACTTTTCTTGAAATTTCTTGATATTTTTCTTCATTATATTTTTATTATTTACTTATTATTACACTGTAATATAGAAAAATAGTTGTTATTATATTAAATTGTTATTCAATTTTCAAATTACTGTTACTTTATTTGTAAAAATGTAAAATATTGTTGCTGAAAACACATATATTATTTTCACATTTGTTAATACTAAACTATAATTCTAATATACACATGTTTTATTATATATTGATACATATAATTTATATGTGTTTATTAACTTAAAAGTAACTAATAAACACGATAATGTGCTAATTTATAATTTTTATAATCTTAAATTTGCATTTCTTTAAAATTGAGATTTGAATGTTTACTTTATAACAATAAATAGTCAACTTACATTTATACATCCAAAATATAAGTAAACCACTTCAGTTATGATATTGTTTAACTTCGTATACTTGCAAAGTAGTACAAAACTTGACTCTCATTATTTAAACAGTTTTAATTTAGAACTTAATATAACTAATCAACAAAATAAACATTCATCAGTTGTTGCTTTATTCAGCTTGTTTGAGACCAACTATTAATATGTTGAAAATGTGATTTAAGAATTTATCAAGCAATAAGACTATAGTAAGACACTGTTCATTATATACAAAGCTGGATTATAAATAGTAGACTATTTTAACTACAAATTTTTAGCTTAATAACGTAAATTAGTATTATAGTAGAAAATTAATATTGATGATCAATACGTAAATTTTTATGGATTTGATGTAATCCAAATAGAAAACCTATTTATAGTGAAGGTGGACTAAAATGCAACAGACTAAGAGATAATGAACACGCTGCTGGAGCTATCTGATGCAGAGTACTTCTGCAACTGGTCCTCAACTGCCTTCCACGATTCAAGTAGAGTTTCTCTCCAGATGAAGCAGATGGAACTGAATAATGCTAATGTTTCCGTGTTGAAGCAGGTTCCCACCTACCACTACTTAGACAGCTCAATTACTATGAATGAAGATCTAGAACAGTAACTGGAGACGATCCTCTTCAAGAGGGAGTGTTTGGAGAACATTAACAAGTACTCCTCTTTCAGTGACCTGACTCTTCAGATAGCTCAACAAAATACTGTTTCGTAGGTAAATGCTGTTACTGCTTACTTGGACCTGAGTGATAAGTACCAGAAGTCTAAGATGATTCTAGACGATTCTTCAGCTAAGTATTTACTTAATCTGGCGAGACCCAAACAGCGCTTTGATGCTGTGATCTCTCTTGGTGCTTGGTGCTAAGTAAATTCGATGTTGGACATGCGAGGTTTGTAAATAGTCCATTCTCCGTTTGCTGGATTCGCTTTCTTTAAGTGGGATCGCTTAGTTGATGTGCTTGAGTCTAATTTTTCGCATTATTGGGAGGAGAAGAATGTTCATTTGGGACGTGCTTCTAATTGGTACTCCTATAAGTATAAGGACACACGTTTAGTGCGCCATGCTTACGACAGCCGTTATAACATGTTCAGCCCGCACCATTTCGACTTGTGCGACTGCTCCCCTGCTAATTCTTACTTACTTTACAAAGAATTCTCTCAGAAGTTGTAGCACAAAATATAAATATTTAACCTCCAAGCAAAATAATCGAGACCAGTTTTCCTCCTAAAAATAATGGACAAACACTTCGAGTCAACTAATGTAACCAATGAACAAATTGCTCGCCTTATTTTATCCCTCCAAAAATATTCAAGTGATTTTGAACTGAGGATTTCGGTTCCAATCTGGGCCAAGCACGCTTTGGAAAAGATTCTTCGCAAATATTCATATGATTTTATCAAAATTTATGTGTGGACTGTTCAGTGGAACGATGACCCGTACCATAAAGATTGGGAAGAAATGGTAGGAGACATAGTTTTGGCGAGGGGAAGCGAAATGGTTGACGGACTGGGTTCACTTATGGATTGGGCGTGGATTAATAGATGAATGGATAATATTATTAAATGTTTATTACCAACATTTATAATTCTTTATATTTTCTTTTGTTAAGTCTAGCCAGATTATATACTGATAATTTAAAGAGTGATTGATGAAATCGTATTATTCACAATTAACTTGTAATTCTAACTAAAATCCGCTTAATTAATAAACATAATATGGGTGCTTATGTACAAATTCGGTTAGCTTAAATACAAATGCTGTTAGCTAACATCCATACAGCTTACACTCAAAGAACTTGCCTACAGATACCTCCATTAATAATTTAACATCATAATCAGAATGATATTCATTGTCACTGAACGATACTATTCCGTACATCAGTATTATGATTATTAAATATAATACGCCTGCGATGTTATTATTAGAAAGATTTATTAGAAATATAACATTATATATAATGGATCAGATCTCCTCGCCAACTAAATTAATAATTGACTCAGTGTCGGCAATTGTCTTGTACTTATGAGCTGGCTGACAGCATTTAACTTCCCCATCGTTGATTTTGAGTGTCTTCAAAACTTTAGACCCAAACCCGTTCACGTTGTTGTGAATCAAATTCCCCACTATAATCCAAACAAATCCGAAGGCTTCAATTAATGAAAACCAGTTGAGTTCTTCTCCATAAGGCATGTTTCCATGAGCTGGCTTGGAATCAACAGTTGAATAGTAAAGGATAATCATGACTAACCACACAACAGCAGGAGAAAGAGTGCTAATCAACGCTCTATGAGCGGATGTTAATAACTTGGACATCGTGAATCAAATAAAATTAAATACAGCCACAGACAAGGTATACAAACACATAAGACCACAAATTAGAGGATTCTTGGCAAACATATACGCTGCATTTATAAAATTCTCCTGCGAACCATGGTCGTTTCCAGGAATGAAATACAGCGCTGGAAAGAATACACATACACATAGTAATGTCCCACATACACCTTCAAAACCTGCTAAGAAAAGAGGCGGAATAGAATCAGTTCCCTTCATAATCTTTTCTTCGATGATCATTTATATCGAGCTAACCGCTTGTCCAGCTAAATTTAGGGCAATACCAATGAATATCTAACCCACCGCAGAGTTTTCACCACTAGTATTCAACATTGCAGTCAGGCCAACTAAAATTAACCCCACAATCACCATTACTACACCAAATACATGAAACATTTATGGAATACGTTTCAAGAATATCCTGCCTGTGAAGAGAACAAACACGATTAAAAACCCTCGCAACATTTATGTTATGGATGCTGGACAGTACAGCATACTAATACCTGAGAGAGTCGATGACAACAAATCACATGTTGATAGCAATAGAACAATTAATATGAAACGTGTGTAACCCATTGAGCCAGTTGGACTCTAGTGAAGCTATTTATCATCTTTCTTGTATTTATTCTCATAAAATTTCATGATAAAATATGCGGGTAAGCACAAAGCCTCGCCAATAAACATTAGGAACGTACTCCACCATGGTTTTTCGAATGCTTCAATCCCACCGAACATGTTTTTTCCATCCGTAGAGAAGGTAACTTTCATGGCAACTGTGTTAATTGTTCCAAACAACATAGTTCCTCCAATCAAAGAGAAGGTAATTAAGTTAGATGTTTTGTCTGACATAATAATAGAGGTGGAATTATAAACTAGATAAACCACACGATTACTATTTTGAGAAAGATTGATAAAAAACTGAAATCAAAAATCAATCACTAATCAACTAATGATTGAGAGCTGTAAAGAGCTTCCATATTTCTCATCAAAATTATATATAACCCAATTTATTGCATTTTCCTCCAACTATATACTTTATAAATAGTGTACATTGTACACTAAATGTGTTAAAATCACTAATAAACTGATTATGTTCTATCAAATATAATTTGCAAGAAGCAATATTCACTCCAAATAAATATATGATACTACATTACCTTGCTTGTAAGCGAGGTGCTATTTCGCTTATAAGGGTGTAGGTCAACTCACTTATAAGGGAGTTTTACATGACGGAACTCCCTTATATGCAAGTGACAAATACCATGTGTTTTAACCCCGTTTTTGACCATAAATCATTCAAAATCGATATTTTCCCAAGATACATTTTGGATACATTTAAGGGAGTTGAAATCGGTAACAAATAGGCTCCCTTACAATTATTAATTTGATAAAAATTATATATCCCACTCACTTAACTTTCGTTTATACTAGTTCGGTCTTCTGTACAGGAACTGTAAGTTCACGCGAATGATCATTAGTTTTAGACACACCTATGTACGTTAGGCGCACCTCCGCAGCCAAGGCAACCAACGACTCTGGTACAAGCATCCAGGGCTGCTTCGTGCAAGCCGATCTATACGGGAATCCACATGGGTCGTACCATCTGCGTTTCTAAGGAAGCAATGGAGCGGTTGCCGCTTTCCAATCCTGAAGGCTCGTTGATGGCATGCCCTTAGCCATACCGATCCTTGACGGCAGCTCAGCACTTCGAACCGGGGGATTTTACCTTCCGCAACCGATTTGGCCGCGCCGCATCTCAGGAAGTAAGAAATGTAGCGAAGAACGAGAAATGCAACCGTATGAACCCATCATCGATCACACTAAACAAAGCTGGTATTTCAGCAATGCCTCTTCAGCTCTAACGTCGAAACGCCAAGCCTAATTGTTCGTTGACACAATTTAAGTATTGGTTATATATGTTACAATTTACAACACTCTTGATGTCAGTGAATTTAATGATTAAAACTATAGAAAATGAATAATTTAAGGCGCTATTCTTGTTAGACGCGCATTACCATATTTTTAATTATTTTCAAATTCTTGAAAAATTAAATAATATTTACACACATAAACGATAAATTCAAAATTCAAGAATTATACGATGGACAGGTAAAATTACAATTTACCATTCCCTCGTAGTTAATCCATCCTAATTTAAACAAATAGTTCAAATAATTTCACTGCCATTAATTTTGCATCGGGTTCTAAAACATCTGAACGGGTCTTCCAAATTGTTGAGCTGGAACTTGATTTTGAACTGGAAAGTTTTGGCGGAATTGTTGTTACTGATAATTTTACGGCTGAGCGAATTTAACTGGTTAGACGAAAGGGCTTTGATAGTTTTGAGTTTAGGGCATTTGCATGGGCATAACTTACTCTGGGTAGATTCTAGGCTGTTGATATTACTGTTGATATTAATTTGGCATTTATAGATGCATTTACTATTAAATTTAAGATTATTAGAACTATTAAATCTACTATTAGTAATTTTGTTGAATTTATGGTTGATATTGTTGGGGCTATTAATAACTAACGTGAGGGATATTTTGGCGCGGTTACTGTTACGGCATATATTAAGCAGGTTACTAACTATTTGCGTATTATTACTGCATTTACTGCTGATTTTGATATTATTATTGATATGGGGCTTGTTGAATTTGTGGTTACTGCTATCCATTAATTTGCTGTGCTCTGAATTGTTACTACGGATTAAAACGCTATTTTTACACATTTTGCTGATTTATTTAGGGATTGCGCTGTCCACTAAACATTTCAACATTATCACCAGGCTATTTGAACTATATCTCCTAAAAAGTTGACCAATCATAAGCTGTCATCATTATTTTCTAAATTTAAAACGGTTTTTCGAGATTCATATGTTGTGTTTTAAATATAACATCATAGATATTTCCTTCAACTACGCATACAATTACTTCTCCCATTTTAGAATTCTTTATACTTCCTTGGCAACAATTTTTAATAACTTTTTTAGCTTCTGATGCTCTTATTCCTAACGGAAGGCTAACTTAGTAATATTTATACATTTGTGGAGTGTTATCAAATATATCAGTGTTAAATTTAAAATATAATTTAAACGATGATAACAAAATGATAACAAAAAACGCTGAACTTCACACAATGATCGAGTTGAAATTGTAAACGTAACGGTTCCGCTGGAGCTAGTGTGGTGCTAGAATGTCCACTTAATAACAATGATTAAAATAGTGGAAATAAGTGCGGGGCTGGATGTGCCGCAGAAATCTCAGTTATTATATAAGTGTGACTGGCGGAATATTCTAGGGCTGTTATTTTTACAGGACCTTACAGGAAATATTTATTCCTGTATACAGGACGGCTGTAAAGAAATATTACAGGAAAATGACAAAACTGTAAGAAAACACGTTAAAAATCGAGAATTTTTGGAAATTTATGATTTTATTTTCATGCTTTTTATTCTAATTCTTCTTGTGCGAGCTTATTTATTGCTTACACCAAGTGTTATTGATTTCTAAATAACAATAAGGTAACTATTACAAAATATTTTCAAATGTTTGTATAAAAAATTAATATAATCCAAGTTGTTATTGTCAGGGTAATAAATAACAGTTATATACACGCTTATGATATGCTTAATTTTACATTAAAGTTTAAAATAGCCTTAATTTCTAAGTATAATTTAAATTTATTCACGAAACCAACAAATATTTTAGGAAAAACAATCTAACACATCATATTATTGTTAAATTAATTGATTTATATTCTAAGTAGTGAATTAATTTAATTTATATCACTTGGTTCATTATTTTCGTAAATAGTATATTCAATTATTTTTATAAATATAGTTATATAATACTTTATAGTTAAAATATCAATGAGAAAGATCGTTTCCCAACATATTTGAAAGAAAACATTACGAAATAGTTTATTAACATATAATTAAATATTTTCTAGATAACAAAATTACAAAATTATGAAGAAAAACATATCTATCATCACAATATAGATTACTACATGAAATATAAAGTCATCTGAAATGATACACATACTTATCGCGCAATATATTTTCATCATTTGATACACAAATATATATGTCACAAATATAAAACTATATTACTTATTAATAAAACACTATTAAGTGCATATTTTAATTATTGTACATATTATAGTCATTTTTAACTTAATTTATTTTATTTAAAATGATAATAGACAATATAAATATTATAAATTTTAACTTTAAATATTTTCATTAGGTTAATAATCATTTTTATTAATATACTATGTTTAAAATGTAATAACCTGTGAACTATACAACAAAAATGACTTTCTCTATTGTTTTGTTTCTGTTCTATACATTTATATATTCTTCCAACTTATTATTAGTTAGATTTATTCAATGTTTTATACTTAAAATATTCTAAATACAGTTATAGTATTGTAATTTAAAATATTTATTATCTTCTTATAATATAATCATTGAATAGTATGAATATAACTGAATGAAATTCAAATTTATCGCAAATAAAGTCAATGTTGTGTGTTACAATTATTAACAGCCATCAATTATAACATAGTGACGCATATAAAATCGTTTAAATACTATTTCATGGAACTTCTTACATATATTCTTTCTAAAATTAATTAATATCTTTTAGTTTTACATGAAGAACCTTTTATATGTATTGCATGATCATAATATTCTTTTAATTCTGCACTTTGTTTTAATTAGTATCAATTATTGCAAACAGTTATTTTCATCATTGATGTGGTATTAATAATAATATGTATGATATTGATATACGTTGATAAATTTTAATGTTTGCTTCATTTATATAATAATATAGACAATTGTTTACAGCCTTATATATTTTCCTGTATTACAGGTTACAGCTCGAAAAACGACTAAACTGTAACATCCTGTAAAAATAACAGCCCTAGAATATTCATTTACAAGAAGTCTGAACTAAATTGTTAGTTCAAAAAAATAAATTAAACATGAAATACGTCACACGAAATATCTAATCTAAAATAATAAATGTTAGTTATATTAGTATATAATCAGCTGTAATTTAATATTTAGAAATTTATTTAGATTTCTATTCATTCATATTTGTCAATTCAATTTATGCAACTTATGTAAATTATTATAGTTGACGTATTAATATTCTTTTAATAGTCACACACACTCCACACAATAAATGTTAAGCATTTTACTAATATCTTCGTTCTAATCTTCAAATCTCGATGGATCACTTTGTGAACGCGGTTTTGTTTACTAAAATAAAGAATGTAAGTGTTTAAATATTTTGAGCTCTAACGGCCAAAATTGCGTTAAAAGTTGTGAGGCAGATGAATAAGAGCAGAATAAAACGTGTAAAAAAATGTATAGTAAAAATTTGATTGTTCCAATCTGTGGAAATACATATGCAACTTATTCTATATACGATTCTAACTTAGATAAGTGCATTTGTCCTCAAGGAATTACTTGTTTGTGTAAAAGCGAGTTATGTTGCAATGAGCTTTATGGTAAACTGTATGATGTTGTGGGAAAGACCTGTAAATCTTGTTAAGCTCACTTTGGTTTGTGGTATACGTGGGATGGTACTACCTGTTCATGTCCTGCGAATTCCGAGTGCTTTTGTACATCCGAGCTGTGTTGCAGTGCTCTTGGAAAGCATTATATAAATCACCGGTGCGACGATTGCGCGTCCGCCTACGGCCCTGGATACGTTTGGGACCAAAACCTCGGCTGTACATGCCAAAGCAGCTGCTCCTGCTCAACCTAGCTGTGCTGCGGCCTGTAAAACAAGATATTCCTAGACGGAGCTTGCGCCGACTGCTCAGCGCTCTACGGACCCAGTCCAATTCGCACTACAATGACCACAGAGCAAACTTTCAGCTACTGCTCATGCGACCCGAGCTAACAGTTCGGAACCCTCACCTCGAATACAAACACCTGCACAACGTGCCCCTACTTCGTGAACGAGGCCAAAAACGGGTGCGAAACGTGCGCTGAGGCCTACGGAACTGGGTTCGGCTACGAAGGAAACGGGTGCTACTGCAAGTAAACACAGTGCACTTGCAAAACGGACGTCTGCTGCGATTAATAATAACTGAATTTAATCAACGGAAAGTGCTCCGACTGCCAAACGGAATTCGGAAACGGAGCTGTATTTAATGGAGGATGCAAATGTTCGGGCAGATATGTTGGTACATTAGTCACTGCCGGCGATAAATGCACAGAATGTGCTGAAATGATAGTTGAAAACTAATGCAAAACATGCGCTGATGCATTCGGACCTGACTACACGTGGAACACTCAGAAAAACAAATGCACTTGTGATCTATAAACATGCACTTGCAAAACAAATCTCTGCTGTAACTAAAAAACACAAATTTATATCACCGGCGCATGCAAATCTTGCTCAGATGCTTACGGATAAGGATCTACTTATATCAATGGCAATTGCATTTGCGATACATAAAATCTATACTACGGAACCCTCGAAAATGCTGGTAATAAATGCTAATTATGTAATGGAATCTTAAGTAAAGATCTTAAAACATGTTATACATGTGAATAATCATATGGAGAAGGTTTTATCTGGGATGCCGCTAATAAATTTTGTACTTGTCCCTCTGGAAAGAAATGCATATGTAAAACAGAACTCTGTTGTTAACAAAATTATACTCATTTCATAAATAAACAATGTTTATCCTGTTTATAAGCTTATGGAGTAGGATTTGATTGGGATCCAGACAATTATAAATGTTTTTGTCGTAATACTGCAACTTGTAAATGTTAAACGAATTTATGTTGTGGTATTTCTTCTTAAGTTTATATTAATAATTAATGTTAAAGCTGTCCAGAAAGAATGAATGCAGCTAAAACTTAATGTGTAACGTGTCAAGAACTTATTTAAAATAGTTTATTCAACTCTATTTCTAAGTAATGTGATTGTATGTCGGGATATAAGTTTAAAAACGGTTAGTGCGTGAAATCAGGAAATAATAGAACGGTTGGATTAGCTGTTGGAATTCCAGTAGGAGTGCTAACTACTGCTGCAGCTACAACTTACACCGTTAAAAAGGTTAAAAATAGTAAATAAAGCGCTGATGAAACTTAACAATAATAATAAGATAATAGCGAGAGAGATGATGCAGTTTAGATTGCTGTTGAAACTCCAAACGAAGTTATAACACATCAAAACTAATGAAATAAAATCTATCATGCATAATTTAATACAATTTTCATATCAATTTTCCTATTTTCTAATTTTTAACTATATAATCATATGTTAAATAACATGATGTTGATAAGAAAAAGTACAGTACAGTTATGGGAGGTGGAATTGCTTTTTCTTGTTTACTATGTGAGTAATTATATATTAAAATATTTTGCCACTTCTAATGCGGATGACAAATTCCAATAAATAATCTCAAGTTGGAGATTATTCATGAACTACTCATTAACACAAGAGGGCCAAAAATATGATTTCGATCGTATTAGACCATAATCGACTATTCAAAGTCGGTATTTAATATTCCAAAAAGGAAAAATAGAAATTACCACATGCAATAAAAGGACGGCAATGACAAAAATAAACGCGGTAGAAGATGTTTAGGGAAGGTCAACTAATTCACTTAACAAACTTAGGCAGTTCTGAAGCGTTTGTATTCTCTTCATTTCTGGGTCCAACGGATGAATTCATAAAATATTGTACCAATCTGAACTAGTTATATCACTTGTTTAAGATGTCCCTGTGTAATTTCTACGTTTTAGTCAACAAAACTAATTTATGAAAGATTTTATCTCGAAAATATATGGTAGTTAAGCCTGATTGGAGAAAAGAATAAGAGGATCCAATGATTGGTATACGGACGCAATATGTAATTTATAACTAGTAGCGCAAGCACTGGACCTGCAGAGGACCTCGGTGTTCATCTTCAACTGGGTCAATCTGAACGATTTTAGGTATTTCTTAATCACGAAAAACAATGGAGGACTTTTTCTTTCAATCTCAACTGGGAGCTCAAGATGAAGTATTGGTACTTCGCTTAATTAGAATTATAATTCAGGTAGTTACAGTCGCTTTCATTCTCAATATTCAAATAATGAATGCATTTTTGTTTCTTGAAGAATGGAATCAAGTGGGTTAGTCGGGCCCAGCATTAAATAATATATTGATGCTACTCTAAAACAACAGTTATTTTACTTATGATCTTCCACTTCCATTTCATAATGAGAAATCAATTTTCTTGATTGTTAAATTATACAACGTTAGGTAAAGTTGAAACTTATTATTGAAGTATATACAGAGTTATATACGTTAATTATTGTAGCACAGCTATCCAAGGCTCAACCAGGCCTTGATGTGATTGAAGCACTTTACAAATCAATAGTAAATAGAGTTAATGAGTGTATTGATGAGGAGGGAGAACACACTCATTATTGAGCCGGGCAGTGATATAAGTAAGATTCAAATAATAAACTTCATTCTTCTTCCTAATTCAAAAAAGCATTTCGAGGGCCCACCACTGTAATATTTTCAAACTTTTTTTGGAATTTAGGAGTGAAATTTTATAGATGTAACGTATTATGTACCCTTCGAAATATTAAAGTAAAATAATTTCATTTTTTATATTTCTTCATACTCCATTTTTACAAGCTGATTTTGACCTTATTTTGATATTCACTGCTACTAGGAATAATCAACAATAGGTTTAGCTTGTTTTTCATAGTGGTATTTCATGAGTAGTATATGACTATCTAAGTCATTCTGCATTTCTGTAAAATATCGAAATTTTCATATTTTTTAATGTGTACCCCTTACTGAATCTTAGTTAAAGTTGCAATAGTAGTCGACGACAATTTTCGGCACTCCAGACTTATTTTCAGGCACAATAAAAGCTGTAAAAGTTCTTGATATAAAGTATTTTGTACAACAGATCTTTTCAAGCAAGGAACTTTTTAGAAAATTAGGAAAATCCCGATTTTCAGCAAATTTGTTGATTTATTTTCTAAATGTACTTTGAACTAGTTCCATTCAAATGGTATTGTTTTGACTTTCTCAAAGCGGTTGGAGTTGAAATGTCTAACACAGAGTAAATTTTTGTCCTTCATTAAATTAATCACAAAGATCGACGCAGCCTAAAAACTAATACTATTTGTTAATATTAATACGTTGTGTTACTATTGATGTTGGAAGAAACATTATTTCTCAGCAATTGAATTTAGTTAAGAATATGTCTTGAAATTCAAGAAGCTGAATCTATGATCTATATAGCTAGATTGAATGTATTATTAATCATGATCAATTATATGTTATCACTATATATTGATATTGTTTTGGTTGTTTTTAATTTCGAGTTTTGTAAAAAAGCAAAACATTAAATTTGTTCATAAATGAGTAAATATATCTCAAAATAACATTTTTGAATATATTATTAAGTGAAGAGATAATATGTTTTGTACCGACTAAAATAGTTAGCTTATGATTTGTAAACGAATATTATATTTTAAAATTTATAATACATTATTTAATGCTGAATCTTAGTGAGCTGATAATAAATATTAGTTATTTTTACTTGAATATTTAAATTTAATCTTTCAGCAGTTCAGATTAAATACATAGAAGATATTTGAAGCTATACAATCTTTAACTATAAAGAGAAGTGGTATATAAACATCAAGTATAAATTTAACTAGGGTTGAAACAAATGTTCGTATTTTATTACAATAGTCATTTAAATGTAAGTGAGGATCGAAATAAAAAGTTGAGACTCACAAGTTTTTCATATTTCTCTCAATCCTAACCGAATAAGATGATCCTGTTAATTATTGTTATTAATAAATCACTAAGTATTTCAACGAATTTATTTATTTATGCTAATTAGAAGTTACACCTATTACGTTAGTAATGATTATGATTAAATTTGAATTAAACTGTCAGAGGAAGAAACTTTTAAAATTAGCTCGAATAAATGTATTACTGCGCAATAATAACTTGGTTGCTAAATTATAAGCACCTAATTTAATTCAAGTAAAATATGATATTTGTTGCTTCTAAAATTTCAGAGATTCTTGAAAATTCAAATAAATTTTCAAATCTCAATACTATTTCTATCAACGATTGATCCATTTTCCACAATTTTTCCTGGAGTGCCGAGAATTGGCCTCGAAGTTTTTATATGAAACTTTAATATCTTTTCTTAAGTAAATTTCGGCAAAATTATGAAATATTCATAAGCTCTGGATGCGCTTCATTTATCGTACCCCACTTTCGACTAAGAAAATTTTATCGGGTTGATTTTTCTTGAAAAGCAGAAGCTTGCAAGTTAAAAGTTTATTTTGATGAGGTACAATTAATAGATCGTTATTTTGGTGAAACTGGGTCAGATATGATTGAAATATTTAAGTTCATGGCGTAAAATTGCATGGGTTTTTATTATAGTAAATATTTCCCTAGTTTTCCCTATAATTATAACTCATATTTCGAGTGGAAACTGTGGAGTGTAAATTATATTTTAAATAAAATTTTACTAAAGTATTCGCAACCAAGACTAAACAAACTCATTCTAATAATTTCAGCACTCCTTTCGGTCTAGATCCCAAAGCAATTACTGTGAAAAAGTAATTACTTTTTTTAATACGTAGAACTCCAACAGTATACCTATTATAATCGTTTAAAACTTAGAATCTTATCATACTAAATGCCTAAAAACGAGCCACAGATTCATTATATGTGTTAATTAGAAGTTTTCTTAACTTTAAACATAATCATTACAAAATTATTCACTGAAACCTTTGAAATTAATTTGGCCCAAATTATTTTTGCTAAAACGAGTTCTGCTAATTTTTGTTGTTTTGTTAAAACTATTAATTGTGTTAAACTAAAAGTTCCCGTTTTGATTTTGAGGAACTTAAAATTGATTCGGCTGGTTTTGATTCGGAATAAACAGATTACTCGATTGGAGTGGTTCATTTTACTAGTTAAAGCTTTTATTAACGTTTTAGATAAAGCTTTAATTTGGATTTTGTATTTGCTGGTTAAATTAATTGAATGGTTGTAAATTTTAGGGTTGGAATTAATTATTAGTTTTATAATTTTGCAAGGGCGTAAACTTTTGCACTTGGATTTGTTGCCCAGGGACTTGATTACTTTAGAAATTGTTTTAACTTGGTTAATAATTTGGAAATGGAGGCTGGATGGCTTGTTAGTTGTAATTTTTAGGGAAAACCTGGTTAAATACTTACATATTATTGATATTCTGAGGAATATTTTGCTGTTGTGGCATTTGTACCTGTTGTTAACCAAAAGGAATATTGTTAAATTGATTTGGGACTTATTATTATGGTTAACGAGGTTATTATTGTTAATATTAGTTTTAATTAAGCACAAATTAATTATTTGGTACGGCATTTACCTAATAATTGTTTTTAAATGTATTTGTGTTTTCATAAAATTAGTTATTATTACCTATAACTTAATTTCTTTCCACGCAGTTTAAATTTGGAGGAGTATTTCCAAAATAATTATCATTTTGATAACTATTAGGCTATGGTACTTATTAAACTATTTTAGGCTTATTTTTAGCCTTTCTGCTAAAATCAACTCCTTCAAAATCATCCCAATCTCGACGAGATTTAAACTTATATGTCGGTTCAATAAGAAAGTCTATCTTTAAGTTCATATGCTATGTTTCTAGATATGTGTTCATAATGTCACCTTAGTACACTCTAACATAAAATTAATTGTCTCTTATATTTTTCTTCTCTCCATCGCAGTGCTTCTACATCATTAATTTTGCTTAGGTTCTGGGTATTCCTTCTGGTAGAACTACTAAATAGTATTTATCCTCATTTTTCATTTGTGGAGTGTTAATTATTATGCATTGTTAAATTATAGGTGAACAATATATTGCCAATATTATAACATAAATTTAAAAGCTTTTGAATTCAGATTAAGGTTAGTTTAATAATTAGCATATAAATTATATAATTATTTAAATCAACATCACACAAACTTATTGAATATGTCAACGAGTTCTGGAATTTCTTTTATTGTCTTTTATCATTCAATGATTGGTAAAACACTGTTGAAACAAATTTGCCTCTGTGGTTAATGGTGCTGCCTGTTGCTTGGTATCCGCGTCTTCTGATCTGTCTGTAGTAGTGTCCCTGTGCTGGGTATTTTGGTATATATATCTAGCAATTAAGACATTGATTAAAAATTTAATACTTAAATTTAGGATTGATTTTAATTACTTTTATATCGGAAAATAATTGCTAATAACTTAATTCAAATTATACGATAAATTTGTCTTTGCTTTTGCTAGCCCATATGACTATTATTAAAACAAATTCTTCAACCAATCTGAATAATTACTATTCTATAAAATATTATTTGATCTTCAAAAGTATATATTCAGTAGTTATTAATATAGAGCTGGAAATATATATTTATAACTTTTTGTAATTTATATCTTTTTTATATTTATTGGTAGTATTTATTAATAGTTTAGTGGTGTGGTGACTTTTATTCATAATTTTTTGAATATTTAAAACATTAACCGCACCACAATTAAAAGTTATAACTTATGTCAGTTGATTTATTGGTACATTTATTGGAGAAGAATTATTCTTCTCATCCACATGATAGATTAACTCCAGAATAATTAGTGTTTTTGATATCTTAAAAATAGATTCTTGGTGACTAAGTCTTTACTGATTTGTCGAATAAGGCCCGTAACACGCGTCAGTAATTACAGAAGCTTTCTTTACCAGAGTAAGAGCAATATATTTAATAATAGGACAACAAATTTAAATAAGAGTTATCAATTCATTTTCCAATGTACTCGCCATAGAAAACGTTTAAATTGTTGACTTAAAACACGGTTTAGACTACATCATCGTCTGATATTCATTTGTAAGAGGAAAACGACCGTCTTCACTCTCAGTTGGCTAAACTTAAGCAGAAACTGTCAGAATCTGAGGAGTAAACGATGCGCTTACAGGTCTAGGTTCGTTAATAAAATGAGAAGTTGACTTCTTACGATTCTCTGTTCAGTTAGTTGTAAAATTCGTTCAAAGTCAAGGTGAATGTTGAAACCGACATGGAGCAGAAAGAGGCTTTGGTAGATTTCTTGTGCAAAACGCAAACAAAATATTCATAGAAGCAACTAGGTGCGATTAGGGAGTCCGCGCGCTCAGTACGCACTAGTATTTTCCAATTGCAGTAGTACTTGAAGACATCACCAAAAGTTGACTTTGACGCCGTTTTCAGCCCAGTGCAGCGCCTCCTTCAGCGAATCGCGAGCGAGGTGCGCTACTCCGTTAAGTACTCTGTGATCGGCCGCAAGCCCCTCAACCCCCTTATAAGACACATAACGTAGATTCAAAGGGGCGATTTATCCCGTTAGAATTTTACCCCGAATAAGAACACCTTCCTATACTTACTCGACTATGCGCTTAAAACGAATTCGAAGCTTTAGTACCTTTCCTTTTTGAACGAACAATTCAACGACAAACTGAACGGGCAAGTCGTAGTGCAGACCCCGACCTAAGCGAACACACTAGAACTAAAGCAAAACGAAGTGGAAAAGTTCACCGAATTCGTCCGGATTAAACTGGACGTGTGCGACTGTGTTCTATTCGAGAACACGTGTTTAATCTACTACGAGGGAGCGCGTGTGTAGGAGGTTGGGACTTTGCGGGGGAGACATCGGAGTTTTCGTTGCGGACGAGGACGAAATTGTTGGAAGGTGAGAGTTATTCAGTTCGGTTTTTGTTTTTAATTCCATTTAAACGGATAATTGTTGTAATTATAGATTATTGCAGTTAAGTTCATCGTATTATGTGAGTTTTGTGATGTATATGAGTGCCACATCACATTTCTATAAAACTAATAAATGAATCAATTTTTAAACCATCACAAAATATTGTGATATATTATATATTATATTATTAAATTTATAGTGATTAATAACACTCCACAATCATGAATTCCTTCTGGTAGAAATAAGATGAAATATGTGAAGTAACTAATGAAGAATCAAAGAAAGATAAATCAGAAGTGAAATAAAATCTGAGTGACTATTAAAACACAAAAATAAATAGAACAGAAAATAACAATAATTAAAGTGTCATAAACCGAATTGTCAAGAAAGAAAGCATTCAAAAATAAGAAAGACCACAATTAGTACACAGCACCGCAAATTTCGGTTTAACCGTTGTTCCAGTGAGTTTTAGTTTGAAATGTCTAAGAAGTATTCAGATTTTAAATTTCTAGAAACAATAAATATTAAATAATATTATTATCAAAGGTTGTGAAATCTAAAAAGGAAATAAAATAACTGTAAATAAGCATACTATAAAATATGTGAAGATAATAATAACGTATTCAATACAATAGAATTTAAAAATGCTATACAAATTCTCGATATTTACTTATATTTACCGTTATATGATAATCTAACATAGTATATTATTGATTAATATCTAGAACTTCATGTTAGAATTATACAAATATTAACTTAATCAAAGATGTTGATTTATACGTCGTCTATCCCCTATATAACAGAATGAGTAAGTATATATATTTAAATGTATATACATACAAACAGACATATTACATTTGAAATATTCACATATAAGAATCCGGTATACTAAGTTTAAAATAGAATTCACTTCATTTATGAGGAAAGTGTCTTGGACAGTTCCAGAAATAGAACACCTGACCCAGCTGACCGAGCACAGCCGCAAGTTTGACAAGAAGATCGACTGGGACGTGGTGGCCGCGCAGATACCGTCCAGAACGGCGTCGCAGTGCAAATCATACTATGCTAACGTGTTGAAGAAGACCCTTGACGTTCCCATACGATAGAACCATAAGTGGAACAGAGGTGAAATAATAGCACTTTGGACTTTGTGCGCAAACTTTGATAAGGACTACGCGTTCATCCAGAAAAACTACATTCCAAATTTATCAATAAAATAAATTTCAAGTTAGTTTAGCCAGATTCAGCAGAAGCAGCAAACAATATATTGCACTTTCAAGAAAGTGCTTAGAAAGCCTGACTACATTCAAAGTCTTTCGGAATAAGATTTCTGCAAATAATGGCAAATTCTTTTAGCAGCTGTTAGACATTCTATAGTACGGACAGTAAATTAGATTTCTCAATAGTAAATCGCAGATAATTAACTATTTAACAATGATTTTGAAATAAAATCAATGAATGCATTCTTTTTAGATGTTGATCCTCATGCACTTATTGATATTTATTCTCAGGAAGCGATGAGAAGAAACATATCATCAGAATCATTAGTTAAATTTGATAGTATGTGACTATTATTTTTATTATTTTGTATTCATGTTATAAGCACATGATATAATAATACCATAATATTCATTAATATTTTAAGATTTTCGCTTCATCGTCAACTATTTTCAACGTACATCCCTTGACCCCACAACAGTAAAAACTAGCTGCCTCTTATACATAAAGCATTAAATAAGTTTCTATTTAACAGGGCTTTCAATAGCTGTTTATGGTGAGAAGCAATCTGGAAAGACCACTTGTGCACTGGATCTCGGCCAGTATCCCTTCACCGAGCTCCCTCCATCTCTAGTGTTCTCAGTTTTACAAACGTTCATAAAAACGAAAACCGATTAAATATTAGGCCTTCAGATTCACGACTCTAATTAATTCATAAAGTCCCACAACGTTATTTTCATAGTCAACGCCTGTAAACCGGAACCCGTCAATTTCCTGAACAAATATATTCAGCAATTGACCGAGGATTAACTGGTGTTCATCTTCGTGAACAAGTGCGACATCGCGACCAAGCAGGAGTTTATTCAAGCTAATAACAAAGCTCTTGAGCTTCTCAAAGAAGACTAATAAAGCTCAAATGGTGCCCGGAATGCTCAAGGACAACTTTAGCCTCTCACAATTACTGAACGTGATCACGCTCTCAATGCACAACATGAGATTCTAAAATGCGAAGAAAGAAATGGCCCGCACTCAAGCAGAGTACACGAAGAGCTTCAACAACAACGAAAAGGTATTTCTAGACAGATTCAACGGGAGCCTCGAGAAGCGGGGCTTCCCAACTGTAGTTTCATTCGATATCCCTGAAGAGCCGATTTAATCTGAAGCGTAACAGATTGAACCTAAAGTTGAAACTCCATAAATAATAAATGAACAAAAATTGAATAATTTGAATAATAATTTGAAATAAGAAATTCAAAATACAGAAAACGAACTAAAGACTGAAGTTTCACCTAATGAAACAGTTCCAGAATATAAAGACGTGGTAACAGAATATAATTAAAACGTATATAATTAGAACAACAAATCAAAGAGGAAGTGGATGAAAAACAAGAATAATATAAGAGATAGAAGTGAAATTACCTGAAATTGTAAAAAAGATTAATCACAAGAGGACTTGATTAGAACCTTCTACAATTAGAATACGGAAGATAATGAAAACACTGATTTATTTAATAAATACATCTTTTTGAATACCCCACCTAAATAAACAAACATAATAAAACATAACTACCTTGGAATTAATTTATACAACGAATTAAAATGTAAATAACTTTCCAGTATACATACGTATGATAATTTGATAGTTTACTTCGCTGTATCTGTTGTGTATAAAAAATGTACATTATATTTCACAAAGATTGTAAAAGATCGGGTTAGATATACTTAGTAAAAATAGCGGCAATACATAAGTTTTCATGTCTAATACATGTTATAATTGTACTTTTAAAAATTACTATAAATCAGTATATAGAAGAATAAATATTTTATTAAATAGTATTTCAATATGTGCGTATAGATGAATTATTTTATTCACCCCCAATATGAGGAAAGTGTCTTGGACAGTTCCAGAAATAGAACACCTGACCCAGCTGACCGAGCACAGCCGCAAGTTTGACAAGAAGATCGACTGGGACGTGGTGGCCGCGCAGATACCGTCCAGAACGGCGTCGCAGTGCAAATCATACTATGCTAACGTGTTGAAGAAGACTTTGGATGTGTAAATTCGGTAGAATCACAGGTGGAACAGGGTAGAGATCATCGCGCTCTGGGCCTTGTGTGTTAATTTTGACAAGGATTATGCGTTCATTTAGTAGAATTACATTCCGAACATGTCGGTAAAGCAGATTTCGAGTCAGTTTATTCAAATTCAGAATAAACAATAAGAGATGTACCAGATATTCAAGCAGATCCTCGTTAATCCGTAATACATACAAAAGCTAAACTTAAAGGACTTTTAAATACAGTGGTGGATACTATAAGCTGCTGCTCGCCGTAAGAAGCTAATTGACGTCAAGATAAACAATAAACAAGATACCGTACCCGCAAGTAATTTTCCAGTTGATATTTTTGAGGTAAAGTCGATGAACATGTTCTTCTTGGAAATTGAAATAAACGATTTGATTCCGATTTACAAAGAGGAAGAAAGAAGGCGCGGACTTCATAATTAACCGTTTTACGTTCCAAAATATTAAGCCAGTTTTCACAAATGAATGTGAATTGAAGAGTGAATTATCAGTTGCATTTAAAGCCAACTGTTGACAATAGAATAATAATTGACAATAGACAAGTTATTAGCTTTTAAAGTATGAGAATTTTTTGGGCTGAGCAGTTTAGGTTAAAATCTGGTAGTTTTATGATTAGTAAATTTTCATTCATTTTATAGATTTTAATATATATTAAATTATATATTTAACAAGCTATTTATTAATTACCACTTCAATACAAATGATCAAAAACTCAAGTTTTTCAAATACTAACTTAGAAACCGCTTAATGAAATCTAAAGCGATAAAGTACTGAATTTCACAAATTTATATTTTTCAAATGAACGTGTTGAACTATATTGGAGTAATTAGAGTCTAAAAATTAGAAAATGCATGATTCTTTATGGCGAACCAGTTAAACGCATAAATGAACTATATAAACAGTAGTTCCACCAAAATTTAAAGAAACTCGGTTACTTATTTATTAAAAATGCAAGTTTGTCTCACACAAGATATTTAAGGAAATTCAAATATTCAGATAAAATTAAATATATGAATAAATAAACTAACTAATGAATTACTAGAAAATAACACAACATTGTAAATTGTTGAGATATTGAATTATAGTATTTCCACAATAATGAAACACACAACTAATAAATACTATATAATATCAATTACATTACACGCTTTGAATAAGTAGTTAAACCACGCAATATCATGTACTTAAATTATAGTACTGCTGTGTAAATACAATAAATTAGTAAAAGTGAGAATATATAAAACTTTATAAAAAAGAAAATGTGTTAATTTGAAAAAGAATATTAAATATATAAAGTTAAAATCATATTCAACAGCCACTTTAACTCTATGTAACAACATTTGCACAGTTAGCTATTACTCCTCCGTTAATTATATTGATTCCATCTGTACTTATACCGTTTGCAGTGTATGCAATAGTCCAGTTCACTCCCAAAATTAAACCAGCGAATAATTTTTGTTGACCACCAATTTATATTTGTACTGATGAGATTTTTGAATTTGTTAAAAATATTCTTTATCTAATCAAAAAACCAGCAAAAGTACCACAAAATGTGCCAAAAATTTGTTAATTAGTTGAAAATGCTGTGATATTTGTTAATTATATTTATGTATCGATGACGTTCATCTATCCGTCAAATTAATAACCAACTAGTCCTCCAGAATTAACAGAATTTTATGTTGAACCATTGCAAGATATATATGATGACAGTAGCTATGTTTGTTATATTGACATCGAAGTATTATATATATCACCAAATATACCTCCAGAAATAGCCCAAGTTAAATTACTGTATGATTATATTTATATTTTACTAATATAACATTGTATAATTTGCACATATCCTTCTGTCACTGCTATTAATCCAGCAGAATATTGATTTTCGTTAAATGTACTACCACTAGCTTGTGAAGATACTATTTATATATTTGTTAATTTGCAATTTCTTACTTGTGCAGTCATCAAGCCCACTAATAAATGTGCTTCAATCTATGATTCAATAATTGAGACGTTATAAATTAATTATTCGGAAGCATATAACATTCCTGCGAGCGATCCACTAAAATTTCCTTTATTAATAGTCATTTAAAATTATATTTGTACATTCATGATAAGAGATTTAGTCCCATTAACATATCCGATTATTCCAGTTTGAGTAAATGTACCTGGTAATATTTGGCATTGTGCGGATAATAATTAAATTGTAAGTTAACTATTAAAGTATCCAATTAAGCCAAACATATAAAACTGTGAATTTATACTTGAATTAACGATTTAAATTGCACAAATCATAAACATATTAGAGATACTTTTATTAATAAATCCAAATATGTGTCCCGTATAGTTAATATATTTATTATCCCACTATTCATAAGTATTTAATTATATATCTTCTACTTAGATAATCGAAGTGTTACAATATGTTAATATACCACCAAATGATAAAAATTAAGTTGTAGTTGTAATAATATTACTCATCGTATTATATGTACTAATATTTCCGATATTAATTGTAACATGACTTATGTCTATATTAGTTGTATTAACATATGAAATCAAATATGAGGATAAATTACCACACATAAATAAATCTGGACTAATTTAAATGTAATTAAGGTTAACTTTGCTGTTCCCTTAAATTTAACAAACGCCAAGCGATATTGTATTTGTGCTGCTATAACTCCCAAGAATTTGGTATCCTTTAACAATTAATTGTCCATTCACTACATTAATCAAGCTTATAATGCCAGCTGAACTGGGGTTCATGTTTATGTTTAGCAGCAAGTTGGTGATATTCGTGACGGTTGCCGTTTGCTGCAAAATGCTCAAGACGACTCCGGCGTTGATGGTAACCTGCGTTCCAACTTTGGATACTACAGCTAACTGGTTAATCTGTATAGATTAACTCGGAGATAACATAGCGCCAGATACGAAGCTGACGCCATTTAGCTGCACTTTGATGTTCAAGAACACACTTTGGGTTTTGAAGAGAGTGAAGCTGGAAGAAATAGATTGCACGTCCAAGAACGCATTTTGAATCACTTGGGTATCAAATGCGAACCCAGAAGCAAAGTCAGAACTTTGAATTGCGTTGGTCGCAGTGGCCAGATCGAACACCTTGAAGGTGTAAAGTTGCTACTAGCACTCGAACCAAAGTTCTTGTTCCACTGTGTTCATTACAATACTGGTTACAAATGCGAGTGAGTCGGTAAGTTGTTGGATCTAGATGTCTTTCTGGGTTATGTTAAAAGCTAGTCTCTGGTCAAGAGTTGTAAAGTTTTAAAGAATATATGTTTACAACGAGCCCTAAACATTTAGCATGTTGACATTAACTTGACTTATGTTTTAACTTAAACTTTGATTAATATCCGCTAAAGACTTGTTTAGATTATTTGTTGATACATTAATTAAGTTGTTAGTATTAGATATCGCGTTGCTCAACTACTACGTTGTTGTGTTTATTTGTTATTACATGTCTGCGCTATTCTATACAATCGATTGATGCAGTGCAGACACATTACTAAAAATTCTTTAATCTAAGTCATCGTTGTTGTTATTTAGTTTTTGATTCAAGGCAGAAATATTATTGACTAGATGAGCTTCCGACTGATTATACATTGTTAAGGTGTTTTGTGCTATCGAATTTAATTCAGAAACAACACTATTATTAAAGTCATTGATTAACTAGTAGATGGAGTTTATATCTGTTTCCACGTTTGTCAGAGCATCCACACGTCTGTATATATTCGTCAACGAAAGCAAAATGCTAACACAAAGATAGCCATTAAGCACATAGTTTTCTTAGCAAACGCATTGTTAACCGTCAAATAACGCATTTTCAATGCATATAAAAGTTCCATTACTAACCATAAACTCGCTGTTTACTGTTTAGGTTGCACAGATTCCATACACGTAATATGTATTTTGCTCACAAATTGACTTGCATTAATATATAACAGGATTCGACAGAATAATATATCGGATTTCGGTGTCAGACATAGTGGTGTTTTGACAAACCTGAACCTGTAAAATAGTAATGTTTATCTGTTAATTCAATTATGAAACAAATAATCTTTGATTTGTAAAAATACTGTTAAATCCTAAAATGGTGACACTTTTAAGTATGAATGTTTCGATATCCTACGAAACGTTAAATGCAAGCCCTGCAGAATATTGACTTTAAAATCGGTATTGAATGGTAGTGTTTTGTAACTAAATGCTCAACAATGAATTGAACACTAAACCCGACAAAAATTGCCCACTCGCTATGAATACTGCTACGGAGTTCGATATTTGGACATCACATTAATAACAAATGAGCGCTCCATTGTATAAATTGAACCCAACAGTAATGTTAATTACTGACTCTTGAATTTGCTGCAAATCATGGTTGAAACCAAATAATGCGAAATTGTTGTCATTACTAACTGTTGTTAAAATGGTGGATTATTGCACTATTTATGAACTGAATATTATATTTCCTTATTTACTTGGCACTTTACTTTGCATTGATATATTATTCATCAACAGCATATTATTTAGTTATTTAATTTTTTAACAATATATGAATTCTTATTTATTCACCAAGATATTAGAATTACAAATATAATTTAGTTTGTTATTTATAGCTCTGGCAAATACTATAGAAGATAACGATAGCATTAAGTTTTTGTGAATGCACAATAATAAAGTATTTAAATGTTTAGAATCGTGTTGTTCACTGTGCATACCTTCTCTTTTCGCACAAAAATTTGTTGATAGCTTTTATGATTTTTTGAATAATGGTCTATCACATGAATAATTTTAGTTTTCGCGTTTTTAGATGAACAATAGATGTTTCCATACAAGTATATATTCATAGCCCCGATAGTATATATTCACTGGCTCCGATTAGTCTGCATTTTTACACAATAGTACTCATGAGTTATCAATACTATCATTATATCTCCATGAACTATAAAGATTTTAATTTCATCATTTTCTTATGTATTTCGATTATATATTTCTTTGAAAATTTTGTTCACGAACTATTTTGTGTTTTGATTCCATAAGAAGCTTAATTTAGTTCTAGTCATTGTTATGTCACTCAGCTGTAACCTGATTCGCTCTATTAGTTAAATTTATATTACAAAAAGTAAGAAAAAAGAATGATTTTTTAAAAACTGTCAGCCCTGTTTTTAAAATAAATTATAATGTATTCTACTAGATTTGACATGATAGTTAGATCATGTATCGAAAAATTGATAGATTAAAGTATGAGCAAACATTGAAGAAGCAAATTGAAGAGAAAAATTGAATCACTAGATTGATTATTAAAGTAGAGGAAAATATTCTGCCATTGAATGATGGTAAATTGTAGCATGTGTGTAGAGGCACATGTTATATAGATAGCTCTCAGTTACGCGTGTGGGGGATTTCGGATGTTGAGTGAGGACTATTTCTTGAAATTCACTATTAATTCACTTTAACAATCTGGCGCGATATAGCTCTAATTATTTCAACTAGAAAATAATCTGTGTATGTTTCTAGACCAGAGCTTTTATATATTTTTCTTTGTTAAACTACTACATAACCTCGCTCTCAAGGGGAATGCCATTTTCAACCCCCTTATAAGTGAAATGTATCCAAAAATATTGTTGTATTTGAAGGGTTTATGGTCAAAAAACAGGACTAAAACGCATGATATTTGGCACTCGCTTACAAGGGGGTTAGACATGAAGGAACCCCCTTGTAAGCGAAAATGCGACCCCTTCTGAGTGAGGTTATGTAGTACAAATTTTCACTGAATGTTACGAAATTAATAAACATTTCCTGGACAGTCTTCGAATATATTTCACTATTAGTATATATCATAATATAAATAATAGTATTATATATCCCACTCACTTAACTTTCGTTTATACTAGTTCGGTCTTCTGTACAGGAACTGTAAGTTCACGCGAATGATCATTAGTTTTAGACACACCTATGTACGTTAGGCGCACCTCCGCAACCAAGGCAACCAACGACTCGGGTACAAGCATCCAGGGGTGTAATGCGGCTGCTTCGTGCGAGCCGATCTATACGGAATCCACCTGCGTCGTACCATCTGCGTTTCTAAGGAAGCAATGGAGCGGTTACCGCTTTCCAATCCTGAAGGCTCGTTGATGGCATGCCCTTAGCCATACTGATCCTCGATGATGCCAGCTCAGCACTTTGAATCGGGGGATTTTACCTTCCGCAACCGATTTGGCCGAGCCGCATCTCAGGAAGTGGGATGCGGCGAGGAACGAGAAGCGCAACCGAATGAATCCATCATCGATCACACTAAACAAAGCTGGTATTTCAGCAATGCCACTTCAGCTCTAACGTTGGACGCCGAGCTTAATCGTTCCAAAGGAGTGGATTGGTTGTCCCAAATCCTGGTGGGAACGAGAAGCGCAACCGAATGAATCCATCATCGATCACACTAAACAAAGCTGGTATTTCAGCAATGCCACTTCAGCTCTAACGTTGGACGCCGAGCTTAATCGTTCCAAAGGAGTGGATTGGTTGTCCCAAATCCTGGTGGGAACGAGAAGCGCAACCGAATGAATCCATCATCGATCACACTAAACAAAGCTGGTATTTCAGCAATGCCACTTCAGCTCTAACGTTGGACGCCGAGCTTAATCGTTCGTTATATATACATTATATACATATACATATAGTATTATATATACAAAATGATATATGATCCGTATTATCTTGGTTGATTTAGATTATTTGTTGTTACATTTTTATTCATTAATTTCGTGAACCCTTTTTCGGACTGCAAATTAATATTTATTCTCTTGGACCAGATACTATATAATAACACTCTTTACTTGGGTATCTAGATTTATTCTCTTGTTATAAATGTTAACATTAGCTCACCTAGCGATTCGTTCTCCTTGAGTATTTCGGGTCTACAATTATATAGTATTATATCACTCAGTATTTATACTCACTTAACTTTCGTTTATACTAGTTCGGTCTTCTCATAAATCGTGACTTGAACTACCGTAATAGCAACAATAGTAACAATAATTTTATAATGATAACGTTTTGGTTGAAGCATCAATCACAGATAATGATTTGAATGTCCACGATGAACGATAAATTTGACGAGTTCATATCTCTTGACATCAAATATCGCTTTTCGCGCGGTGATAAGCCGGATTGAAATCAAATTTGAAAAACTAACTGAATAAATGTAAGTTTAGTGTGTGGATTCTCATGGTGTATAACATGTATTAGTGATTGATTACGTTTCTTCTACCTTTATTCGGTTTGCTTAGATTTTTTATAAATGTAAGACGTATTGCATTTGAAAATATTTCGCTTTACAAGGTGTTTAACTATGTCGATACTCATTACATGCATGATGTTTAGTTTTCGCGTTTTTAGATGAACAATAGATGTTTCCATACTAGTATATATGTTCAAGTAAACCTAAATTGTTGAGTACTGAAATCGCACTTCTTAGTAATATCAGTTTGACACCAGTTGCTATATGCAACAGTTGAGTCAGCTTTCAATTACACGTTTTACATGTTTTCAGAACGCGGACGGTGAAGCGCGATTATACAATGTAAGTACTAGTTATGATTGAATGATATTTGTTTCAGCATTAATGCTGTTATATGATATATTTTACATACTGTGAGAGGCATTATATATATTTTATTAACTATTTTGTAGTGTGTTATTATATTAAATATTGTAAATATTTTTGTAAGTGCTCTAAAACAATGTATTCTTCATGTTCTGTCCACCAGGTGTCAGTTAAGCATTATAAATATGATAACATACCGCAATAATACTTCGGCTTAGCTAGACTGAGCTAATATCTAAAGTGTAAAGTAGACTCACTTAAATACATCATATGTCTAGAAATCGCATGATTTTTTGCCATATTCATTTGAGTCTCTGCAGTTTAATGTTATATAATTTGCAGAACAATGCGGCCGACGTAATTCAGTAGTTTTATCCACGCAACTAGTGATATATGAAGGTTCGCTGAAGAATATTATGAGTGTCAGCTGCATGATTGGTTAGTATCATGATATATCAGTCTTTGTCTGCCATTGTTTTCAGACCGTCATTTTGGAAATGTTTGATATAAAATGATATCGTGACTTGAACTACCGTATTAGATTATCGACACGCTATACAGTTACATGTTTCGACAGTAGAATCTTTATAATAATTATCAATAACGTATGTGGTACTTTATGATTCATAAATTGTTTTGCATCAAAATAGCATAGTAAAACATATGAACACATACATATAAATTTAAGTCAACATTTTCACGAAACATATTAACATCAAGTACATCACCAAAAATATTTTTTTAGCAACTATGAACACAATCACTTAAACAAAATGTTGGAATATAGCGACAACTTGAAACATTCTTCGTCAAGTTTTAAGAAATAGTACTACACACTTGAAATTTCTCATGAGTTTAATTATGGTCGCTTTAAGCTTTCAACTCGTTCATACACGACTTGAGTTCCAGATTCTATTTGACTGGTGTAATTCTCTTTTATCTTCACCGTTCAATATCACAGTTGGCCTAGTATCTAACTTTCACACTTGTCATGAATTCATTATTTCAGCTATTCTTGCACCATAAATTATTATAAGATTTTTGTCCACCACTGTTATTCTCGTCGACGTGCACTCACTTATTAATTACCAATTAAAATCAAACGTATTGAACCTCAGTTATTATATTAAATGAAACTCAATATTTGTAGATTAGTCATGATAATACTGAATGACACTGAATGTTGAATGTGAAAAGTAACACGAATTCTGGCTGAAAGTAAAACCAAGTGACTTAACAATAATTTTATAATGATAACGTTTTGGTTGAAGCATCAATCACAGATAATGATTTGAATGTCCACGATGAACGATAAATTTGACGAGTTCATATCTCTTGACATCAAATATCGCTTTTCGCGCGGTGATAAGCCGGATTGAAATCAAATTTGAAAAACTAACTGAATAAATGTAAGTTTAGTGTGTGGATTCTCATGGTGTATAACATGTATTAGTGATTGATTACGTTTCTTCTACCTTTATTCGGTTTGCTTAGATTTTTTATAAATGTAAGACGTATTGCATTTGAAAATATTTCGCTTTACAAGGTGTTTAACTATGTCGATACTCATTACATGCATGATGTTTAGTTTTCGCGTTTTTAGATGAACAATAGATGTTTCCATACTAGTATATATGTTCAAGTAAACCTAAATTGTTGAGTACTGAAATCGCACTTCTTAGTAATATCAGTTTGACACCAGTTGCTATATGCAACAGTTGAGTCAGCTTTCAATTACACGTTTTACATGTTTTCAGAACGCGGACGGTGAAGCGCGATTATACAATGTAAGTACTAGTTATGATTGAATGATATTTGTTTCAGCATTAATGCTGTTAATATGATATATTTTACATACTGTGAGAGGCATTATATATATTTTATTAACTATTTTGTAGTGTGTTATTATATTAAATATTGTAAATATTTTTGTAAGTGCTCTAAAACAATGTATTCTTCATGTTCTGTCCACCAGGTGTCAGTTAAGCATTATAAATATGATAACATACCGCAATAATACTTCGGCTTAGCTAGACTGAGCTAATATCTAAAGTGTAAAGTAGACTCACTTAAATACATCATATGTCTAGAAATCGCATGATTTTTTGCCATATTCATTTGAGTCTCTGCAGTTTAATGTTATATAATTTGCAGAACAATGCGGCCGACGTAATTCAGTAGTTTTATCCACGCAACTAGTGATATATGAAGGTTCGCTGAAGAATATTATGAGTGTCAGCTGCATGATTGGTTAGTATCATGATATATCAGTCTTTGTCTGCCATTGTTTTCAGACCGTCATTTTGGAAATGTTTGATATATAATGATATCGTGACTTGAACTACCGTATTAGATTATCGACACGCTATACAGTTACATGTTTCGACAGTAGAATCTTTATAATAATTATCAATAACGTATGTGGTACTTTATGATTCATAAATTGTTTTGCATCAAAATAGCATAGTAAAACATATGAACACATACATATAAATTTAAGTCAACATTTTCACGAAACATATTAACATCAAGTACATCACCAAAAATATTTTTTTAGCAACTATGAACACAATCACTTAAACAAAATGTTGGAATATAGCGACAACTTGAAACATTCTTCGTCAAGTTTTAAGAAATAGTACTACACACTTGAAATTTCTCATGAGTTTAATTATGGTCGCTTTAAGCTTTCAACTCGTTCATACACGACTTGAGTTCCAGATTCTATTTGACTGGTGTAATTCTCTTTTATCTTCACCGTTCAATATCACAGTTGGCCTAGTATCTAACTTTCACACTTGTCATGAATTCATTATTTCAGCTATTCTTGCACCATAAATTATTATAAGATTTTTGTCCACCACTGTTATTCTCGTCGACGTGCACTCACTTATTAATTACCAATTAAAATCAAACGTATTGAACCTCAGTTATTATATTAAATGAAACTCAATATTTGTAGATTAGTCATGATAATACTGAATGACACTGAATGTTGAATGTGAAAAGTAACACGAATTCTGGCTGAAAGTAAAACCAAGTGACTTAACAATAATTTTATAATGATAACGTTTTGGTTGAAGCATCAATCACAGATAATGATTTGAATGTCCACGATGAACGATAAATTTGACGAGTTCATATCTCTTGACATCAAATATCGCTTTTCGCGCGGTGATAAGCCGGATTGAAATCAAATTTGAAAAACTAACTGAATAAATGTAAGTTTAGTGTGTGGATTCTCATGGTGTATAACATGTATTAGTGATTGATTACGTTTCTTCTACCTTTATTCGGTTTGCTTAGATTTTTTATAAATGTAAGACGTATTGCATTTGAAAATATTTCGCTTTACAAGGTGTTTAACTATGTCGATACTCATTACATGCATGATGTTTAGTTTTCGCGTTTTTAGATGAACAATAGATGTTTCCATACTAGTATATATGTTCAAGTAAACCTAAATTGTTGAGTACTGAAATCGCACTTCTTAGTAATATCAGTTTGACACCAGTTGCTATATGCAACAGTTGAGTCAGCTTTCAATTACACGTTTTACATGTTTTCAGAACGCGGACGGTGAAGCGCGATTATACAATGTAAGTACTAGTTATGATTGAATGATATTTGTTTCAGCATTAATGCTGTTATATGATATATTTTACATACTGTGAGAGGCATTATATATATTTTATTAACTATTTTGTAGTGTGTTATTATATTAAATATTGTAAATATTTTTGTAAGTGCTCTAAAACAATGTATTCTTCATGTTCTGTCCACCAGGTGTCAGTTAAGCATTATAAATATGATAACATACCGCAATAATACTTCGGCTTAGCTAGACTGAGCTAATATCTAAAGTGTAAAGTAGACTCACTTAAATACATCATATGTCTAGAAATCGCATGATTTTTTGCCATATTCATTTGAGTCTCTGCAGTTTAATGTTATATAATTTGCAGAACAATGCGGCCGACGTAATTCAGTAGTTTTATCCACGCAACTAGTGATATATGAAGGTTCGCTGAAGAATATTATGAGTGTCAGCTGCATGATTGGTTAGTATCATGATATATCAGTCTTTGTCTGCCATTGTTTTCAGACCGTCATTTTGGAAATGTTTGATATAAAATGATATCGTGACTTGAACTACCGTATTAGATTATCGACACGCTATACAGTTACATGTTTCGACAGTAGAATCTTTATAATAATTATCAATAACGTATGTGGTACTTTATGATTCATAAATTGTTTTGCATCAAAATAGCATAGTAAAACATATGAACACATACATATAAATTTAAGTCAACATTTTCACGAAACATATTAACATCAAGTACATCACCAAAAATATTTTTTTAGCAACTATGAACACAATCACTTAAACAAAATGTTGGAATATAGCGACAACTTGAAACATTCTTCGTCAAGTTTTAAGAAATAGTACTACACACTTGAAATTTCTCATGAGTTTAATTATGGTCGCTTTAAGCTTTCAACTCGTTCATACACGACTTGAGTTCCAGATTCTATTTGACTGGTGTAATTCTCTTTTATCTTCACCGTTCAATATCACAGTTGGCCTAGTATCTAACTTTCACACTTGTCATGAATTCATTATTTCAGCTATTCTTGCACCATAAATTATTATAAGATTTTTGTCCACCACTGTTATTCTCGTCGACGTGCACTCACTTATTAATTACCAATTAAAATCAAACGTATTGAACCTCAGTTATTATATTAAATGAAACTCAATATTTGTAGATTAGTCATGATAATACTGAATGACACTGAATGTTGAATGTGAAAAGTAACACGAATTCTGGCTGAAAGTAAAACCAAGTGACTTAACAATAATTTTATAATGATAACGTTTTGGTTGAAGCATCAATCACAGATAATGATTTGAATGTCCACGATGAACGATAAATTTGACGAGTTCATATCTCTTGACATCAAATATCGCTTTTCGCGCGATGATAAGCCGGATTGAAATCAAATTTGAAAAACTAACTGAATAAATGTAAGTTTAGTGTGTGGATTCTCATGGTGTATAACATGTATTAGTGATTGATTACGTTTCTTCTACCTTTATTCGGTTTGCTTAGATTTTTTATAAATGTAAGACGTATTGCATTTGAAAATATTTCGCTTTACAAGGTGTTTAACTATGTCGATACTCATTACATGCATGATGTTTAGTTTTCGCGTTTTTAGATGAACAATAGATGTTTCCATACTAGTATATATGTTCAAGTAAACCTAAATTGTTGAGTACTGAAATCGCACTTCTTAGTAATATCAGTTTGACACCAGTTGCTATATGCAACAGTTGAGTCAGCTTTCAATTACACGTTTTACATGTTTTCAGAACGCGGACGGTGAAGCGCGATTATACAATGTAAGTACTAGTTATGATTGAATGATATTTGTTTCAGCATTAATGCTGTTATATGATATATTTTACATACTGTGAGAGGCATTATATATATTTTATTAACTATTTTGTAGTGTGTTATTATATTAAATATTGTAAATATTTTTGTAAGTGCTCTAAAACAATGTATTCTTCATGTTCTGTCCACCAGGTGTCAGTTAAGCATTATAAATATGATAACATACCGCAATAATACTTCGGCTTAGCTAGACTGAGCTAATATCTAAAGTGTAAAGTAGACTCACTTAAATACATCATATGTCTAGAAATCGCATGATTTTTTGCCATATTCATTTGAGTCTCTGCAGTTTAATGTTATATAATTTGCAGAACAATGCGGCCGACGTAATTCAGTAGTTTTATCCACGCAACTAGTGATATATGAAGGTTCGCTGAAGAATATTATGACAATTACACATGACACGGTTATATTTTTATAATAATTACAAATTAAATCAAGTATTGAACTTATATATATATCCCACTCACTTAACTTTCATTTACGGTCTACGTTTCAAGCGCATGTCTTCGCGGGCAACATACTCAATGTTGGAGAACCGGCCTCATACCCAGTCGTCGATGGAAATATCCATCTAATTCTGTCGCTTCTTGGCCTTCTTCTTTTCGCTTTGACTTTACTTATTTTCCTACTGGGCAGGTAGGGATGCCTGTTTCAGAACAAGAATTGAACTTATATTTATATTGATTCTATTTTTTTTCCTCTTCTATTTATAGGTGTGAGAAACAACACAATAGTGACTTTATACTTTTTGTATTGTACAATTTTAATAACATATGACTTCCCAGTGGTTAGATGGTCCCATAAAGAAGCTTATTCGGCCTGGCAGATTTATACGGGAATCTTATACGGGCATCTTTTCATACATATTATACAAAATATTCACTTCAACATCCGTTTTCAGAACTTATATTTGTGAGGGCGCAATAAGTTATTGATGCGCCGTTTATAATATTAGTTCCTGAAGCTGTAACGTTATTTACTTGATAAGTTCCACTTGAAATAACAACATATAACGTTTTACGAGCATATTAAGTTCCTTGAACATTAAGCGTTATGTTATTTATATTAGTTATGTTTATTGAAATTTCAGTATATATTGACTGACCAATAATTCCTGCTGCATAAGTAGTTTAGTATGATGAAGCATTAATATTCATGCTTGAAATGTATGAATTCTGTATTAACAGTGAGGCGTTTGATAATTCTGTCATATACCCAACAATCCCTCCCATTCTAGTGATGAGTTTACTGTGTCCAAAATGATTAATATTTTCAAGGTTAACATTAATTATTTTACCGTTGCTGTATATTTTACTTATTATACCACCTGTATATGCATTCCAGGTCGTATTAGAAATGGATATTAATTAGCACTAATTAACTTTCGAGTTTTGAACTATATATGTAGCATTAGGCCCTGATTCACCAATCTAACACCCAGCCAGAGTTGCTAATTTATCACTTGTAACAGTAATATTATGTTGAGTTGTTATAGCGTTTAATACTTATATACTTGACTAGATATAAATGTATCCTATAATTGCTCCAGAATATGCATGATTTATTGTACCATTTGCGGCTAGAATACATTAAATTAATTATATATTCGAAATTGTACCATTATATTATGCTTATCCAGAAATCAATCCTACTTTAACACCACTAATTATAGAATTGTGAATGGATATATATTTAATTACCCATGTTATGGACTCTATACAAGCAATCATTGTCGATGCCTTACAAATTGTATCGCCCAAATTTGCACTTATATTCATAATGATATTTACTTAAATAATGTTGGTTTAAGATCCATTAACATGACCCACTATGCCAGTTATGTTGTATAAACCGTTCGTATAGTTATGATTAGCTTATAATTACTATATCTATAATTTCCCATTGTATAATCCTATTAGTCCAAACATCATAAATTATGTATTTTGATCTGCAATTAAAGTATCAGTAGAACAAATTCTTTTAATGGTACTGTCACTATTGTTACTATAACCTAATAATTGACCACTAAAATAAATATATAGCAATTACCACTAAATATTTAAATGTAAAGTAATATCTTAAATTTAAGTTTGGGTTGTATTTTAATAGGTTACTAACCCACCAAACGTAAAATAGTTTGCCTACGTAACTGTTATCGAACTAATTGAATTTTTTGAGCTTAAATTTCCAATATATATTGAAATATGATTGATCTGCATCGTGCTCGAATTAACATATGAAATCAAATATGAGGACAAATTACCACACATAAATAAATCTGGACTAATTTAAATGTAATTAAGGTTAACTTTGCTGTTCCCTTAAATTTAACAAACGCCAAGCGATATAGTATTTGTACTGCTGTAGCTCCCAAGAATTTGGTATCCTTTAACAATTAATTGTCCATTCACTACATTAATCAAGCTTATAATGCCAGCTGAACTGGGGTTCATGTTTATGTTTAGCAGCAAGTTGGTGATATTCGTGACGGTTGCCGTTTGCTGCAAAATGCTCAAGACGACTCCGGCGTTGATGGTAACCTGCGTTCCAACTTTGGATACTACAGCTAACTGGTTAATCTGTATAGATTAACTCGGAGATAACATAGCGCCAGATACGAAGCTGACGCCATTTAGCTGCACTTTGATGTTCAAGAACACACTTTGGGTTTTGAAGAGAGTGAAGCTGGAAGAAATAGATTGCACGTCCAAGAACGCATTTTGAATCACTTGGGTATCAAATGCGAACCCAGAAGCAAAGTCAGAACTTTGAATTGCGTTGGTCGCAGTGGCCAGATCGAACACCTTGAAGGTGTAAAGTTGCTACTAGCACTCGAACCAAAGTTCTTGTTCCACTGTGTTCATTACAATACTGGTTACAAATGCGAGTGAGTCGGTAAGTTGCTGGATCTAGATGTCTTTCTGTGTTATGTTAAAAGCTAGTCTCTGGTCAAGAGTTGTAAAGTTTTAAAGAATATATGTTTACAACGAGCCCTAAACATTTAGCATGTTGACATTAACTTGACTTATGTTTTAACTTAAACTTTGATTAATATCCGCTAAAGACTTGTTTAGATTATTTGTTGATACATTAATTAAGTTGTTAGTATTAGATATCGCGTTGCTCAACTACTACGTTGTTGTGTTTATTTGTTATTACATGTCTGCGCTATTCTATACAATCGATTAATGCAGTGCAGACACATTACTAAAAATTCTTTAATCTAAGTCATCGTTGTTGTTATTTAGTTTTTGATTCAAGGCAGAAATATTATTGACTAGATGAGCTTCCGACTGATTATACATTGTTAAGGTGTTTTGTGCTATCGAATTTAATTCAGAAACAACACTATTATTAAAGTCATTGATTAACTAGTAGATGGAGTTTATATCTGTTTCCACGTTTGTCAGAGCATCCACACGTCTGTATATATTCGTCAACGAAAGCAAAATGCTAACACAAAGAGAGCCATTAAGCACATAGTTTTCTTAGCAAACGCATTGTTAACCGTCAAATAACGCATTTTCAATGCATATAAAAGTTCCATTACTAACCATAAACTCGCTGTTTACTGTTTAGGTTGCACAGATTCCATACACGTAATATGTATTTTGCTCACAAATTGACTTGCATTAATATATAACAGGATTTGACAGAATAATATATCGGATTTCGGTGTCAGACATAGTGGTGTTTTGACAAACCTGAACCTGTAAAATAGTAATGTTTATCTGTTAATTCAATTATGAAACAAATAATCTTTGATTTGTAAAAATACTGTTAAATCCTAAAATGGTGACACTTTTAAGTATGAATGTTTCGATATCCTACGAAACGTTAAATGCAAGCCCTGCAGAATATTGACTTTAAAATCGGTATTGAATGGTAGTGTTTTGTAACTAAATGCTCAACAATGAATTGAACACTAAACCCGACAAAAATTGCCCACTCGCTATGAATACTGCTACGGAGTTCGATATTTGGACATCACATTAATAACAAATGAGCGCTCCATTGTATAAATTGAACCCAACAGTAATGTTAATTACTGACTCTTGAATTTGCTGCAAATCATGGTTGAAACCAAATAATGCGAAATTGTTGTCATTACTAACTGTTGTTAAAATGGTGGATTATTGCACTATTTATGAACTGAATATTATATTTCCTTATTTACTTGGCACTTTACTTTGCATTGATATATTATTCATCAACAGCATATTATTTAGTTATTTAATTTTTTAACAATATATGAATTCTTATTTATTCACCAAGATATTAGAATTACAAATATAATTTAGTTTGTTATTTATAGCTCTGGCAAATACTATAGAAGATAACGATAGCATTAAGTTTTTGTGAATGCACAATAATAAAGTATTTAAATGTTTAGAATCGTGTTGTTCACTGTGCATACCTTCTCTTTTCGCACAAAAATTTGTTGATAGCTTTTATGATTTTTTGAATAATGGTCTATCACATGAATAATTTTAGTTTTCACGTTTTTAGATGAACAATAGATGTTTCCATACAAGTATATATTCATAGCCCCGATAGTATATATTCACTGGCTCCGATTAGTCTGCATTTTTACACAATAGTACTCATGAGTTATCAATACTATCATTATATCTCCATGAACTATAAAGATTTTAATTTCATCATTTTCTTATGTATTTCGATTATATATTTCTTTGAAAATTTTGTTCACGAACTATTTTGTGTTTTGATTCCATAAGAAGCTCAATTTAGTTCTAGTCATTGTTATGTCACTCAGCTGTAACCTGATTCGCTCTATTAGTTAAATTTATATTACAAAAAGTAAGAAAAAAGAATGATTTTTTAAAAACTGTCAGCCCTGTTTTTAAAATAAATTCTAATGTATTCTACTAGATTTGACATGATAGTTAGATCATGTATCGAAAAATTGATAGATTAAAGTATGAGCAAACATTGAAGAAGCAAATTGAAGAGAAAAATTGAATCACTAGATTGATTATTAAAGTAGAGGAAAATATTCTGCCATTGAATGATGGTAAATTGTAGCATGTGTGTAGAGGCACATGTTATATAGATAGCTCTCAGTTACGCGTGTGGGGGATTTCGGATGTTGAGTGAGGACTATTTCTTGAAATTCACTATTAATTCACTTTAACAATCTGGCGCGATATAGCTCTAATTATTTCAACTAGAAAATAATCTGTGTATGTTTCTAGACCAGAGCTTTTATATATTTTTCTTTGTTAAACTACTACATAACCTCGCTCTCAAGGGGAATGCCATTTTCAACCCCCTTATAAGTGAAATGTATCCAAAAATATTGTTGTATTTGAAGGGTTTATGGTCAAAAAACAGGACTAAAACGCATGATATTTGGCACTCGCTTACAAGGGGGTTAGACATGAAGGAACCCCCTTGTAAGCGAAAATGCGACCCCTTCTGAGTGAGGTTATGTAGTACAAATTTTCACTGAATGTTACGAAATTAATAAACATTTCCTGGACAGTTTTCGAATTTATTTCACTATTAGTATATATCATAATATAAATAATAGTATTATATATATACATATACATCACCACCAAGCAATGCCAATACAACGGAACAACCTCCCGTGCAAGCCAAAGGAAATAACGAGCAACGAGAAACTGAGACGCGAGAACCAGTTTCTGGAAATTAAGTTAGCGAGTCAGGTAAAACTGGTCCGCTGACGACTCCGTGAGGGCCCTGTTGGGTCCTTACTGAGTGGGCATAAATGACGGGTTGAGCCCGTTTTGAAAGTGGAAACACTGGCGTGCGAGAGCCTATGTTTTGCTTTCGAAAGTCTCAATGAAGTCTGTTTGTGCCGTCTCGAGGAAGTGATATATTTATATCAATATTATCACTCGACCCCTCATTCGCCATGATATAATGACGATGTAGAGAATAAGATTATGTAACATTATCTTAATAGAGCAACTTTCTATAAGTGCTTAAGATCAGATGGTAATCCATAGAAGCATTTGTGCATTCATCCACTGATGATGAATTGTCTACGCTGCAAATAAACAGTTTAGAAAGTTTAGACTTAAAATATATTTGGTTTATTTATTATGAAGAGTAAGTTATTATTGTGATGTGGTAATATAAGGGTATATATTGAGTAAGTGAAATAAATTATAGTACTTATTATAGTACAATAGTATTTATACAATTGGTTTCACTACTTCGATATAATTTTACAGTGAATTATATACGTTAAATAATAATGTTATAATTATCTTCTATACTCATAAATAAAGCATTAAATTATAAATAAGAAAATTATTGTAATTTAAACATTCTTATAAATACAAATGAATTTTACTTTTGCTAAAAACTTAAGAGTATGAATAATGTTTAAATATTTCACAATATTAATGGTAAACTATATTATTTGTTTATGGCCACTGAAATAATGTAACAATCAACCATTTTAACAACAGTTAGTAATGACAACAATTTCGCATTATTTGGTTTCAACCATGATTTGCAGCAAATTCAAGAGTCAGTAATTAACATTACTGTTGGGTTCAATTTATACAATGGAGAGCTCATTTGTTATTAATGTGATGTCCAAATATCGAACTCCGTAGCAGTATTCATAGCGAGTGGGCAATTTTTGTCGGGTTTAGTGTTCAATTCATTGTTGAGCATTTAGTTACAAAACACTACCATTCAATACCGATTTTAAAGTCAATATTCTGCAGGGCTTGCATTTAACGTTTCGTAGGATATCGAAACATTCATACTTAAAAGTGTCACCATTTTAGGATTTAACAGTATTTTTACAAATCAAAGATTATTTGTTTCATAATTGAATTAACAGATAAACATTACTATTTTACAGGTTCAGGTTTGTCAAAACACCACTATGTCTGACACCGAAATCCGATATATTATTCTGTCGAATCCTGTTATATATTAATGCAAGTCAATTTGTGAGCAAAATACATATTACGTGTATGGAATCTGTGCAACCTAAACAGTAAACAGCGAGTTTATGGTTAGTAATGGAACTTTTATATGCATTGAAAATGCGTTATTTGACGGTTAACAATGCGTTTGCTAAGAAAACTATGTGCTTAATGGCTCTCTTTGTGTTAGCATTTTGCTTTCGTTGACGAATATATACAGACGTGTGGATGCTCTGACAAACGTGGAAACAGATATAAACTCCATCTACTAGTTAATCAATGACTTTAATAATAGTGTTGTTTCTGAATTAAATTCGATAGCACAAAACACCTTAACAATGTATAATCAGTCGGAAGCTCATCTAGTCAATAATATTTCTGCCTTGAATCAAAAACTAAATAACAACAACGATGACTTAGATTAAAGAATTTTTAGTAATGTGTCTGCACTGCATTAATCGATTGTATAGAATAGCGCAGACATGTAATAACAAATAAACACAACAACGTAGTAGTTGAGCAACGCGATATCTAATACTAACAACTTAATTAATGTATCAACAAATAATCTAAACAAGTCTTTAGCGGATATTAATCAAAGTTTAAGTTAAAACATAAGTCAAGTTAATGTCAACATGCTAAATGTTTAGGGCTCGTTGTAAACATATATTCTTTAAAACTTTACAACTCTTGACCAGAGACTAGCTTTTAACATAACACAGAAAGACATCTAGATCCAGCAACTTACCGACTCACTCGCATTTGTAACCAGTATTGTAATGAACACAGTGGAACAAGAACTTTGGTTCGAGTGCTAGTAGCAACTTTACACCTTCAAGGTGTTCGATCTGGCCACTGCGACCAACGCAATTCAAAGTTCTGACTTTGCTTCTGGGTTCGCATTTGATACCCAAGTGATTCAAAATGCGTTCTTGGACGTGCAATCTATTTCTTCCAGCTTCACTCTCTTCAAAACCCAAAGTGTGTTCTTGAACATCAAAGTGCAGCTAAATGGCGTCAGCTTCGTATCTGGCGCTATGTTATCTCCGAGTTAATCTATACAGATTAACCAGTTAGCTGTAGTATCCAAAGTTGGAACGCAGGTTACCATCAACGCCGGAGTCGTCTTGAGCATTTTGCAGCAAACGGCAACCGTCACGAATATCACCAACTTGCTGCTAAACATAAACATGAACCCCAGTTCAGCTGGCATTATAAGCTTGATTAATGTAGTGAATGGACAATTAATTGTTAAAGGATATCAAATTCTTGGGAGCTACAGCAGTACAAATACTATATCACTGTGTACTCAAATAATATAATAATATAGCTAAGTTCATTTGAATTATTTAGATATCTAACCATCAATTTTTACATGTGGAAACTAATCTTCTTTACTGTTATCATAAATAAATATATGTGAAGTAAACATTTCACGAGTTTCTATAAAAATTGGAGATTTAACAAATTTTAATGAAATAAGTAGTTTGTCTACAACACTTACAATTTACTTTTAGCATGGCGGGCTTATATCTCAAAGCAATTCTTCAATTATAAAAATAAATGATATATCCACAATATTCTATGAATATTATAACTAAGTATCAAGCTATTCTGGACAGCTAATTGGGTTAGTTAACAATAGTAAGATACAATTGTAAGTAATATGCACAAGTGAACACTTAGATTCAACACAAGAGTCATAATTTTATATGTTTGGAATACTAGGTTATTTGAATGGTGAAATTAGTTTTTATTAATTTTCAGCTAATCTGATAATTCTTAATACGGGATTTTTTAACACAGTTGGCACCATAGGTTATATAAACGGTACTTCAGCTAATATTATAAATGTATAAATTGAGATGATTCTTAAGGATAATTAGGGAACACTGGCAGCAGCTCTTAGTGGAATGATGATGTGCTAGCAATCGTAAGTTGTAAATGCTACAATATAAAATTCTCATATTGAGTCAAAATATGTTTCATCGTTAATATCAGTCAGTACAAAAAATATTACACTTATATAAGTACGTAGCATATCGAATTATGCGAATGTTAATTCTAATATTGCAAATAATTAATTTTCTACGTTTTCAGGAGGTTTACTCGGAGAAACCTGGAAACAATCTATTATATAGTAGTGTATTGTGTACAATTTAACTGCTGCTGCCTATAGTTGTGGTGCTATGGCTTCAGTAGCTGGGTTGATTGTCGATCCGCATTAAAATTAAGCATTTATTTAGCAGTGTATTGTAAATTCTTCATTTTTTTCTGTTTCTGGTGATGTAAAAGATCTTTTGAGCGCAGGTGGTATTTTTGGGTACATGTATGATTCAGTCGTTTAGATAGAGTAAACCTAGGTTATTAGTACTAGTATATCAGCCGTAAGCACTTCTGACACATATTTGGGCGGCTTTATCTCGTATTTTAGGAACTATTAATTCACAATCTTTGATTCGATTGTTAAAAACGTTAAAATAACAAATTCAAAAGATACTTTTGTTGGGCTTATCATTTCTAAAAATGGAGCCAATGTTTTCATAGTGACGAACGTAAAAACGGAAGGCGAAAATTCAATTAACGGTGTTTTAATCGCGAACTGCCCGAACGCGGTGAATTAAACGCCAAGCGGCTGTTGATGTGAAGTTATTTATTTATTAGCGATCAATTATTCAATATTAATTATTTAGTAATAGTAACGAGAAATAATATGAGAAATATATCTTTATTAAATTTTGAGCTACTCAGTTACATTTGAGACACAATGAAAGCGATTCCGTCCAGCGATCTTATTAATTTTGATCTCAAATTTAATAGCTCATTATGAAAATGATAACATCTTATAACTACCCTTTGAAGTTTGAGTTAACTACGATTTTCGATATTTTCATTGAAGTGAAAATAGAATATTATATAATATTATATAAATATATATATATATATATATATATATATATATATATATATATTTATTTAATTTATTTAAATATATATATATATTTAATGAAACAGTGCATCAAAGGCAACCACCACCAAGCAATGCCAATACAACGGAATAACCTCCCGTGCAAGCCGAAGGAAATAACGAGCAAAGAGAAACTGAGACGCGAGAACCAGTTTCTGGAAATTAAGTTAGCGAATCAGGTAAAACTGGTCCGCTGACGACTCCGTGAGGGCCCTGTTGGGTCCTTACTGAGTGGGCATAAATGACGGGTTGAGCCCGTTTTGAAAGTGGAAACACTGGCGTGCGAGAGCCTATGTTTTGCTTTCGAAAGTCTCAATGAAGTCTGTTTGTGCCGTCTCGAGGAAGTGAGATATATATATATCCCACTCACTTAACTTTCATTTATACTTGCATGGTCTACGTTTCAAGCGCATGTCTTCGCGGGCAACATACTCAATGTTGGAGAACCGGCCTCATACCCAGTCGTCGATGGAAATATCCATCTAATTCTGTCGCTTCTTGGCCTTCTTCTTTTCGCTTTGACTTTACTTATTTTCCTACTGGGCAGGTAGGGATGCCTGTTTCAGAACATCTTCAATGTTCTAGACTTATTACAGGGCTTTAATTTTCTATAGGAGTATCTCGCATTGGGATCGGTTGATGAGTTTACGTTTGTAGAACGCCTTTAAGATCAATATTAAGTTGGATTGAATCTTACTAATCGGCGACTTTGGGTGGTCTTCAACGTAAATGTCAATAACTTCTACCAAATCGCAGCATACCTACTCCTAATATTCTTTCGGATCAACATCTTCACGTTCAAGTGATTTAAATTAATTACATTAATTTATATTAAAATAATTAAAAATGTGAGAGATATAATATAAAATTATTGTTAATTAAATTATTGATTTTGTATCGATGGTGTTAAGTACTACATTACCTCGCTCTCAAGGGGGTAGCCTTTTCACTTATAAGGGGGTTGCCATTTTCAACCCCCTTATAAGTGAAATGTATCCAAAATGTATCCAAAAATAATGTTGTTTTTGAAAGGTTTATGACCAAAAAACAGAGATGATATTTGGCACTCGCTTACAATGGGGTAACTTCATGTCCAACCCCCTTGTAAGCGAGTTGACCAACCCCCTTATAAGCGAAAATGCGACCCCCTTCTGAATGAGGTTATGTAGTAAATTATATTTATATTTAAATTATGCGTTTAGAACATAAATATAAGCTATGTTTGAGAATAAAGTTAAATAAAATTCATTTAGATAAAAATTCGTTCAAATCTTCAATAAATATAAAAACGGGAGGTCGCTTGATAACTAAGATGATTAGAAACGCGTATCTGGTCAATTCAAAAATTTAGCTAACAAATTTATTTCTGAGAAGTAGAAAACAGCATATCGAAAATCAGTTACATTAATCATCTCTGTGATACCGTAAAAACGAAATACTATCTGAGAATAACTGTTTTAAAAAGCCTGTGATTCGATCTTGGACGCTTTAATGTTCAAATATCTCCACTACCGTTAAAAACAGTGATAATTTTGAGAACAAAATTGATAAATATTTCTGACGCTAAACAACTCTCTATCTTCTCCTTACGAGTAATGTATGATAATAATAATGTATGATAATAATGTATGATAATAAACACATTTAGATTATCTTACCTTTACTATAATTATCAAGTTGATGTTCACGTTTACAATTCACGTTTACAATTTAAAGATTCCATTTGGAAGTGGAAGGTGTATACACAGTTGTAGATAAAAGATTATATTAAATTCTTGCAATTATGATACTCTGTCAAACCTTACATAGACGGTAATACTGGGGCAGATTCACTCTGTTCTACTAGGAACCTCTGCAGATCGTCTGTAGAGGACTTTGACGCAGATAGCGGTAAAACCATTAGTAAAATTTGTCAGGACTCATTCCTGAACAAAGCTGGGTATTTTCCCAATGGTCATCACCCAGTAGAATAAGTAAGGAATACCTTACAAAACCCGTAGTCATGTTAATAAGAGAAATTGTAATTACAAACGGAGTAGTAACAATAGGAGTCGAGTGAATAATGTAAACAGACAGTCAACATTATTTACAACAACAACTACTTTGGGTAAAATAACTTTGAAAAGTAGAAAAGTATAATAATGTGATTATTTAGTACAATAATGTGAAAATAATAACATCCGGTTTGAGTACCCTGGGACAGCTGAGTACCCTGGGACAACTGAATACGCCGAGACAGTTGAATACGCCGATTAACTAGAATGTCGCGATCAACTTGAATACGCCAGCCAACTCGAGTATGAAGAGTCACATCCGGTTTAACAATATAGTCCAATTTAACATATTATGCTCAACCAAACACAACTCGAGGAGCATAACACAAATATTGAGTCTAAAAATTAGCCTGAAATATTGATTACTCAGGCAAAAGCTCATCTATCCAAACAACCAGCATCTTAGGTTATATCTACTAAAGAAGCAAAACCAGCACCGGTAAAAGCTTCAAAAGCAGAAGTAACTACGGCAAACGCCAATGAGACCGCCTAGGATAATTTAGTCGACTACAAATAGCTTCAAGCTTAACCAAAAGTGTTTGAAAACGCATCTCAGGCTTAAAAATAATACTTTAGTCTAGAGGTGTAATTAAACCACTTAAAATAGCTCGAAGCGAATAGGAGAATAACTAAATACCGAGCATTCACATGTTACCTATGTTAATACCAATTTGCTACATTACAAGATCTCCACTATCATTTTCTATAACAGTACAAATCTCACCCGATTCACCAATTTATGAATCATTACTACGGTTAAATCACAACGCACATTAATGAGTTGTAAGAAAAACTCAAATAGTGCTACATATGTGACTAGTGCGGCCATTTCACGTCTAATGAAGTGACGCACTCCTCGCATCTCACAAACTGTATTTATCAACACTAGTAATTCCGTTGGGAGGTAGTTCAAGACAACCAAAGCAACGAACCAACGAACCAAAATACTAATCAATAACCGAATAGTTAGTAACAAGGATAGTAGAGCAAACAAAACAAACAGCCTACTATAAGATTCATAACAGCTGGCAAGAGGCAGGACCAGAACGATGAAAATCCGGGAGGAAATATGTTATAGAAATTGTTAGACGATTTTGAAAAAAATACCTTAAGACGAGTAGAACTCACTAAAAAGTGTAACGACGAAGAAAAGTATTGGATAGAAAGAAAAGGAAAATACTTCTGTAAACTATATAAGGAGAATAAAAATAATGCATTAAACTTCTTAAATCAGTTTTTGGGGTAGTTTGTAAAAACGCACACCCCAAAGGTCGACACTTACGAGTACTCTCCTGCTAAATAGAAGCAGTACACTGAACGAATGGTTGTGAGACACATCGAAACCTTTAGAGCTGTTGGTAGAGCAAGCGACTAAATCAACAGAGACGCTACAGGCGAAAGATATGAACCGATCTCAGAGGAAGAAAGAGTCACACAGAATAAAATTCACTTCCCTCAAGACAAACCTATCGCAGAAATTTAACTCACTACAAGCGAAGATAAAGTGCTTAAACCAGCTACGGAGGACTTGTAAACCAAACAAGTAAAAGACTAAATCTAATCTCTGTAATGGTTTAAGGCGGCTGGACCATCCGGCTTCGGCCCATTGCACATCCTGTATGCCACAAGAACACTTACAGAAACATTTGTCTAATGGCTAACAGACGCATTCAATGAGTTAAAGAAGAGAGAATAACCTTGTAAAAGGCATAACATTTTCAAATTCGAAGTTGCTTACATTCCTAAAAAATCTAAGGGAACGGAAAAACGGTATAGAAGTATCTGTCTAGGCGAAACCGTCTTACAAGTATTTCATAAACTGTTTGAACGACAGCTAAATACCAAAATTACTCATCACCACAGGTAATATGTCGGGAGAAAATCAGGACTACTAAGTGCAAAACTCCAAGTTGCTCATATGCTGAACAACAATCAAAATCACTTCGCACCATAAAATGATGACACTTAAACTGACACAACTCAGAATTCAGTTTAGGACGACACTATCTGGGATGTGGTCAAATTAGATATTTAAAATGCGTTCAACGAACTCCCCCATGATTAAATTAGGTAAGCACTAGAGAACTCAGCAATAAGCTTACAGGACAGGCGATATATCTTCAACCACCTCTAGTCACGGTGGGCGGACGATATTCCGAGAGTAACGTAAGGGGTATCTACTGGAGATGTCATAAGTTAAAAACTATTTCTGGCATGCGTAGACCCAATACTATTCGAACTCGACGAAAAAGGATACAGAGCCGTAATGTACGCAGATGATTTGACTGTTCTTCACAAAAGAGGAGAATATCATCAAACTGTTGAGTTACTCGCAAATATGTTCCAAAAAATCGGACTAGTGATTAACAAAGACAAATGCGAAGGAACCGATCCTAGCTCAGGAAACACAACGGGTGTTATTGAATTCCTTGGACAAAATATCGGAATCAACTCCGAACCGATAGCTGTTCAAATACAGAAATAACTCCAAACCAGGATTAAGGCATTACAAAAATACGATATTCCCAAATTCTACTAATATCTCATTTTCAAACAATGCATTATCCCCTCAGCAAATTACGGTCCCTTCCTCGAAGCTTCCATAACTGAAACACAACTGGCGGATGCGAAAGATAAATACGATTACATCGACATCATGCTAGCAGAAGCTATGGAAGAAATCCTCGAGTCAGATCTTCCAACCAAAGATCTACTCGATGTCATGTTACTCAGCAAGGACGACGGGGGCTTAGACTTAATAACCCCTGGAGCATATTTTGATCTAATGATTCAAAATAGAGACATGGCGTTCCAAGATCCGACTAAAGTAAATAAGGAAACGAGAGACTTCTTCTCCAAAAACAGACACGAATTCATCAATTCTAAATAATACCCCACTAACGTGAAGTCAGAAGTAAAACTAGGTCATTGCCTGGATAACTTCTACTAAATCACAAACAAAGGGTTCTAATATTTAGTTGACATGAGATTCAACAAAAAGCAAAAATACGTAAGCTTAGATACAAAATGTGATCTTTGCAACTGCAAGAATGACATCTATCACGAGCTTAATTGTAAAAAGCTTCAAAGAAATCACATCTTAACACATGATTACTTTGTTAGATAGCTGGCCGATAAAATAATCGACGCCAACAAAGTTAGAGAAGTCAAAGAAGTTAGCAAGAATAATAACAACAGAACTGACCAAAAACACAAAGCTGACATATCTTTCATAAAAGATGGCAAGCAACAGTTCTTTGACATAGGCATATCCTGGGACACCGAGAGATACTTCGCTGTGAAACAAAAGCATTATCAAACGGAAACTGTCAATGGCTAGCCTATTACTTGCACCCCAATTATTATCGGAAAAGATACGACGGTCCATCCAGAATCATTAGCCGCACTTCGACAAGTGGGTATCGAAGATTCATGGTTATACCAGTAAGTTGGAATCCTAATGTCCAACTACAGAGAACAAACAGACTATGTTTTCAGGAAAAAGACTAGAAAAGCACAAGATCAACCAACAGAACTAAACATTCAAGAAATTGATCAAATAGAGGAATTTAGTAGTATTCCGGTCAATGAGACAACAAACTCAAACGCTGGAACTCAGAATTCTAGCATAAAACCTAAGAAGAAACCTAGGTAGAAATCTCAAGTGCAACACAGCCAAGAGATCCAAGCCTAGATGAACACATAAACTCAACCACCTTAGGTCACCCATAATACTGATAACACCTAGACGAACCAAGGAGCTATCAATATTTAAAAACAAGTTGTCGTAAACAATTTCAACTGCAGCAACACTAGTCTTTCTGGTTAATCAAAGAGCCAAAGTACCAACAAGAGCGAAGTCGCAAGAAAATCTTAGAATCAACAAAACCCCAAACAAACTGCACCGAAGCAAGTTTCTTAAACCAAAACCCCAGTTCAGAAACCAAAGGAAGCCCCACAAGCGCCTTTACCCCAAGAAACCAATAAAACCCAGTCGCAAATTCCGCTTGTAAAATCAAAGCACACAAGCGAAGCGTCGAGTTAATCGAGTACAGTATCCAGCGGAACCTAAGCCAGCGAGTGCAACATAACTATTGAAGTCGAAGCACAAGCAAGCGAGTTAAGACGCCATTGGGAAGATGTTGATCCGAAAGAATATTAGGAGTAGGTATGCTGCGATTTGGTAGAAGTTATTGACATTTACGTTGAAGACCACCCAAAGTCGCCGATTAGTAAGATTCAATCCAACTTAATATTGATCTTAAAGGCGTTCTACAAACGTAAACTCATCAACCGATCCCAATGCGAGATACTCCTATAGAAAATTAAAGCCCTGTAATAAGTCTAGAACATTGAAGATGTTCTGAAACAGGCATTCCTACCTGCCCAGTAGGAAAATAAGTAAAGTCAAAGCGAAAAGAAGAAGGCCAAGAAGCTACAGAATTAGATGGACATTTCCATCGATGACTGGGTATGAGGCCGATTCTCCAACATTGAGTATGTTGCCCGCGAAGACATGCGCTTGAAACGTAGACCATGCAAGTATAAATGAAAGTTAAGTGAGTGGGATATATATATATATCTCACTTCCTCGAGACGGCACAAACAGACTTCATTGAGACTTTCGAAAGCAAAACATAGGCTCTCGCACGCCAGTGTTTCCACTTTCAAAACGGGCTCAACCCGTCATTTATGCCCACTCAGTAAGGACCCAACAGGGCCCTCACGGAGTCGTCAGCGGACCAGTTTTACCTGACTCGCTAACTTAATTTCCAGAAACTGGTTCTCGCGTCTCAGTTTCTCGTTGCTCGTTATTTCCTTTGGCTTGCACGGGAGGTTGTTCCGTTGTATTGGCATTGCTTGGTGGTGATGTATATGTATATATATAATACTATTATTTATATTATGATATATACTAATAGTGAAATAAATTCGAAAACTGTCCAGGAAATGTTTATTAATTTCGTAACATTCAGTGAAAATTTGTACTACATAACCTCACTCAGAAGGGGTCGCATTTTCGCTTACAAGGGGGTTCCTTCATGTCTAACCCCCTTGTAAGCGAGTGCCAAATATCATGCGTTTTAGTCCTGTTTTTTGACCATAAACCCTTCAAATACAACAATATTTTTGGATACATTTCACTTATAAGGGGGTTGAAAATGGCATTCCCCTTGAGAGCGAGGTTATGTAGTAGTTTAACAAAGAAAAATATATAAAAGCTCTGGTCTAGAAACATACACAGATTATTTTCTAGTTGAAATAATTAGAGCTATATCGCGCCAGATTGTTAAAGTGAATTAATAGTGAATTTCAAGAAATAGTCCTCACTCAACATCCGAAATCCCCCACACGCGTAACTGAGAGCTATCTATATAACATGTGCCTCTACACACATGCTACAATTTACCATCATTCAATGGCAGAATATTTTCCTCTACTTTAATAATCAATCTAGTGATTCAATTTTTCTCTTCGTAGTATAATATATATATATATATATATATATATATTATACTAAAATAACAATAAACTATAAAAGTCTGTATAATAACGATCGGCGTCCAACGTTAGACTTAAAATCACTTTCCTATTGAACCTGGTACCTACTGCCACTCGGACACCACCAATAGAGAAACGAATACTAGTCAACAGATGAGTCGCGAAAAATATATATTCTGAAGCAATATAAGACAGTCGATACCCCCAACCTGTCCCGCGATAATTATATTATAACAAGCACATATATCCCACTCACTTAACTTTCGTTTATACTAGTTCGGTCTTCTGTACAGGAACTGTAAGTTCACGCGAATGATCATTAGTTTTAGACACACCTATGAACGTTAGGCGCACCTCCGCAACCAAGGCAACCAACGACTCGGGTACAAGCATCCATGGGCGTAACGCGGCTGCTTCGTGCAAGCCGATCTATACGGGAGTCCACCTGCGTCGTACCATCTGCGTTTCTAAGGAAGCAATGGAGCGGTTACCGCTTTCCAATCCTGAAGGCTCGTTGAAAACAGCTCAGCACTTTGGATCGGTGGATTTTACCTTCCACAACCGATTTGGCCGAGCCGCATCTCAGAAAGTTGGATGCGGCGAGGAACGAGAAGCGCAACCGAATGAATCCATCATCGATCACACTAAACAAAGCTGGTATTTCAGCAATGCCTCTTCAGCTCTAACGTCGAGCGCCGAGCTTAATCGTTCGAAATTATTGTTAAATTATGCTAAAACTGGACAAATATTACGTTTCTACATATGATTTCATACAGTATAGAAATTAAAGCTGTATACTGTATACAGCTGTACAAGGTACAGTTTCCAAGTAAAACCTGTATGGTACAGCCAAATAACAGCCCTAGATTTAACCGTAGTAATGATTCATAAATTGGTGAATCGGGTGAGATTTGTACTGTTATAGAAAGTGATAGTGGAGATCTTGTAATGTAGAAAATTGGTATTAACATATGTAACATGTGAATGCTCGGTATTTAGTTATTTTCCTACTTGCTTCGAGCTATTTTAAGTGGTTTAATTACACCTCTAGACTAAAGTATTATTTTTAAGCCTGAGATGCGTTTTCAAACACTTTTGGTTAAGCTTGAAGCTATTTGTAGTCGACTAAATTATCCTAGGCGGTCTCATTGGCGTTTGCCGTAGTTACTTCTGCTTTTGAAGCTTTTACCGGTGCTGGTTTTGCTTCTTTAGTAGATATAACCTAAGATGCTGGTTGTTTGGATAGATGAGCTTTTGCCTGAGTAATCAATATTTCAGGCTAATTTTTAGACTCAATATTTGTGTTATGCTCCTCGAGTTGTGTTTGGTTGAGCATAATATGTTAAATTGGACTATATTGTTAAACCGGATGTGACTCTTCATACTCGAGTTGGCTGGCGTATTCAAGTTGATCGCGACATTCTAGTTAATCGGCGTATTCAACTGTCTCGGCGTATTCAGTTGTCCCAGGGTACTCAGCTGTCCCAGGGTACTCAAACCGGATGTTATTATTTTCACATTATTGTACTAAATAATCACATTATTATACTTTTCTACTTTTCAAAGTTATTTTACCCAAAGTAGTTGTTGTTGTAAATAATGTTGACTGTCTGTTTACATTATTCACTCGACTCCTATTGTTACTACTCCGTTTGTAATTACAATTTCTCTTATTAACATGACTACGGGTTTTGTAAGGTATTCCTTACTTATTCTACTGGGTGATGACCATTGGGAAAATACCCAGCTTTGTTCAGGAATGAGTCCTGACAAATTTTACTAATGGTTTTACCGCTATCTGCGTCAAAGTCCTCTACAGACGATCTGCAGAGGTTCCTAGTAGAACAGAGTGAATCTGCCCCAGTATTACCGTCTATGTAAGGTTTTGACAGAGTATCATAATTGCAAGAATTTAATATAATCTTTTATCTACAACTGTGTATACACCTTCCACTTCCAAATGGAATCTTTAAATTGTAAACGTGAATTGTAAACGTGAACATCAACTTGATAATTATAGTAAAGGTAAGATAATCTAAATGTGTTTATTATCATACATTATTATCATACATTATTATTATCATACATTACTCGTAAGGAGAAGATAGAGAGTTGTTTAGCGTCAGAAATATTTATCAATTTTGTTCTCAAAATTATCACTGTTTTTAACGGTAGTGGAGATATTTGAACATTAAAGCGTCCAAGATCGAATCACAGGCTTTTTAAAACAGTTATTCTCAGATAGTATTTCGTTTTTACGGTATCACAGAGATGATTAATGTAACTGATTTTCGATATGCTGTTTTCTACTTCTCAGAAATAAATTTGTTAGCTAAATTTTTGAATTGACCAGATACGCGTTTCTAATCATCTTAGTTATCAAGCGACCTCCCGTTTTTATATTTATTGAAGATTTGAACGAATTTTTATCTAAATGAATTTTATTTAACTTTATTCTCAAACATAGCTTATATTTATGTTCTAAACGCATAATTTAAATATAAATATAATTTACTACATAACCTCATTCAGAAGGGGGTCGCATTTTCGCTTATAAGGGGGTTGGTCAACTCGCTTACAAGGGGGTTGGACATGAAGTTACCCCATTGTAAGCGAGTGCCAAATATCATCTCTGTTTTTTGGTCATAAACCTTTCAAAAACAACATTATTTTTGGATACATTTTGGATACATTTCACTTATAAGGGGGTTGAAAATGGCAACCCCCTTATAAGTGAAAAGGCTACCCCCTTGAGAGCGAGGTAATGTAGTACTTAACACCATCGATACAAAATCAATAATTTAATTAACAATAATTTTATATTATATCTCTCACATTTTTAATTATTTTAATATAAATTAATGTAATTAATTTAAATCACTTGAACGTGAATTAATTTGGCCTAAATTAGGTTTGCTAAAACGAGTTCTGCTAATTTTTGTTGTTTTGTTAAAACTATTAATTCTGTTAAAACTAAAAGTTCCCATTTTGATTTTGTGGAACTTAAAATTGATTCGGCTGGTTTTGATTCGGAACAAACAGATTACTCGATTGGAGTGGTTCATTTTACTAGTTAATGCTTTAATTCACGTTTTGATTATTCATAAAGCTTTAATTTGGATTTTGTATTTGCTGGTTAAATTAATTATTAAAAGGTTAATTTTATGGTTGGAATTAATTATTTGCTTTATAATTTTACAAGGGCGTAAACTTTTGCACTTGAATTTGTTGCCCAGGGACTTGATTACTTTAGAAATTGGTTTAACTTGGTTAATAATTTGTAAATGGAGGCTGGGCTTGTTAGTTTTAATTGTTAGGGTAAAACTGGTTAACTTACATATTATTAATATTTTGAGGAATATTTTGCTGTTGTGGCATTTGTACCTGTTGTTAACCAAAATTAGTATTGTTAAATTGATTTGGAACTTATTATTACGGTTAACGAGGTTATTATTGTTAATATTAGTTTTGATTAAGCCCAAATTAATTATTTTGCACTGCATTTACCTGATAATTGTTTTTAAATGTATTTGTGTTTTCATACAATTAGTTATTATTACCTATAACTTAATTTCTTTCCACGCAGTTTAAATTTGGAGGAGTATTTCCAAAATAATTATCATTTTGATAAGTATTAGGCTATGGTACTTATTAAACTATTTTAGGCTTATTTTTAGACTTTCTACTAAAATCAACTCCTTCAAAATCATCCCAATCTTGACGGGATTTAAACTTATATGTCGGTTCAATAAGAAAGTCTTTCTTTAAGTTCATATGCTATGTTTCTAGATATGTGTTCATAATGTCACCTTAGTACACTCTAACATAAAATTAATTGTCTCTTATATTTTTCTTCTCTCCATCGCAGTGCTTCCACATCATTAATTTTGCTTAGGTTCTGGGTATTCCTTCTGGTAGACCTACAAAATAGTATTTATCCTCATTTTTCATTTGTGGAGTGTTAAATATTTTTGCATTGTTAAATTATATGTGAACAATATATTGCCAATATTATTACATAAATTTAAAAGCTTGAATTAAGATTAAGGTTAGTTTAAAAATTAGCATATAAATTATATACTTATTTAATATAATTAACATATAAATTATATAATTATTTAAATTTTACATCACACAAACTTATTGAATATGTCAACGAGTTCTGGAATTTCTTATTGTCTTTTATCGTTCAATGATTGGTAAAAAACTGTTGAAACAAATTTGCCTCTGTGGTTTATGGTGCTGCCAGTTGCTTGGTATCCGCGTCTTCTGATCTGTCTGTAGTAGTGTCCTTGTGCTGGGTATTTTGGTATTGTAAGTAGAACGTGTGGAAGAAATTGTTTATTTATTTTGGTGTTCAGTGGGGTGTCCAGCATTTGGTACTAGTTAACTGCAGCGCCCATTTCAGTCGGATAATCATTCCACAAATTAAGATTTGTGGGGATATTTGTGTTAAAGTCTTGGTCGAATAGTTAAAGTTGGTCTGTGGTGTCGATTGCATTATTTTCGTTCCCCAGCTCGTCAAATACTCTATTATAGTCCTAACTGGTAACCCATTACTCATTAACGATGAATTTGAACTGGTAATTTCCAGGTTCTAATTTTAATTAAATTTATTGTCCATTTTAACTCTTCTCCAGTTTTATTTTTGACTCCCAGTTGTCAAAGGAGCCAGAAATGAAAACTTCTTAGTTCAAATCCGGCCATGAAAAAATAATTGGTACAAAAATTGTATCATTTTGGAATATTTGCATTATGTGAGGTGGAAGAGAAGTGTGAATGTTATCATAGAGTTATTATCATGGAGTTATTATTCGCTGCTGGCGTTTAAGAAAAATATTGAATTTAATATAATTTAAAATGTAAATTCAGCCGGTTACAAATGTAAATATTTTTAAATTTGCAACTTTAAATAGATCGTACATACAGTATAAAATTACTATATTTTTGACTATATAAATAATTAAGTTAATCCATTCGATCTATTTAAAGTCACAGTCCTCAAAGTTACTGTGGGTACACATATCAATTGCAGACATAATTTGAGCTCATTTGGAGTGAAATAAATTTAACATATATTTACTAAATCAATGATAACAACTTACACCGTGCAATAATATTTTTGGGCCAAAAAACAGCCCCAAAATCAGAAAAAATATGAAGCTCGAAAATTAATCAATTATAACTTACTGTCAATGCAATCATTTATTAAAACAGTTCAATTATCTACTGAAGAAAACTTCCGAAGTTATCTTTCTTATATTTTGTGTGAACGATTTCATTTTATCTTGATTTTAGAAGTTTAAAACTTGAAATATAAAACTGGCAACTTCGGAAGTTATCATCTTTAAAAAATTGAACTGATTCAAAGAATAAAGACAGATGTAGTAAGTAATATTCTGTTAATTTTTGAGCACCAGATTTTTCCTGTTTTTGAGCTGTTTAGGCACAGTAATGTGATTTATAAAAAGAGCGATTCAAACCTGGAGCGTGTGCGGTTTTATTAGTGATGTTATGACCGCATATTTTGAAGTAAAAAATATTTAATATTTTATCTAATTTTTGAAATTTCCACATCAAAACGCCTGAAGTTTCGGGTCGTATCTAACTTATAATATGATGGTCCATGCAAAAATCACAATATATTCGGGGCTAAAACTGATTAGAACATATCTTAGTTTAGTAGTTTCCAAAATATTTATTCGTGGATAAAGTGATTTATATAATACATTATAGTACATTATAATACATTATAGTACATTGCGGACTTTTTGTTATCCAACCTCACTCAAAGTGTTAACTAATAAAAACTGATAGATATAAAATCAAACTGAAATACTGTATCGTTAGTTCACTCACTGATAACAAAAGTTCCTTAGTAATGCTTTGCTACCATTATCTTTATCTCATTTAATATATCTGGTGAACCACACGCAATTATGTCATTTCCTTGAAATAGGAAAGCACAGCCCGTAAAATTTTGCAGTAAATATGTAACAGCTTGGTTAAATTCTTGGCCTATACCAAAACTCCTTAAAGTGATTTTGTTAACTGGAGCTTATTCATAAGGAATTTGTGGGAATCCCTAGTTTCTAGGTTATTGATATTATTACTATTGTATAAATTAAAATGGCTGTTGGAACTATTAGCCGGGTCTAGCTAATCGTAGTGGTTATTAGAAGGGCTGCAATATTTATTATTGATGCAGTTGAACTGATTATTAAGATTTAGCATGTCCCATATAGTTCATAGGAACTGGTTTTTGTTACACTGGGTTAGGAAGTTGTTAATTGTGGTTTTATGGGTTAAAATTTTGTTGCGGTTGTTGGTATTGCTTTTATTAAAATATTTATTCAATATTTTCATTGTGAACTTGGTGTTGGTTTTAATAGTTTGGTTGATTTTAATATGCGTTCTATTATTAATGATTATGACGTTGGTTTTGTCCATGTGGTATTCCTTGTTATTGGTTTTATTGTTATTGCTATTATTATTATTCTTTCTTGTTATGATTCTTTATAGCCATACGAACACTTTTTGGTTCTTAGAAAGACGCGAACAACTACTCATTATAATTATTAACTTCATTGATAATAAATCCTTTATTTTGTAATATAAAGATATTTCCAGATGATACTTGTACAATAACTTATTATACTTCATAATTCTTCATTTCACAAACGCACACCTGTTTAATTTAAATTTTACTCTTATATATCTTTTAAGTAGTTGGTAGTATCACTACATAGTATTACATATGTGGAGTGGTGTGACATTTGAATAAATGAAATCAGAATTATATTGTGTGAGACTATTCATAGAGACGTAAAGTCTCAGACTTTATGTAAAGTCTGAGACTTTAGGGAAAAAAGACTTGTAATGTTAATAACTCAAATTGCAAATAACATCAAATAACTTAATTCAAATTATATGATAAATTTGTCTTTGCTTTTGCTAGCCCATATGACTATTATTAAAACATAAATTCTTCAACCAATCTGAATAAAATTTATTCAGATTGATAATAAAAGTAAATACAATCCAAATATTAGTTGGATAGGGTATAATGTTTTACATTTTCGATAATATTAAGTCGTGAAATAACATATAATGGATTTTTAAAGTTTGTTTACGTTTTATTATAAGCCTCCTAAAATTATTGAAAATAAAATACAGTTCTTTAGGAAAATTAATTGAAAAACTACACTAATTTATACCGAACATCATAACTAAATACCGGAATACATGCAATTCTAACGAAGATTTTGAAAATACCGGCAAAAATGCGCATGTATACTGAATAATTACTTTTCTATAAAATATTATTTGATCTTCAAAAGTATATATTCAGCAGTTATTAATATAGAGCTGGAAATGATATATATTTATCACTTTTAGTAATTTATATCTTTTTTATAATTATTGGTTGTATTTATTAATAGTTTAGTGGTGTGGTGACTTTTATTCATAAATTTTTGAATATTTAAAACATTAACCACACCACAATTAAAATATATAACATGTCAGTTGATTTATTGGTACATTTATTGGAGAAGAACTATTCTTCTCATCCTCGCGATAGATTAACTCCAGAATAGTTAGTGTTTTTGAAGTCTTAAAAATAGATTCTTGGTGACTAAGTATTTACTGATTTGTCGAATAAGGCCCGTAACACGCGTCAGTAATTACAGAAGCTTTCTTTACCAGAGTAAGAGCAATATATTTAATAATAGGACAACAAATTTAAATAAGAGTTATCAATTCATTTTCCAGTGTATTCGCCTTAGAAAACGTTTAAATCGTTGACTTAAAACACAGTTTAGACTACTTCGTCGTCTGATATTCATTTGTAAGAGGAAAACGACCGCCTTCACTCTCAGTTGGCTAAACTTAAGCAGAAACTGTCAGAATCTGAAGAGTAAACGATGCGCTTACAGGTCCAGGTCCGTTAATAAAATGAGAAGTTGACTTCCTACGATTCTCTGTTCAGTTAGTTGTAAAATTCGTTCAAAGTCAAGGTGAATGTGGAAACCGACATGGAGCAGAAAGAGGCTTTGGTAGATTTCTTGTGCAAAACGCAAACAAAATATTCACAGAAGCAGCTAGGCGCGATCAGGGAGTCCGCGCGCTCAGTACGCACTAGTATTTTCCAATTGCAGTAGTACTTGAAGACGTCACCAAAAGTAGACTTTGACGCCGTTTTCAGCCCAGTGCAGCGCCTCCTTTAAAGAATCGCGAGCGAGGTGCGCTACTCCGTTAAGTACTCCGTGATCGGCCGCAAGCCCCTCAACCCCCTCATCAGACACGTAACGTAGATTCAAAGGGGCGATTTATCTCGTTAGAACTTTACCCCGAATAAGAACACCTTCTTATACTTACTCGACTATGCGCTTAAAACGAATTCGAAGCTTTAGTACCTTTCCTTTTTGAATGAGCAATTCAACGACAAACTGAACGGGCAAGTTGTAGTGCAGACCCCGACGTAAGCGAACACACTAGAACTAAAGCAAAACGAAGTGGAAAAGTTCACCGAATTCGTCCGGATTAAACTGGACGTGTGCGACTGTGTTCTATTCGAGAACACGTGTTTAATCTACTACGAGGGAGTGGAGTACGAGCGCGTGTGCAGGAGGTTGGGGCTTTGCGGGGGAGACATCGGAGTTTTCGTCGCGGACGAGGACGAAATTGTTGGAAGGTGAGAGTTATTCAGTTCGGTTTTTGTTTTTAATTCCATTTAAACGGATAATTGTTGTAATTATAGATTATTGCAGTTAAGTTCATCGTATTATGTGAGTTGTGTGATGTATATGAGTGCCACATCACATTTCTATAAAACAAATAAATGAATCAATTTTTAAACCATCACAAAATATTGTGATATATTATATATTATATGATTAAATTTATAGTGATTAATAACACTCCACAATCATGATTAACAATGATAAATATTATTTTGTTGTGATGCCAAAAGGCATACCAGCCTCCTAGGCAAAATAACTAATGTGGAGGCATTGTAAAGGCGAAAAGAAAAGTATCGAACACAATAAATTCTTTATTCGTGTTGAGTAAGGTAATATAATGGATACTTTTTTAGAAACTTAAGGTATGAATTTATAAAAAGATTTCATAATTGAAGAGACTAAATAATTCAAAACGCGATAATAATGGGATAGTTATTAGGGTGTTGATTTTAGTCCGAAAAATCCATATAATAATAGTAACAATATTTTTAAGCCAAATAATTAAAATTAAATAATTAATCAATACAGTGAAAGCGTAGAACATTAATTCCAACCTTAATAAACTGTATAGAATATGTAAAGATCATAAAATATGTATTAGCAACCTATGACTCCATAATTTTAGTAACCGGTAATACCTGTTTAACTGCCAGTTTAAAATATTAACTAGCCAATGATGTAACAACCATATCAACCTATGATGCATCATTAACAACCAATGGTGTAGCCAATGCCACAGCAAAGACCAATGTAACCTAATTTCACACCAATATAACCTCAGTATCAGCAAAAATAATAGTATGCTTAGCCAAACCCATAAATGCAGTACTAAATGCCAGTTCAAGCCATGTAGCAAAGGCCATAACCTGTCCAGTAAGTGTATTAACAACCTTATTAATAACCAATGCAAGCTCCTGTTCAGAACCAATAACCCTTCCGTCCAACTTATCAACAGCAACCATACTAACCTGTTGCATATTAATAACCAATCCATAATTAATAACAATTTTAACAACCCAATTACCAATAAGCTCAACCACAGTTTTAACCCGTTAATTAACCGCGTTAATATCAGCCAATGCCGAATCAAGTGCCCGTTTTCCAAAGCCAGTTCGGCTAAAACCAAGTGCCGTTTGTTAGCCAATAGCCGTTTAAAGCTTATCCACAGCAAAATATGAACCAAATGCCCTAAATGCCTAGATAACAGTGATCTTTTATAACTATATCAACTCTTCAATTAGTGGCAAATCAATATCATTTATATTGAATTATTATGAGAAAATGATATAACAAAATTAAAATGAACTATAAAAGTTCCAATTGATTGTATTGAAAATATAACAACAATTTCAAAATTTACACATAAAACTACATATATACTTCTCACAATTTAAACTCGTCATTTAGGACGTCGATGGCCGATCCAGTTTGGAAGTTAATGCTGAAGTCCGTCATCGAGTCTCCAACCTGCAGTTTTTGCAGCTGTGATTGCTATTTCGGCTGTTCTTTGGGTTTCATTGGATAAAGTTGTAGTTCGTCTGTGGTTTCCGAGTTGTCAATGAAGTCCGTAGGTTTCGCCGCCTGTTTCAGCGTGAATATTTGCACTTTTTCAAATTACGGATCTTCTTGTTCATCAACTATATTATTTACTTTATATTCGTTTACCTAATTATTGACCTAATTATAATTCTATTTAACTCCTGGTGAGATGGCGCTCTATTCAATTTTAAAGTTCACAGGCGGGAGCTCGTATCGTATTGTATCTTTTACACCATCTTCTTCCACTCCAGTTATTTGTAGTGAATTCGCTATTGGGTTGTGTTGAGCCGTTTCGAATCTTTCGATTGGTTTCGAGTTTATTTGGAAGCTGTCGTTGTCGAATTCGTTTTTATGGACGATTTCGAGGAGTGGTTCGTATTTCACGCTGAGCTGTTTCTCAATTTCCTTTGCGTTTTATTCTTGTTTTTGAGCTGATATTGAATTTACTGCTGGAGATATTTGGTTTTGCGTTTCTTTTTGAATATTGTTGTTTTGAGATTCTTTTACATTATTTTCAACTTAAGATGTAACCTTTTGCGTTTCATTTTGCACAATATTCCCCTTTAAAAACTGGGAAACTTAGTCTTCCTTCGTCTGTTCTACGTTGTTGAACTTCTTGAAGGAGCTCTCATTATCAATTTCAAGTTTAGGTTAAATTATTTTTGGTTTACGAGGACTCAGTTCAACAGTTTCGTCCATTTATCCGTTTTCGTTCGGATTCGAGAGCTTCACATTCCGAATTGTAACCGAGTGCCTTACTGGACTCGAGCCGCGTTGAACTGGAGCATTTTGTTGTACAGTGTGTGAAATGCTCAGATCTCTGCGTGGGTTGTCAGAAATGCGGTTACGTGTAAGAGTGTCAATTATGTGCTGGTCGAATGCGGCCTGATCAAAATTTGAGCGCATGTTTTCGCTTGAAATCTGCATCTGGGCGCCAATCTAGCCGAAAAAGTTGCTCATGGCGGTAATGGACTGCTTCAGACCGCGCTGCCGGGCCTGAGCGTACTGATAGTAATTCTACGCGGACATGTTCTTCACACAATTCTAAGCGTAAATTTACGTATCGTAAGCTGCTTTTGAAGCAATTATGTACTGCACAGATTTCAACGCAGAAACGTGGATGTGCTCAATTTGCTCCGAAAACTACACCAAAATGTTGGAAGTATCCGCACATTCAGAATGAGAAGCAGCTTTCGACAATTACGCGAAACTTTGCAGCGAAAGAATAAAATCCTAGGTCTTTTATAGCACATTCTGAATATTTAATTGTATTTATTTTGACTGAGATTATTCTTTCTATATTTGTTTGATAAGTTCCATTGAAGTGAAATTGCAAACAAAATTATTATTATCGTGTATTATACTTTATATTTGAAACAAAACAAGCCACAAAACAAATTAATATACATATACATATAATCGAATAGACAACGGAGTTGGCCCAACAGCAACAGAACGCGATGAAGTGAGTGTATATTGAAATCAATGGGATGGATGGCGGCCTGTGCTAAGCCAGAGCCGTTGCAACTTTTTAAAAATAGAGGAGATACGGGAATTGAACCCGCGACCTCCTGCACCCAAAGCAGGAATCATACCACTAGACCAATCTCCCATACGAAATTATAGTAGATGAGATGACGCTGCCCACTCTTGTCGGAAATCGCATGTTATTTAATCACTCATATTCTATTGCCCGCTCAGCACACCGGTATTGATTTGCGGTCTATGCCCACATAATGCCACGCTTTCAGTTCCATCGACTCTACACTATTCAACGCTTTGTTTGCGCTGAAATACTCATCAGAAATAACGTTGATCACACTTACTAAAACGGGAGTGCCGTCTTTGTGTACAATATTAACATGAATATATACAATTAGAAAGTGTATTCGGGTATCGTATATTATTAAATAGTAAATATGGTTGTTGGGTTGGCTCGTAGTTAATGGCGTGCCGGAGGTTATGAGTGCTCACTGCTGATTTTGTTAGCATATTAACGCATAGCTTATCTTCGTCAATAGCTTTTAGGTGTTTACTTTCATTTTGCAGTCCCATATAATCACATAGCTTTTAAAATATTTTTGTCGTAGATCGTTATATTTTCACGAGTACAAAGATATATGTGGATAAGAAATCTATTTTATTATATATAATAACATGACTCACTCAACAGCAACAATCCAATAATACATCCAAACGCAATAAATAAATATATACTAGTTATTTTACTATGACCAAGTAAAAATAATATATATTTTAATAATTCTTGTGGTTAGTTATTTTCAAGTTTATTAAAATGTCAATCATCTTATGTGGATAAGAAATCTATTTTATAGTGTAACTACTAGATTGAAAGTTAAGTAATTTATAAAGTTGTATTGTGTTGTGTAGTATCTGTGTTACAATATTCTAACATTTCCAATTTCACTTCAAACAAAATGAACTGGTAGCTGGAAAAAGAAAGCTCACAATAAAATAGCAGTTATAGCTCACGAAACATATAAATAATTTAGCAAATTATTCAGGACACGTTTTGTCCATCGCCTATATTTCAATAGAAATTCGTAATCGAAAATCCGTTGTTTCCAAGCAAAAAGGATTATCACAACTGGACTTAAGCTGAAGAAGACCAACTATAGCAGGCGATTAAAATGTATGGAAAAGACTGGAAGCGAATTCAAAAGGAATTCTATTCGTTCATGACGCCCACATAAATTAAAAACAAATTTTATACTTTAACAAAACGGACGCCACTAGAAAACAAGTAACAGGACTAATCCAGCGAGAACGCAAAGGATTGTGCAGAGAACGCGAGCGAGGGACACCAAAAGGTTGACTAAGAAGAATTTGTCCGACTGTTGACGGAGTTGGCCCAACAGCAACAGAACGCGATGAAGTGAGTGTATATTGAAATCAATGGGATGGATGGCGGCCTGTGCTAAGCCAGAGCCGTTGCAACTTTTTAAAAATAGAGGAGATACGGGAATTGAACCCGCGACCTCCTGCACCCAAAGCAGGAATCATACCACTAGACCAATCTCCCATACGAAATTATAGTAGATGAGATGACGCTGCCCACTCTTGTCGGAAATCGCATGTTATTTAATCACTCATATTCTATTGCCCGCTCAGACACCGTGTTTTTATCCAACCCTATTGATTCGCGGATCATGCCCCACATAATGCAACGCTTTCATTCCGACTCACACTATTAAACGCTTTATATTATTAAATAACTCATCAGAAATAACGTTGATCAAACTTTAAAACTGGAGTGCCGTCTTTGTGTACAATATTAACATCGAATATATACAATTAGAAAGTGTATTCGGGTATCGTATATTATTAAATAGTAAATATGGTTGTTGGGTTGGCTCTAGTTAATGTGCCGGAGGTTATGAGTGCTCACTGCTGATTTTGTTAGCTTCGCATAGCTTTTCGTCTAGCTTTTAGGTTTTACTTTCATTTTGCAGCCATTAATCACATAGCTTTTAAAATATTTTTGTCGTAGATCGTTATATTTTCACGAGTACAAAGATATAGTGGATAAGAAATCTATTTTATTATATATAATAACATGACTCACTCAACAGCAACAATCCAATAATACATCCAAACGCAATAAATAAATATATACTAGTTATTTTATATGAGTAAAAATAATATATATTTTAATAATTCTTGTGGTTAGTTATTTTCAAGTTTATTAAAATGTCAATATTTATGTGGATAAGAAATCTATTTTATAGTGTAACTACTAGATTGAAAGTTAAGTAATTTATAAAGTTGTATTGTGTTGTGTAGTATCTGTGTTACAATATTCTAACATTTCCAATTTCACTTCAAACAAAATGAACTGGTAGCTGGAAAAAGAAAGCTCACAATAAAATAGCAGTTATAGCTCACGAAACATATAAATAATTTAGCAAATTATTCAGGACACGTTTTGTCCATCGCCTATATTTCAATAGAAATTCGTAATCGAAAATCCGTTGTTTCCAAGCAAAAAGGATTATCACAACTGGACTTAAGCTGAAGAAGACCAACTATAGCAGGCGATTAAAATGTATGGAAAAGACTGGAAGCGAATTCAAAAGGAATTCTATTCGTTCATGACGCCCACATAAATTAAAAACAAATTTTATACTTTAACAAAACGGACGCCACTAGAAAACAAGTAACAGGACTAATCCAGCGAGAACGCAAAGGATTGTGCAGAGAACGCGAGCGAGGGACACCAAAAGGTTGACTAAGAAGAATTTGTCCGACTGTTGACGGAGTTGGCCCAACAGCAACAGAACGCGATGAAGTGAGTGTATATTGAAATCAATGGGATGGATGGCGGCCTGTGCTAAGCCAGAGCCGTTGCAACTTTTTAAAAATAGAGGAGATACGGGAATTGAACCCGCGACCTCCTGCACCCAAAGCAGGAATCATACCACTAGACCAATCTCCCATACGAAATTATAGTAGATGAGATGACGCTGCCCACTCTTGTCGGAAATCGCATGTTTCAATTACACACTAAGTCTGCCACCCTCTCAAAGAGACTGTGCGCATTTCAAATATATACCTAGTTATAGAAGCGCTATTAGTTCTAGTGAATCGCAGCATCATGCACTCTATATCGGAATACAACGGTCCAAACAACTTCATTCCGATTCACACCGATTAAATGTCGCATTTATATTATTAAATCGAAACTCACCAATCAAATAGCCCAGCTACGTCTTTTGCGTCAAATTTTTTATCTGCAGCTTTTGTAGACTTGGGCTTTTCCACACTTATAGGTTCATCTATTCCGAGGTCGATATCCAGATTGAATCCTTTCTTAGCAGGAGCTTTCGCCGGTTTATCGTCCACAGCGAGTGGGTCGAAGCTTTTCTTCTTTGCAGGCGGAGCTTGTTACTTTACCGGTTGTTACTTTGGCTTTTCAGCTGGCGCTGCTGGTTTGGGAGCGGGTTTAGCTTCGACTGGCTTTGGGTCTGGCTTTTTAATTTCGGTTTTGATTTGAGATATTTCCAGCGATTGATCATTTTGGATGTTGTACGATATTGACAGCGAGTCGTCAATCGTTTTGAATTCTTTCTGGACGTGTTCCTTTTGTGCTGGCTGGTTTGAGAACGGGTTCTGCACGGTCACTAATACAACTGTGTCGTCTTTAAATGTGGTGTTGCCAAAAATATACCCGATAAGAAAATATGTATGTTATAATTTATAATAGATATCAACATACATTTAAACTAGTTATCAATCTTACTTTTAGGTCTTGCTACTGCAGAATAATGCTGGGATTTATTGGCGATCAGTCGCACGATATTTATGTATAATGATTCATCATCTTCGGTTTCTGGTCATTCTATATGGGTGCAAATAGAACAAATGCCATTTAAACTGATTGCTTGTAAATACTTATCTGCACAATTCGTCGATTCTTCATATATTTAAAGATGTCGGTATGAAATCGGATTTATAGTGTAACTACATAATAAAAGTTAAGTAATTTATAAAGTTGTATTGTGTTGTGTAGTATCTGTGTTACAATATTCTAACATTTCCAATTTCACTTCAAACAAAATGAACTGGTAGCTGGAAAAAGAAAGCTCACAATAAAATAGCAGTTATAGCTCACGAAACATATAAATAATTTAGCAAATTATTCAGGACACGTTTTGTCCATCGCCTATATTTCAATAGAAATTCGTAATCGAAAATCCGTTGTTTCCAAGCAAAAAGGATTATCACAACTGGACTTAAGCTGAAGAAGACCAACTATAGCAGGCGATTAAAATGTATGGAAAAGACTGGAAGCGAATTCAAAAGGAATTCTATTCGTTCATGACGCCCACATAAATTAAAAACAAATTTTATACTTTAACAAAACGGACGCCACTAGAAAACAAGTAACAGGACTAATCCAGCGAGAACGCAAAGGATTGTGCAGAGAACGCGAGCGAGGGACACCAAAAGGTTGACTAAGAAGAATTTGTCCGACTGTTGACGGAGTTGGCCCAACAGCAACAGAACGCGATGAAGTGAGTGTATATTGAAATCAATGGGATGGATGGCGGCCTGTGCTAAGCCAGAGCCGTTGCAACTTTTTAAAAATAGAGGAGATACGGGAATTGAACCCGCGACCTCCTGCACCCAAAGCAGGAATCATACCACTAGACCAATCTCCCATACGAAATTATAGTAGATTAGATGACGCTGCCCACTCTTGTCGAAATGCATGTTTCAATTACACTAAGTCTGCCACCCTCTCAAGAGACTGTGCGCATTTCAAATATATACCTAGTTATAGAAGCGCTATTAGTTCTAGTGAATCGCAGCATCATGCACTCTATATCGGAATACAACGGTCCAAACAACTTCATTCCGATTCACACCGATTAAATGTCGCATTTATATTATTAAATCGAAACTCACCAATCAAATAGCCCAGCTACGTCTTTTGCGTCAAATTTTTTATCTGCAGCTTTTGTAGACTTGGGCTTTTCCACACTTATAGGTTCATCTATTCCGAGGTCGATATCCAGATTGAATCCTTTCTTAGCAGGAGCTTTCGCCGGTTTATCGTCCACAGCGAGTGGGTCGAAGCTTTTCTTCTTTGCAGGCGGAGCTTGTTACTTTACCGGTTGTTACTTTGGCTTTTCAGCTGGCGCTGCTGGTTTGGGAGCGGGTTTAGCTTCGACTGGCTTTGGGTCTGGCTTTTTAATTTCGGTTTTGATTTGGGATATTTCCAGCGTTTGATCATTTTGGATGTTGTACGATATTGACAGCGAGTCGTCAATCGTTTTGAATTCTTTCTGGACGTGTTCCTTTTGTGCTGGCTGGTTTGAGAACGGGTTCTGCACGGTCACTAATACAACTGTGTCGTCTTTAAATGTGGTGTTGCCAAAAATATACCCGATAAGAAAATATGTATGTTATAATTTATAATAGATATCAACATACATTTAAACTAGTTATCAATCTTACTTTTAGGTCTTGCTACTGCAGAATAATGCTGGGATTTATTGGCGATCAGTCGCACGATATTTATGTATAATGATTCATCATCTTCGGTTTCTGGTCATTCTATATGGGTGCAAATAGAACAAATGCCATTTAAACTGATTGCTTGTAAATACTTATCTGCACAATTCGTCGATTCTTCATATATTTAAAGATGTCGGTATGAAATCGGATTTATAGTGTAACTACATAATAAAAGTTAAGTAATTTATAAAGTTGTATTGTGTTGTGTAGTATCTGTGTTACAATATTCTAACATTTCCAATTTCACTTCAAACAAAATGAACTGGTAGCTGGAAAAAGAAAGCTCACAATAAAATAGCAGTTATAGCTCACGAAACATATAAATAATTTAGCAAATTATTCAGGACACGTTTTGTCCATCGCCTATATTTCAATAGAAATTCGTAATCGAAAATCCGTTGTTTCCAAGCAAAAAGGATTATCACAACTGGACTTAAGCTGAAGAAGACCAACTATAGCAGGCGATTAAAATGTATGGAAAAGACTGGAAGCGAATTCAAAAGGAATTCTATTCGTTCATGACGCCCACATAAATTAAAAACAAATTTTATACTTTAACAAAACGGACGCCACTAGAAAACAAGTAACAGGACTAATCCAGCGAGAACGCAAAGGATTGTGCAGAGAACGCGAGCGAGGGACACCAAAAGGTTGACTAAGAAGAATTTGTCCGACTGTTGACGGAGTTGGCCCAACAGCAACAGAACGCGATGAAGTGAGTGTATATTGAAATCAATGGGATGGATGGCGGCCTGTGCTAAGCCAGAGCCGTTGCAACTTTTTAAAAATAGAGGAGATACGGGAATTGAACCCGCGACCTCCTGCACCCAAAGCAGGAATCATACCACTAGACCAATCTCCCATACGAAATTATAGTAGATGAGATGACGCTGCCCACTCTTGTCGGAAATCGCATGTTTCAATTACACACTAAGTCTGCCACCCTCTCAAAGAGACTGTGCGCATTTCAAATATATACCTAGTTATAGAAGCGCTATTAGTTCTAGTGAATCGCAGCATCATGCACTCTATATCGGAATACAACGGTCCAAACAACTTCATTCCGATTCACACCGATTAAATGTCGCATTTATATTATTAAATCGAAACTCACCAATCAAATAGCCCAGCTACGTCTTTTGCGTCAAATTTTTTATCTGCAGCTTTTGTAGACTTGGGCTTTTCCACACTTATAGGTTCATCTATTCCGAGGTCGATATCCAGATTGAATCCTTTCTTAGCAGGAGCTTTCGCCGGTTTATCGTCCACAGCGAGTGGGTCGAAGCTTTTCTTCTTTGCAGGCGGAGCTTGTTACTTTACCGGTTGTTACTTTGGCTTTTCAGCTGGCGCTGCTGGTTTGGGAGCGGGTTTAGCTTCGACTGGCTTTGGGTCTGGCTTTTTAATTTCGGTTTTGATTTGGGATATTTCCAGCGATTGATCGTTTTGGATGTTGTACGATATTGACAGCGAGTCGTCAATCGTTTTGAATTCTTTCTGGACTTGTTCCTTTTGTGCTGGCTGGTTTGAGAACGGGTTCTGTTGTTATTGTGGTGCTTCTTGTTATACTGGTTATTATTGAGCTTAAGTCGGTTATTGCTGTTATATTTGTTATTGTATTGGTTATTGCACTGGCTGTTATATTTGCTGCTAAACAGGCTGTTATAGCGTTTATTGCATGGGTTAGTACTATTATTGCTAAATCGGTTATTAAATCGGTTGCAATTAAACTTATTAAACTGGTTATTGTGCGTACAATTATTACTGTTACAACTGCATTTATTATTATTGCATTTATTATTGCAACAATTACTACTACAACAATTATTACTACTGTTATTGTTATTGTTACTATTACTACTACTATTGTTAAATTTGTTATTGTTGCACCTGATTAGCATTTTGAACGACCGTAACGGGTGTTTAACCCATTTGGTCCTGGAATTGAACTCTTGGTTTCTAGTTGATCGCTTCAATTCCTCCGTTAACGTCCCCCTCGAATTTTTAGTAAAGTTGAATTGAGTCCGTTTTCTTTCCGCTGAGAATTTGAATTTGGTCTTGTTGCTGCTTCATCATCTGAGAGAGGATTGAGATCTGCTCGTTCAGGCGGCGTTCGTTCTCGTTTTAGTTCACCATTTTTATTTGGCTGTTAATGTCCTCCTTGAAGTGGACCGGGTCGAGCTTGGTGAGGGGCTGAATTTCGTCGTACTTCGTGTTCGTCTTCACTTATTTCTGCTGCTTTGTGGTTAAGTTGGTTTAAAGAGGTGGGCGCGATTCGGTGATCAAAATCTTCTCCTCGTGCAACAGTGGCATGTCCAGATTCTTTGAAGAGAAATCAGCCGGATTTATCTTCAAGAGCTTCGTCACACTGATCCCGGTGTCAATGTTCGCACACCTGCGCGCGACGTCCAGCACTGGCGCGTCTAAATCAATCAAATCAGCCTGCTTCTTGATCTCGCCAGCAGCTTGCAATAAAGCAGCAGCCTGGCGAATGAAAAATGTGCTCAGGCTGTTCGCCATATTTTTTAACTACATCTGACGATTGCGAGAAAACTGCGCTGCGTTTTCAACAAAATCGCAATTAGCCTGCTTGCAAAAAGGAGGCCTGGACGTACGCGCAGCCTTGCAAATCTCGTACATCGAATCACACTCCTGCTCACAATCAAAACCAGTTAATATATTTTACAATTGCGGACTGGACTAAAGCAATGAATCGGAAAATCGATTCAAAGAAGAAGAAATCTTAGAAAGCAATGGACGATCGTAAGAAAATTAAAATGCTGCGTGTTGCTCAAACGCTTGAGCTAATAACTAAACATTCTTTTATGTGGCTGTATAAGATGAAGCAAAAGATGAAGTGTGCTTCTTATATAATCGGGAAAAACGTCGCATTCTTTCTAACTGTTCAGAAAATGATTCCATAGTTTGGAGTGAAATAATAATTTCGTTTATAATATAAACATAGCGGAATAATTAATGCAATGTAAAATATTCAAAAAAGCTCTTGATAATAACAATTATTACGATTTTTTTGCTAATTAACAAGTAGATATACTAATAAATATAATAATTTATAATAGTATAAGTGTTGAGTAATAATATATAGTTTCAGTTTACCACACCCAGAACGATTCAATTTATTAATATATTAACTAGTCCTACTATATCATTGGTGCTTCCTGTGTATAATTAAGCGAAATATTTAAATGATACGTTATCTCAGCTGCTAAACTAAACATATTAAGATTTTGAAATTATTTGTGTAAATGATTAATCAACAGATGATAGTGTGTAAATTATTCGATATTTTATGAATTTTGCTTCAAATATTAGATTAGTTAATTAATAAGAAAATTCTGGAACTTTAAGTACGCGCATTTTAGGTATTATGTCTGCAACTGGGTAATATGTGATTTAGTTTGATCCTGACGACAGTTTTACATCAAATACGATATTAGAGTAACTTTCTGAGCACATACCTTAGGGGAAGGATATTTATCATTTTCACGAGCTCTGGCTGATAAATAATAAATCGTTAACTGATAGAGACAGGCATAACAACGAGGGCATGAAGTGGGCGAATCCGTAAGACTACATTCAGGATTACGAAATTTACAGGAAGTTCGCCATTTCCAAGATAAGTGGGCTTGTGCACGGGAAGATGATAAAAACTACTGTGTATCAGTAAGCAGCGCGTTTTCTGGAGAATATGTCCACATAGCACATTGTGTACGTGGACGATCACCTGCTTATGTTTTCTGTCTGCATGATAGCAAAATCTTACTAAGCTTTGAATATTACAGGCTATATCTATAACATAAACAACGAGTCTATTCTGGGCAAGCTAAGCTCAAAAATAAATTCGGCCAAGAAATACATCAGGGACAACCGAGTAGTCCTCAGTTACATTTACGAAACGATGTTCAATCGCGTTTTGCCGGGCACAAATCAAGTTTAACAGTCGTACGTTCGGGACACGGGTCAGTTTATGAAGCAAATGCTGAACTACGACGTTAAAACGAGGTTTATGCTCTGCAGAAACGCTTACGTTCCGTTTATTCGCATTGAAGAGTACTTTAAAATGATTAATGACATGTGCGGGAATAGAATTGAGTGGGACCAATCGCAAATGGTGTGCTTCGAGGAGGACCAGTGAAATTTACGTAATTATTTACATTTATTTACCATAATAAACATTAATAAACTATATTTAGTTATTTGTTATCAAAACGGAATTGAATTTGTGAATTCCTTTTTAATTTTTATATTTTTATATAATTGGCAAAAATATAATATTTTTGCGATAATAATCTCTGGAATCGTATAATTATAAGAATACACAAATTAGTGTCATAGAACAACAAATATATAAAGATATAATGTCTACTCACCTTGACTCAGGTGGATTCCCGTAAAGATCGGCTTTAACTGATTTTTTCACAGAGTAAAAACACCTCGTGAAATGAAAAGATTTGAAACTTTTAATATCATTTTCCTGAATTTGGTAATTTTTGTGGAAGTGTCGACACTAAACTAAATTTTTTGCAAAATATGCTATTAAATTTAGTTATCTAATTTGATATTAACAATAATACTCAAAAACACCACTAACTCACTGGCTAGCCATCTCGTTATACTTTGTTTGCTTTATTTACCACCTGAATTTTGTTATGTTTTAAATAACCTGATTGTTATTAAAATATTATTAGCTAAAATATTAAGTTAAAATATTATTAAATCATTAAACACATCACTTTGATTATCATTATTTATCTATTTTGCTTTCTTTCGAAAATCTATCAAATTTTTAACCTTAGGGTTCAACATTATCAGTAGAAATATCTTATGTGTGTGATATAACTGTTTCTTATTTCTTTAATAATTTTAAAAACGAATCGAGAAATCTAATATTAAGTGTATTATTTAAGAGATAAGCTTTAGCGCTGTTGCTACATCCTTATTAACTTGATATCGAACCAAACGCTCTATTTTTGCATTTATCTTTGTTACAACCAACGTCATGTGGAGCTATTTCTAAAATGTATGAATATGTTGTTATTGTACTAAACAAAATATTTTATGAGTTAACCTTAGAATGGTAATCCAACAACTGTACATTAAACGCATTTTCACCTCCGTTTACAAAATTAAATGTAATTAGATAATCTGGTGTCGTTCTTGGCATATATGCTTCTTATAAAGTATTTGATGAAGCACATAAATAGTTATAAAAATCTGAATCGTCAATTTTGATTGCTATAATGATAACTTTCAAACTAGGGTATTCGATGAATATTGATTATGCCGCTACTTATGACATTATAGTTTATTTGTCCCAATAATATTAATATTAGTCGTCAATTTACTAGGTTGAGCTTAAACCTTATTTAGATAAAGTTAACTAAACTAGCTCTGGAGCAAGAAATGATATGTAGATTTCATCCTAATTTATACATTATTCTTATTTTATAACTTTTTTAAGAACGTCCGCGGGGTTTTTGGTGAGTGTTGCTTATATATTTTAATCCTTTGAGTTATCTGTGTGTGAAATTCCATAATAGAATATATTATTTAATTTATTTTTATTAACTTATATTTCTTTTGGAATTATTTAAGCTAACAAAATTTCCATTTCCTTAACTTCATTTGATTCAATTCCATATTTTAATATAACTAAATAATAAAGAAGAAACATGCTTTCATTTAGCCTATCAAAGTGACCCAAAAATGATATATTATCGAGTAACACTTTAGCTATGGGATGAGCTTTTTAGGTAATAAGATGGTTTATAAACTTTTTAATCATAAAATTACCAACATTGGTTAATTGTTTAATGTTAGATTAAGTTAATGATTGCATTTTTTAAGCATCGTGACCTTATGCAACTGTCAATTTTAAGCATTTATCATTTACCATATTTTGCTTATTTTAAAAACTATTATAATATACTTCTATTGATTAACTTTTCAGTTAATCCTATTTTCCAAGTCCGGTATTTTCCCCAATTTACTATTTGGTCTTTTAGATAGAAAGTTAGTGATTCATAGTTGATGCTCTTATTTTCTGAATAATTTGATCGTTTTCTGATATTTTACAGTAAGTTTAATGAGATTTTGTATAAACTATGTTCTTATTTTTTGGATCGATTATAATTAATTAAGGTGAAACTTAGGCGTATAGTGATTGAATAAAGCTACTTTAGTAAGGGTTCATGGCCTAAAACAAGTTTAAAATTTGAGATTATAAATTGTTCATAATTTAATAATAGGAATCAAAATACGCTTCAGGATCCTTGTAAAAATTACTGTCGACACCTTCTAAGTAATATTTAGATTGTAGTTTAGATGTATGAAACTGAGGAGTAGAAGTGGGGCACGAATGAACAGATCTTAATACATTCCCTCGAGATGACGATGAAGTTAATAACACTTCTGTGTATCTAACAAAGTTTGTTAGACTACAAAATGTTCCAGACATAAAGAATGTAATACCTTCCGTTTAGTATACTTTATTAAAACTAGTAACATACTTTTTAAATAATTCAATTTACAACGATATATTAATGCTTAATTATTATTTATTTTGTAAAACTGATTCAATGAGAAAACCTGTGATTAGATTCTTATGAAAAGTCAGTTTTACTTCTTCAAAATTGTACAAAATATAATTCAAATCTCTATACATAATTGCCTCAAAAGCCTAAATACTGGCCAATTCTGTAAGAAATTGTACCCCTTATACTTATTGCTTATCACCAGATTTCAGACTTAAATTCGAAATATAATTAAATATAGTATCTAATTCATTTTTCAAATTTGCTTTTAAAAATATGGTAAGTGGAAATATCAATAAAGTTAACTATGTAACACTTTATATTTAACTTAAAAACAATTAAAACCCTTCATTATCCTTTTGTATCAATTATAAGTAGGTTTTTGTTTGCGTAACTGCTGTTTCTTTATTCATTGAAATTATCGATTCTATTAGTGAAAATAATTAACAGTAATCAAAAGTGTTAGGATTTTAATCGATATTACGATAACAAACTTCGTCAAATATATATAATGATTTTTCGAATTTTGAATCTATATCAACCTTTTTTAATTTCTTTATTCTCTTAAATAGAAATTATAATGATGCTTAATTTGTTAAAAATTGTTAAATAATTTATTTGTTAAAGGTTTGTTTATCTTGTACACATTATATAATATATTTCATACTCAAAACCATTTCGTTATTTTCAATGAATTCGATTTATTTTTTATATTTAGGGTATTTCAAAGAAGCTAAATCAACTGAATTATTAATTACATTGGCAATAATAGTTTTGGCTTTCGAATTTTATTTAAAAGCTTTTTTAAGCTTTCTCGCAATTTCATAAATTATATCAGGATATGAATATGCATCTTAAACTCCTGCAGCAACTAGTTCTTAAAATACTTATAATTATTATTCGTTGTCTTAAGATAAATCTATTTGTTTAACTTAAGTTAAATAATTTTTGCATAGATCATCCACATCTGTTATAACAACAGAGTTAAATCCCATCAGCGGTTGATTCTAAGCGCCTTTTTTCCTCTGAACCATAACCGGAGTTAGTAATAAATCTTAATGAAACATAAATGTATAGTATAAACTAAGATCGAATGAAGTTTTACCACATTGAGATCCATCAGCAAGAACATAGTTAGTATTTTACAAACTATTAGTGGAACATTGATGGAAAACAAAATTAAGAACCATGTAACAAGTCTTAAACGCTTGACTTTGATCAAGAAGAATTTAAACACACACACGTTACCCTAAATCTTCATTCAAAAGTTTGGCATGAAAAGGGATTTAAAAAAAGTTAGATTTCATAAAATTGTTAGAGTTTAATGATAAAATTGCTTTGTGTTCTTAAAATGATTCAATCGCTTCAAGATATTAATTGTATTAAGCTAAATCCTATATTTTTTCTAATCCATCTTTGCTTTCTTCTTTTATCAAACTGAACTAGAATATTGGAAGTAATTAAGCAAGGGGATTTAGTTCTGGTTATTATACTCCAATACGCATTATATAGAGCATTGATAACTCCTTTATAAAATTTATTAAGTACAAATCGTTTTCTTCATACGAAACAATTTCATTTTGTTTTAGTTTTTCATTGAAAGAAACTGTTTCAAAATTATATTATTTTTCAAATTATTTTTCCCAAACAGAGTTGTTTTCATTTGTTTATTAACCATCTACAACATAGAATGCGTTCGTGTTTGGACAAATATATATTAATCCAGTAAATTTGTTGAAAATATTTGTTTTTAAATTACATACAGTATTGAATCCTATATGCATACTGTATAAACCTATATGGCACCATAGCCACGAAATATTGGCACTGAGGGAATTTGAATTAAAGACTTTGTGTCTTTTCTTTACTGCATCAACAGAATCTGTAATTACAAGTTAAAGCCATTAATCATATTTTTAAATTTGAAATAGCTTGAGTAACGTATATAACACAATAATATTAACTGGGTCAATTTTTGATGCATCAATAAATAAATGAAGATATTCTTTTGTATGTAATGAATCTACAATTGTTAAACTGTTGTACTAGACACCACATATCCAAGAACTAAGTATCTGGTTGTAGTTTTAAAGAGTCATAGTTGCAGTTTGACTGAGTTCATTATTTAATATTTCAACTGACATTATAAAAGAAGTGGAGTGTTTACAAAATTATTATATAATCACCCTCTTAAAATATTAAACACTCCTACATTCATTATACATTCACATTATAATGAAACAATAGGCTATTCTGGATGTTTAGAGTGAGGAAAACTATTACAAAAGAAAAAATTGACGTTCAAATACAAAAATGCAACCTATGTTCTTGATTTAACGTTCGTTGTCGAAGCAAATATATTCGTACGTTTCGTTATATTTTAAGATTCTCAAAAACAGAGGCATGTATGGCGATAATCAGGAGATTCCACTCACTTCTTCGTTACAACGGTACTGTGTACAAGTAATCAATGAATTTGCTTTCCAAATATCTACCAGAGATTGCAAACTCTTTCCTGAGCAAGCACGGTAGCCTTGCAGTGGCGCGCGCTTACAAAGAAGCCGAGTTACATTACACCAGCTTGATCACTAACGCTCTGCACGATGAAACAATCGCCTTGAGGGTGTGGGAGCAAGGCAAGAAGGCAATGCCTAAAGCAACACTGGATCCAACGGGAGGGTTGGGTTTGGGTGTTCCAGGATTTGCAACATGAGTGAGAAGATTTCTAATAATAACTCACATGTTAAGTATTAGTTCTGAATTGGCTTCATAAAACCAGCGAAAGGATGCGTGACTTGAGGTTTAACCATTGTTAGACCCCAATAAGTATACTTCTGAGCGCGGAGTAGGTCCGTCTACAGAATTTAACATGCGAAGCGAATATATATATATATATATATATATATATATATATATATATATATATATATATATATATATATATATCACTTCCTCGAGACAGCACAAACAGTCTTCATTGAGACTTTTGAAAGCAAAACATAAGCTCTCGCACATAACTACTTTTATAGTTGAGAATAGTTGGAGTGAAACAAGTATAATATTTACATGCCCCATTGAAAGTGTGCGACGAATAAATTTTTATTTTACGAAATTATTAATTATAAACACACTAAAACCAAGGTCTGATTTTCATGGTATATTGGACTAACATAGTCTAGAGGTATAACATAGGGGCGTTTATATTTATTGATTGAACTTACAACTTCGTTTCAATATCAATGTCTCTAGTCTGCTTTTAGTCCTCCATTTCAATTTTAATCAATTTTAATCACTTTTTACGAATATTATTTTGTACATTAGAGACATTTTCAAATGCTGCAGATTGGTTCATTATGTTGATCATATATAAGTTAATAATTTTGTTATCTTAAATAACTTAAAAATTTGATTTTATAAATTTAGCAGATTCGATTTTAAAATATTAAATAAATATTTATTATTATTAAAAACAATAAAATATTATATGGACTATTATATATTAAATATACACTCTTTCGAACATTATCGAAACTAACATTCTCAAAAGTAGTGTTTTTCACCAAGTATATTTAATAGCATCAACACCATCCATATTAGTAATAATACTAATATTGAAATAGATATTAAGTATAATAATATATGCTGCAACTAAAGTCACCTACTATAGTTATTAAAAATTCAGTTAATCAAAATAACAGCAAATTTTTTAGAAATGTATTAGTTGAGATAATATTTATATATGATACTACGTATATAATATCTATTATTAAATGGTGTACTGACAATAAGTACCAACTAAATGTAATTAAATTATTTTCAAAAATTACGTTAACTGTTTAACCGGATAGTGATGTGACGTCTCATTAAAAAATTGTTAATTGTATATAATATAATATTGTGTTATATTACACATTAGCCTGTACGTATTATATTTCAGCTCAAGTGCTGTTATTTCAATGAAAAATGCAACAAAATTTTTCAAATTCTCAAATATAAAATATTAATTTAAATCATAGTTAGAAGTATATGTAGAAGTTACAAAATTATTATTAAAAATTATCTAACTCTATTATAAACAAAACTTGAATTCACAAAATTAGTGCTTAATTTCTATCTTAGTTCTAAATAGAGTAAAGTTAAACTAAACTTGTTTCTCTATTTGGTTCTTCAATAATGACCTAATTAATCTACGGATTCATTTCACAATATTCAAAAATTTCTATTTTGTAATTCAGCATTAGTTCAAATAATGAAATATGTTATTTTTTCATTAAGTATAATACTTGAGTAAAATGAAACTTACTGGTGGGGTTAAATATTTAGACGATCTGGAAAGTTGACTTTATTGTTACTTTCAATATTAATTTTGCTCTCTTTTTGGACCAAATAATTATGAAACTTTCAATTTGCTTCAATAGAGCTAATTCTTTGTTTCTCAAAGAGTTGTCGTGCCATATATGTATTTTATGGCGGACAAGAATTAAAGGCAAATATTTCTTTGAATTCATCAAAATCGATTTTGTAATTAGAAAGATGTACATTTTATGTTATAGTAAATAACGTATTATAACTTTGGTGAAGGTTTCAGCCTTTATAATGATAAAATTTTACCAGAGACCCTGCTTTAATGAATTTGAAAATTGCGAAATTTGAACTTCTCATTTTGGTTTTGGAGTGAAATAAAATTTTATTTGTCGTAGAATTATATATATGTATTCATATTTTTATAATTAAGATCACAAATACGCCACAGAAATTTTATAGTTATGTGCTCTCGCACGCCAGTGTTTCCACTTTCAAAACGGGCTCAACCCGTCATTTGTGCCCACTCAGTAAAGACCCAACAGGGCCCTCACGGAGTCGTCAGTGGACCAGTTTCTGATTCGCTAACTTAATTTTCAGAAACTGGTTCACGCTTCTCAGTTTCTATGCTATATATCCCACAGGTAAGTGGGATCTGCTATCCAATTTTGAACAGGCAGATTTTTGCTCGAGAAATGCAATAGCAACGTATAGTCACGCAAAAAAAACAAGTCAGGCTTGCCCAGTTAGCTCCAACTGTTTCCCGCCTTTTTTAAGCCGGCACGCTAATTAAATAAGTGATGCACGCAGGATGACAATCATTCCTCTCATCAATTCAACGACTTCATAAGATGAAATTATCATCCCAATAGGTCGTTCAAAACTAGCCGTGTAATAGCCTCCTTAACCTATTATTGTCGTGTGTAGTTGTTGGGGCAAAAATACCCCAACCGCTTAGTTTTCAATATAAATAATGAAAATATAGCTTTACTCACTTGTGTTCTGGTTTTGAGTCAAAATACTTTCTATTTTGCAGGAAATCTTGGTAGAAGTTGCACATGGATTCCATGTCATAAATTTGTTGCGTTTATTCTTGGAATTACTCTTCTTCATTGATTAGGTGTATCATTCTGTCGCACTCGGCCAATGCTTGGTTTGAGCCGTTATTTTGTAAGCTGTTGTATACAAGTATATATTCGTTTTACACTTCAGTGGAGCGTACAAGCATGATGTTGATATATTTTTCAAGCATTCTTTTAACTAGTTCTTCGTCAAGTGATAGCAACCTAAGTTTTTCTCTGGTTTGTTAGAATTTTCCTTTGAGTTCGGCCGCGAAGTTGTCGAATTTCACTTCTAGCAGTAGATTTTAGAACTTTTCTTCTTGGATGAGTGCATTTTTAACATTAGTGTATTGTGGGTTTTGCAGTTGGTATTGGATATTGAGGTATTCCGGTTTCAGGTCATCTTGGTATTTTTTGCTGAGCACTGTTTTGTCCGGGTCTTCTCCGTTGCAAACGAATCTGATTATGTCTGAGTAGCTCATTTTTTCGAACGTGAACATCTCAACTAGAACGGATGTGTTGCTGAAGCTGCATTTGAGCAGTGTTTCTTGTATGATGTTGAACCTGCGCTGAATCTCCTTCTGGATTATGTCGAGCATGTTCTAGTTTTCTATCATGGCCAATTGTGATTCTGGAACTGGTGTTTGTTCTGAGCTACTTAAAGGCATTGAGCACTTAATTGAGGGAATATTCCTGTTTGTGAACGTTAAATGGTCATTAATAGATTACTCCTGAGAGATGAACGGCAAACGGATTAAGGACTCGTGGAATTCATTTTCAAGAACTGTTTTTAACAAATGAGGTTCCTCGTCCGTTTCAATTTGAATTTTTCCGTTTCCGTTTTGGGGGATCGTTTTCAGGGAGTGGGAGGAAGTTTAATGAGGTATTTAATGGGACTAATTTAATAGGGACTAATTGAAGCATTGAATACTTATTTGTTAAGGATTTTATATGATTGTGTTCAACAGATCTTGGGTGGTAAAAGATGAGATTTGAGCTGGAGTGTCATTTAATGAAGAAATTTATGATTTGACCTCGAATTCGGGCGTTTCAAGCTGCTGACCGGCTTTTTAAATAGAAGCTTGTTGAGCACATGATTTTATTGAGCTGGGTTAACAAGCTAATTCTTGGATATGCTGAAGCTAACTGATTGAATTGCAAAGCTTAAGGTCTTGGATTGAAATTTAAACTGTTGCGTGAGCTTGCTGGATTATATTTGGTAGTTCGTCAGCTTACTCATCAATGAGCTGAATTTTAACAGTATTTTCATGTGAGTCTATTTCTAACCCACTTACCTTACCAACTGATTACTCGCAAACATTAATACTGCATTTTTGTGTTAGTTAAAATACAATCTCATCGCTTTCAAATATTTCTAATCGTTAAAACGTCAACTATGATATTGATATTTATTGTGCTTGCGTGTTGTTCATTACTGTTAGTTCTTTATTTTCTCGTTCATTATTAATTTTTATTTTTCTTGTACTCTCATTATCATAGCTAGAGAATATATTATCTTTTATTTCAGCCTTTATCTTGTGTTTATTGGTCTTTTACGTTTGAACTCGTTCCATTTTTGATTCTTTTACTTTTTGAACGGTTTTTTATTTTATTTCTTTATATATGGTTACTTTCTGCGTTTAAAATTTGTTTTGCATGTCAATAACTTCCATTGGGACAGTTTTCTTGTCTTTCTTGAGTTTTACATCTTTTTTATATTCGAGCGGAACATTTAATATAACGTTTCTTTTCTGTTGCACTTAGAAACTGAAGTTTTTCGCAATTGGAAGTCTTTGATAGCAATAACTTTTATTTTCTAATTAGAACCTGGATATATTTGGAGTAGGAGCCTCACCTCTAAGCGGAACCCATGGAAAGTCCTTTGTTTATTTTATTATTAATTAAAGACGTTCTTCTGGTGTTCTTGGAAGAATCCTGTTTATGGATTTTCGTTTTAACGCAGAACTCTGTAAAATTGGATTCATTTTGGAAAGTGGTTAATGTTATTTGAAAACTGTTATAAACGTGGATATATAATTGGTATTCAATGCGACAAATATTAAAGTAAAATATGCAGATCTATTAATAACTACATTTTAGATTTCATTCTAGATTGGAAAAGATTACCGTAAAATTGATATTGTAAACTAATGAAATTGTTAACACTCCAAATGAACAATACGCAAAAATTAAAAAGAATAATTCCAAAAACGCCAGATCAGCGGAAATAACAGATGATGGATTCATGCACAGATTTCCCGTGGTAGCCACTAGATCACGACATATCAACCACAGATTTAACCTTTCGGAAATCATAATCACCTCTTAAGAAACCAGGAAGTCTCTATCTGATGGATCACAAAATTACAGTTAAAATACTCTATGTGCCCTCAGAAACTAAGGTTACTTGCAAAATTAAAAGAGAAGTTCCTACTTTCCCGGAACCTTCACTTTCGTTCAAGATGAAGATCAAAGATTATCAATTTAACGAAAATGAAAGTGAAGAATTCAATAACGCACCATACGTAAACATACGTGGTTCTGTATCAATGGCAAACGTAGTTTCGCCAAAGTTAGCGGTTGCAACTTCATAAATATTGGATAGAAAACCGAGGAAAACTCACGTTGCGCCTTCAAGGATTCCAAAACCGCTGAGAACGAACGTAGCTTCAGCAAGTGGGATCAAAATGCCGTAGTTTTCTCAAATCGCTGGAATAGCACAGCTTGATGACAGTTTCGACGTGGAGCCGCCAACTTTCTATCTTAATTTCAAAGCTCAGCGGTTGCCGTAGTTCAGGCACATTCAATCCTTCTTGGAGTAGCCTTGTTTCTAGCGGAAAATGATAAAAGGGCAGTTGGTCTACAGATTACCCGAGTTGGTTCCTGATCATTGCGCGAAGAAGTAGAATCCAATTATTCAACAGGAAAAGGACTCCTACGAGATTTTTGTGTAAATTCCGCAAATGTCCGACTTCATAATTTAATAAATCTTAAATCAATAAATTATAAAGGCAACTTATTTCAAGTTCAACAAATCCACAGATTAGCCCTTCACATAGTTACAAATCCAGCCCTCAACCACTGCCAAGCTCGCCCTCATGACCCTCCATGTAATCTCTCCCCTTCCTCAGGAGCCCACCACTATTATCAAATGTGATTCTGAAAACGATCTCAGCACCGAATTTACAGTTTAAACTTCTTAAAATGTAAATTTAGTATTTCCTCCATTCAGTTACTTTTTGTCGCTCGAGAAACACAAATTTTCTGAGCAAAAACTTAAAAACGGTTTTAAATAAATAATTCAATTCGTTCAATAAAAAAGTGAATTGTTTTAACCGGTTCAAATCGAAGGGAAAACGGAGCCCAGATTCGAAATAAAAACGGAGCGTGAAGCGGAAAGCACTGTTGTATAAGTTTTATTTTTAAACGAACAAGAGCAAAAAGATGTGCAAATAAAGTAATTAAAGACACAAACCGAATTCAAATCAAATAACTAATTAAATTTAATCAAATGCTAGATATAAAATATGATTAAGAGCGAGCAAAAATCCGCGGAATACAAAGGGAAGGCGATTAACATTATGGAAGAACTATAAATGCCAAGCTTTAAAATATGCATATAATATGCATATAATAAATCATAAATACAATAATTCGTGTTGCAAATTGAATAAACACAAGGAGATTCGGCTACGTATTTCCCAGAACCGCAGAATATAAACAAAAAGCTGGAAATTCAAGTGCTTTCAAGTCAAACGTCAAATATGCAGCTTTGCAAGTAATAACCGGAATAAGTAATCCAACTCTCACAAATGGAAGACTTCGCATTCGAAAAGAGAGCTAAAATAGTTTATGAAGCTGAAACAGCTTGTCCAGTAAATATAAACATAAAAGAAGACCAAATAATATAAATTAACTCATTCAAAGATCTCAAACTGAAAAGTTTCGTATTAGATACCGAAATCGCAAAATAATTTGCTGAAACTGATAAACAAATGGAATTAGAAGACCAAATACCAGTAATCACAGAACAATTAAAACTGGATGAAATATAAAAGGAATTTGAAAGACAATTCGAAATTATCCGCTTAAAATTACTTGAATGCGGATCTCACAAAGACTCTAACGATATGTTCACGTTCTTAAAAGTTAGTTACAGATCAATTATATGTTTCTTATCATCAGTTGATGATACACACCTAAATGACGAAGAAATCACTAATATGCAATCTGGAATATTCTCGGATGAGTTCAATGAAAAATTCAATGCATTTAAATACAGTTAGGAAGCGTTAAGAAATCCACACAGATTCTTTTTCAATGACACAGAAAGCGTAGAACATGAATTTGTTGATTTATTAAAGAAAATAAAAAATAGAACACTGAGATTGTGGCTTTCTTAAAAATTCGATGTTGCAAGAGGAGAAATTAAATGCCTTGTTCTTGATGAAGAAATAGTAAAATCTATAATTGAAAAATATGTAAATTTAATAATCGTTAAATCAACAGACTACTAAAATGCATTGATCTAAACATATAACTAACTATAAGCAATGGGAACAGCATAGGCACTAAGTGATAGTAATGATGTGTTGGAAAGAGTTAATTAAGAAGAAATATACTAATAAAGTATTCAGAATATTATAGATATTGACACGTTATATGATACATACACTGAATTTATGGCAAGTCCCAGAAGTAAATTCTGATTAGTGATTATAAGTTTTAGTTTTAAAAGTTTGTAAGTTTGTTTTAAAATTAAATATTTTTAAATATTAACAAATATCTCATTGTCGGCGTTATCTGGCATCAAACTCTTTGAAAAATTCTATCTTTAGAATTGCATCTTTTTAAAGTTAGTTCTGTTTATCCATTTTTTCTATTGTTCCTGTATACTTCTCTATTAAACCATCAAATTCTTTGGCTCTTGCTAAAAATAATTTTGTTTCCTCAATTTATAATCTCATCTTCTTGAGTGCATCGAAATATATTATTCTTTCTAAATTAACATCTTCAAACATAGCAATGTTAAGTTCTTTCTCAAAAGCTTTTTGATTGTTTACAAATTCGTCTGGATAATAAATAGCTGGTTCGGTCTCTATTTCAACTTCATCCTAATAGTCTTCTTCATTAAGTTTTTTAATAAACTAATCTATTCTAAGAGTTGGAATTATTTTGTCGCTTGTATTTTGTTTTTATAATATTGGTGGTAGGTCAGGAGTCCTTTAAATGACATTCATTAAATTCATAGTTTTACCGGAATTTAATAAAGAGCCATTAGTAGTAGATCTTTTTATTGCACCAGTAGCGTAAGGTTTGACAAACGATGTCTATTTAACTAATTTTAAGGAAAGTTATTTAGGAAGATGTGCATCTACAGAACTGTCAGAATTTTTATTTGATCTCATCTGGTGTGGTTATGTTATACAATGATTATATTTTAATAGTAATTAACATAATATTTGGAAAAACGTGTGTAAATGCATGTCTAAATCTTAACAAATACAAAAATACGGTTAAGAAAATACGGTTAAGTGTTTTTAGATTAACTACATAACCTTATCAGCATTTTTTAATATATAATTTACCAAAATTCGACATTAAATCAATCTTAATTCACAACCAAATCACTAGAGTCTTTTTATAAATAGAATGAATAGTCAATATCATTTTCATTCAACAATTTCGTCAAACCATTTGTGCTTAAGAGCTTATTCGGCTGTGTATCTGGATTCCCAGTCTAAATCAATCAAATGTACAAACAGATCAATAGCATTTTTACTCGCACCGGGCATGAACTCATCGAAACCAGTTCCTGGTTACCCTTCGTAGTCCTGAGTCCATCTGGGACACTCTCTAAACTTTTAAAGAAGTTCTCCTTTTGGTGAGCCCATAATTGAAAATATTTTTTGAAGTCCTTCCTCGTTTTCTCTGCAGGGGAAAATGTATTTATTGCTAAATAGTTAGCTCAAGATTAAACCGACACCCCAAATATCTGATGTTTTGGTGTATTTAGACTGTCCCAGCATTAGCTCTGGTGCAAGGAAGAATTTAGTTCCGCAGGAGCAGCTGAGTGGAACAGGTTATAATGTGAATTCTCTGGCTAAACCAAAATCAATAATTTTAACTTGCAGTGTTGAAGGATCGATTAAAACATTGTGCGGTTTCATATCACGGTGAATAATATCCATTTTGTGTAGCTGGTCTAAGCCCTGTAATACTTGTCTTATAATTGTTCGAGCTGTGTTTTCCTTTATACCTGGATTCTGTCTTATATATGCTCTTAAATCCATAGGCATGAACTCGTATACGCAATACACGACATTTTCCTTGATGTCAGGAATCATTTCTATTAATTTTACTAAGTTTGGATGATTATTGCTTTTAGAAATAGCGACTTCGCGTAAAGTCGAGTTTTTAATACCTTCTTCGTTTTCTGACATTTAAATACGTTTAATAGCAACAATGGTGTCATCTTAATAATGTTTAGCCTTAAAAACAGTTCCATAACCACCTTTGCCAATTTCTTATGTTGGAATATACTTGTTCATTGGGAGGTGGTGATTCAATAAAATTACTATTATACAAACTAAATTGTACTTACAAAAATATAGTCAAAAGCAACAATTAAAAATTTGGATAATTGGGGAATTGAACCCCAGGCCTCGCGCGTGCAAAGCGCGCGCTCTACCAACTGAGCTAATCACCCACTATTTAAATATTAAATTAGTATATATCTCTCCATAATATTATGTGTTTGTAAAAGTACTATTCTTTTCTGTGTATAGTTAAATAATTAAAAATATTAATGAATATTCTACAATATAATATGAATACATATTATACATTGTATAACAAATAATTGAAAAGCTCACTTTTTCGACAGGTCAGCGAATCTGTTACTGCTTTATGGTTTTTCTTTGGGTTCAGGAACTTCTTTTTTAACGCTAGGTTCTGGGCTATCCCTGCTTTTGTTTTTGTTGTAGAAGCTTTGGTTTTTGGTTGGCGGTTTATCTGCGTATCTATCTCCTTCTTCTTATTTGTAATTCCTTGGTGTGTACTCCCTCTTGTAATATTCTTTTTTGACCGGTTTCGTATCTGAGATGACGATTTCAATTTCGTTCTTTTTAACCTCTTACGGTTCTTTTCTGGGCGTTTTCTGATCTCTCATGGGCGGCTTTTTCACGTCCGTGTAAACCGTTTTAGGTTATGTGTGTTTATGAATTGGTTTCTTTCTCTCGCCCGATTCCAATTACTCGGTTGTTGAGGCGAATAATTAAATTTTGTTGTTTTAAACGTAAAAGGAATCGAAGAACAGATGTGGTGGAACGGTGTTTATCAGCCCAGAAAGCGAGTGCAGACCGTCAACACTTTACTGCGTTAAAATCTCAATCTTGCTGTTTAAATACAGTGGAGCAAGCTACGATAACTGAGAAGCGGATAACTTTCCGCACATAGACGTTTCGGCGACAAACGAGTCCGACAAATCGAACTATGACGCACCCACAAGTAAATTCGTGTAAAATCGATTAATCTAATCCATAAAAATTAGAAGTGAAAATTAAGCGTTTGCAAATAAAACTAAATTTAACAAAGATGTGTAATTGTGATTATATAGAATTAAGAAACTAAAAATAATTCCCTACTGACGGAGTTGAACCATCGACCGGTCGGTAACTGCATTTCTACAGCCGACCACTCTACCAACTGAGTTAAGTAGGGACATTGAATTTATTGTGTATATCTAAACCTTGCTTGAATACATTTTAACAATTGAAATGTAATGTGTAGTTGAGTTTACATACATGTTACTAGTACATGAACCAAATAATCACAAAACTCTGCTGAGCAGCAAATAAATTCATCTATTAATATTCAATTTAACACACCACAAAGTATCAACAATATGTTTGAAGCCCTAGCCAAACCAGATCACACAGAATCTTTTTACAATCAAATGGACAAACTATTATGTGGGTTTATTTTTATTTGTGTAACATTTTTACTTGTACTATATTGTTTGTTGCGATAATAAAGAATATAACGTGGATGTAATGTTGATAAACCAAAATCACAATGATGGCTATGTTTTTTATATTAATGCATTCTATATGCCTAATAATATTTAATTATAATCAAAACATATCAAAACATTTTTTGAATTTAGTTAGCTGGTAGGTATTGGGGGGGGTTCTTCTTGAACCGTTCATTAGCAACTTTCAACGAACAAATCCACGAATTCTTTGCCAATCCTGTCCATTTTATTCCTCAGTGTGTTAATCGAGCTTAAAACGTGTTTGAATTGTTCAAATATGTTTCTTTTTAAGTTAAAAGTGTTAAATCTGTTTTTAATAATTTGTTCAAAGTAAGTTATTTATTAATTGAAGTCGAATAGCGTTGTGTGTGCGTAAACTTACATATCGTCATGTTTTTCATGTATAAATTCGAATGCGGTGCTTACTTCCTCCAGATTCGCTGCTTGTATTAGTTCGAACTATATTATACCCTATTCATATTTTATTTGATGATATCCGATCATATTTAGTAAATACGCTTCTTCCCCAATCACGAATGCGAATCCAGCGCACATTTCAGATTCTAGCACGAATTCGAATTAGTTTATCTTATTTAGAACGTAGATTTGGTTTATTCCGTTCAGGACGAACAAACAATCATTCAAAGTGAACAGCTTCAAATAAATCGCCGACGAAAAGTTCATATTTAAATTCGGAATTTAATTCACGAAAATTAATTAATTTCGATTTAAAACGAAAACGGAGTCAATTAATTAGAAATACAAACGCCCGTTACAGTAAATGGAGCGGAAGTACTCAGGGCGGAATAGGCTAGTGTTGAAACAGTATGATTTAACGTATTAATTTACTTTCTATTAAATCCAGGACATAACTTCTTATTAAATTTGTGTAAAATGTATTGTATTATTCGAATCAATTACTGAGATGAAATAGTCGTCAAAGACCAAATACAAATCCAAATGGGGAAATATGCGCGTCCTGAACTTTTAACGGCATTAATGCAACTTATTTGGTTAAAGTTATTTAACTGTAATATATTTCTTACTGTACGAATCTGCAAGCTTGGAATCGAAATTGCGAATCAGATTGCACATCTCACTCGAATAGGAAGGAAAAGAACTTACTTACCTTTTTATGAACGCATAATACTCATTCTACAACTAGGCATGAGCTGTATCAGATATATAATCTTTTATAACAGGCCGCATCACACAGAACCCACTGTGAGAAAGCTCTAGAAATGAAGCAATGTTCTCTCTATTAAATACATATTCCTTGGTTGCACCTAATATTCTTCTATGCACAATATCTATTATAATATATTAATCTAAAGCCAAGCCAATAAGAATACCACCGCCACAAAATTATAAATCCCACTACAAACCAACTTCAAATAGTTTAACGAATTCAAAGTTGTCTACAATTTGATAAATGTAGCCATCCCGAGACGAATAACATAACACAGTGTCACAATACTAATAAAATTATCCTTAAAAGTGTTTTATGTAAAATAGCATGTTGTCTTCCACTTAATATACAATTCCTTTTGATGAACTTACATATAAATCATCTTTATAACTAAATAGTTGACAAATAAATTTGTCCGGTGACACTATCTACTCAACCCAAAGAGGAACTGAAACGAGCTGATGAATGCTTGTGTCTTTCAAAACATATATTTAATTGAAACACATAAAATATATGTTACCTTTAGAAATAACTGGTTAGTACAAATGAGCCTGAAGAACTCGCATGCCACCAAATTTATTAAGATCATTAGTATATGATTCATAAAAATTAAAGTCTATTTGTTTTTAATAAATTACTATTTAATTATGATTGCATATTTGCAATAGATTATCGCAAACAACAACATATAATTTTAAATCATCAAAAATAGTAAAAGTATTCATCATCTATTGATGTTAAAGAGCAATTGGAATCGATATACAAATTTAACCCATTTGTGAGGTGATTTTACATTATCAATATATCCAAATAATGAATCAATCTAATTATATTTCACTTCATACTCCCGAAAACAAAGTCAATGTCCTTTGCTGCTAAAAAGACCATCAAAAAATCAAATAAATATGATATTAACAAAATCGAAAAATAGTATCCGTAGGCATTAAAATATGATACTTTTATGACAAAAAAATATAAGAAAAGTATCCATGACGAAATTTTGCAAATCGGTGATGATTAATAAGGTGATTTCCAACTTACAAGATTGGATTTTATAGAAAATTTTAATATTAAAAGACTTAGATTGTATAATAACAAGAATATAATTCTTAAATTAAGAAGTAAGACAATTAAAGAACTGTATGTATAAATAAATTTCGTTGATTCTTTTGACGACGAGGTTGGCGATCCTGTTTACTTTTATAGGAATGAATGCCAACTTAAATTGTGTTTTGATGATTTAGACCTCGAGAATCTGGAAGTTTTAACTCTTATAGACAATAGGCTAGTAAATAATTAGATTGCATACATTGAGAGATATAAAAAGCTTAGGGTATTGGATCTTTCGTTCAACAGCGGTGTGGATCTAACTCATTTTTATAACATGACAAGTCTGACTAAATTAGGTATGTGTAGATGTGGCTTGAAAACTATTGACTAAATTAAATATTTGGTTAATTTGGAAGAGCTATATCTGGATGATAACTATAAAATTAACATTAATCCATTATAGTATCTTGTGAAGCTCTAGGTATTGTATTTAAATTGCTGTGAAATATCTCAGGTGTGGCCTTTAAGAACTTTGGTCAATTTATAATCATTATTACTAAAAGATAATTGGTTAGATGATGTTATGGCGTTATATTTCTTGGTTAATCTAACCAACTTGTCGTTGCAGAATTGCAATTTGGTGTCAGTGTTTCCGTTGCGCTCGCTTGTGAACTTAGAGTGGTTGAACCTGCACGAAAATCATCTATCCTATATTGACTGCATTGATTTCCACGCGATGAAGAATCTGAAATATCTGAATATAGTAAAGAACAGCGTTAAAAATGTAACTAACATAGTTAGTCATCCAAATTATGGGAAATAATTCGAATTACACGGTCAGGGGTATTTTTCGCCATAAAGATAGCACCCCCACTCCTTCAAGGTGCAAGTAGTTGAAAATAGCTTTTTAAACCTTAAATCGATTTAAAACGCACATTCAGCTTCAAAATATACCATTTACAACTTCAAACTAAAAATAAATACAATAACTGAACAAATGTGTTGTGAACAAATCGCGTTCACTTCAAAAGTTGTTCATTTGTTTTAAATGAACGAATGAACATTTATTTTAGTAATTTTCTCGTTATTGTTTTCTAGTAACGTTTTTGAAAATATTTGAAGTGAATAATCATAAATTGGTTGATAATTTCAGAACTTATGTTTGAAACATATGTTGGTAATATTTTTATCTAACTAGTTAATTGATAAAGTTAGAGCACTCAAAATTACTATAATGTTTTACTCTTCCAGTTTTTAAGGCATGCATTTCACGAGAACTTATTATTATTGCTGACCTATTAAAATACAACAAGATTAAAATACAACAAAAGATAACAATGGTTGTTACCACGGAGAGAAACAAAATTTAATCTAATTTAAATTTAATTTAATTGTGTATGTAAATTCAAACAGCTCGATTGAGAAATATTCATAGATGTCGTTTTGTATAAGAATAGCTAAACAAAACTTCATTCTACATTCATTCGATTCTGGTGGAATCGCACAAAGATTGCGTGGGGGTTATTGTGATTTTAACGGAAGAAACAATTTCTGTTTTGTTAGCTTCGTCTTAATATTATCTATTGGCGATTCTTCGTTAGCATATGAAGTTCGTGACACCAAGCAAGGTAAACAATACTACTGCGACAATCACGCCGATTACAGTTTGACTTACCATTTAGAGTGGAAGAAAATCTGATTACCTATACAAAATGAATATAAATAATAAGTCATGAGTAGTTTTTATTTTTATTTTTAGATGTACAAATTACAATCTTAGAATTAAATGAATTTAAGTAAATGAAGATGCTGAAGAACAATATGGTACGGTGTAGTGATTTTTGCCAGACTTTATGTATTTGATTCAGAAATTCTTAATTCACACACAATTTATATCAATTTATTTTATACCTTTCACAATTTGTGACTGATGGTTCGGAAAGAACTTATCTAACGTGCAAGATCACAGAAAGTAATAAGTGTCATTTAAATGCAATAATTTACGAATAATCCTTTTCTTTTCTTATGCTCAAAATGAAATAGACTAATAATCGGTTCAACGCACTACAAAATATTTTTAGAGGTATTTATAATATTATACTAATTAATATTATTGCGGAATAATATGCAAAAACTTCATTCTATGCTCAATCTGGTGGATTCAAACAGAGAATGCGTGGGAGTCAACATAGCTGTTACGGTCGACACTACTTTTGTCTTGTTGGCCTCGTCTTGGTACTGCTTGCCGGCGATTCTTCTGCGGCATATGAAGTTAAGCACACCCAGTATGGAGAATGACACAACGGCGACGAGCACAATGATTATAGTCTGGCTTACCATTTAGAGTGGAAGTGAATATCTATTCTCGCGTATATACGTTATAAAAATAGGATGCTATTTTTGAAAGTACAAATTATAATCTTAGAACTACAACATGACCAAATTAGTTGATCTGCTTTGAAAGCGTTGGAATGAGTGTAGAACCTGAATATATAAAGTATACCATTTTTCAAAAAATGTAATTAGGTAGTGAAATAGGAACTAGGTAGTGATGATCTAGATGAAGCGAAGTTGGGATAAATGAAAATAATCTCGTACGTGCATGTATTAGCTGCATTCGCTTTATCATTTGTATTTGATTCTAATAATTCCGAATTCACAGATGACGAACCTTTATAACTTATGGCAACAGGACCGAACTAATACAGATGGAAAGAACCTAATAAGTAAGTATAAGAGTGTATTGATAATATATGTTGTTAGAACAAAGCTATTCAAGTATCTTTTCACTTTCCAAAATACTCAACTTGAAACCAACTAATTGGTAACTAGGCCGTTCTACAAAACTACTTAACCCCCGTGTTGGGACCGTTGCTGTTGCGGGTGGAAGTTCTGTCAGTTTTTCGCTTTTTTTGTCTTTGCGCTTTCCTGCTTTTCTCCTTTCATTGAAGGACGAAGTGGAATACATTAAATTTGATAAAATATCAACTGCTATATGGATGTTACGATTTTAGAATATAATAGAGCTAAACGGATTCTAAGCCTAAGTATCAAGTAATAAAAATATGAATAGAGCTATGGAATATACTTGAAGCACAATAAAGATGTTACAATGTATCTATGATGATATTGATGCAAGTATTAAGTAATAGTTTCTTTTCATTATTAATAATAAATAAGTCAATCAACAATAATTTTAGACTGTTATTACATAACTGTATCACCCCCTTGTTGGGAATTTAGTGCTGTGAATGATGGTTGAAGGTGAGGGATATATAATTTATTTATTATCTATAATTAATCTTCAACAGAAATTTAAACCGATCTTTACGGGAATCCATCTGGGTCGCACCATCTGTGTTTCTTAGGAAGTAATTTTGTTAACAGTTAGCCGCTTTTCAAATCCTGAAGGTTCGTATATGGCATTCCCTTGACCATTACGATCCTTAATGATGATAATCATTTTGAAGGTATTTTACCACAACCTATTTAGTCGCTTATTATATGCATTTATATTATATATATTTATATTATATTGAAGATTACTACATGATTGAATATAACAAAACTATAATCTAAATTCATGTTTTGATTCATGTTGTTTATTTGTATGTAATTTAATTTATATAGCTTTAAATTAAATATAATATACTTCTGTAAAAAATTAATTGTCAGAAGTTTATGTATCTTTTATTAAATTTAGTATTTATGAATTCAATTTTAACAGTATTTAAGAAACGACATTAAATTGTCAATATAGTAAATATTTTTCATTTCATTAATGCGTTCTGTTTCTAAATATTACTGTTATAATGCCCAACAAAATTATATATCATTCGTTGTAATTTTGGGTTTACCTGTAATGATTCCATTTATTATTTATGGAATTATGCTATCATTTTCAAATTCTATTAATTAAATATAAATTAGAAATTTTGATGTGCCAAATCTTCCACCTGTTGAAAATATTGCATCTGCACCGCAATAACTAGTATATTTTAGTTACAGTCCTGATGAACCTAAATACAAAGAGTTTATAGAGCAACTATTCAAAATTAACAACATTTAAGGACGAACAAGAGCTTTCAAAGATTCAGCAGAGGCTGAACGTTACATTAATATTAAAAATATTGTTCCACAATCGAAGTAGAGATTTGAAAATATTTCATTATACTCAAAAATATTGTGCGAGGATTTTTAACAATATAACATTCATCAAAAACTAGGTTATCAAGGCGAATGCAAAATAGATCTGAGTTAAGACTACGAACACATTATGCTTGAACAATATTTACTGAGTGGAAATGATTTGTTCATAGATGTAACCTAGCCTGATTACTAAGATAATATCTTGTTTCACATCAATTTTTTGGAAAGCAAAACTTTGCTTTAAGGTATTCCAAGTAACATAACTTACGAAATAGTTTACAATACGACAATTTTAGATGAAACAATGAAACGTTTCCCAGATCCACTTTTGAAAAAATATGGGAATAAAAATAACGCTTATTGGACTGGCTATTCTTATACCTTGTAGAATCAACTCAACTAAATAACTCTTTAGCGTTTCACTAATCTTTAAATGAATATAACTAATAAGCGCTTTGATGAGCTTAGTACAATTAAAATCAATGCAACTACCATGTTTGAAATTTCAATTGCGCTTGCTTGGAGCATCTTACTTGTAATTGCAACCTAATTAGCGACAAGTAATAAAGGCTCTATATAAATTATACTTAGACGTATTGGAATAAGAGAATACAAGCTATTTTTAATTAATTTTATCTTTATTTTCATACCAGTTATGACAAGTTGCATTTTTATGGCTGTTGTATGGCATCATTTCGGCGTGATGCCGTTTTCATGTATTACAATTCAGTTCTCTTTATTCGTCATGTTCATGGTGGGTCTGATTGTGTGTGCTGTAAGTACTATTCTAACGACATTGTTAAGTCAACATACTTCATCAGCAATCGTTATTAGTTGTATATTTTCTCTCTTCTTAATAATTTTACCAACAATGCTCCATACTTTGGCATATAGCGGTAAGACAATATTTGATCCCAGTCTTATGCCCCAGTGGCTCATCTTCACTTTTATGTATGTTATCCCTCCTTTTTCGAGTGTTGGTATGTTAGACTCTATGACCAGTAGTATGAATGACATCCTCCGAAATGTACCGTTTAGTTTCTATGAGTGGAAAAAATAGAATATAACAACTCCAATTAATTATCTTTTCACAAATTATTAAAATTATACAAGTACTAAAAGAAATTGTCTTTCCAAAGAATCAAAGTTTGGAGAGGTCATAGATGGTGTATGTATGTATAATTAACCTATTTATAGAAAAGTGGTAACATTGATATTTATATAATTTGCAGTTTTGATTATGGTATCTTTCATATGTTCGTATGCACTTACACAAAAAGGATTCAGAGGACTGGGAATGTTATTTATGTTCAAAAGTAAGTTTTGGAAGAAAATAAGAAATCTTAAACCTGGGAATGCTAATATACGTATTCGAAACTTCTCTTTAGCCTACAAATAAAAGTTATTTTCAAAGAAAAACGATATTAAACTTAAAGTTTTTGGTCGAAAAAAGTTTGTAATCAAGAAAATAGATTATACTTAGGATTAAGGTATAATTGCAGCATTAGTAGCTGAAAGTGGGGGTGGTAAGTCAACTACTCTTGCATACCTAGCTGGAGAGCTTCATCAAACCGACCTTCAATAATTAGTACAGAGAAAAGCAAAGAATAATAAAATTTATCTATTAGATATGTAAAAATCTTAAAATATTTATGAAGATTACTAGAAAGCAAATAATCTTCCATCGATTTTAAGATGTTTAAGTTAAGTTGATAAAACTGAAGCTGTAATCTTAGATAACTTTGATTTAACTGACCCAATAGATGCATATTTAGTTAAACCGTACATTGGATACTAACCTCAAGATCATTCAAATGTTTGGCCAAAGATGACTTGTTATTAAAACGTTTATTTTAGCTATATATTGCGCATGGAGGCCAAAGGCATCAACTATGATCAAAAAAGTGTTAAAGTAACAGTTTAAAACATACTAAAGCAGATGGATTTGGAAGACTCCGCTCCAAAACAAGCAAACAAACTTTCAGGAGGAATGTTACGGAGGCTAGCACTATGCAACGTAGTGGTCGGAGAACCAAAAATATTGCTTTTAGACGAGTTATCTGCAGGTGTTGATCCCGTTATTAAGCGCAAAATATGGAAATGTATTGAAGAAATTAATAAGAGAACTAACACTTCAATCATTTTAAGCACTCATGATACTAGTGAGATCTAAGAGATGGCTTAAAGAATCACAATTCTCCATAATGGGTTCACACTTACTGAAAACTAAACTCCTTTTGATTTGAGACAGTCTATAAAACTGTACTCCATTAAGTTTTATAGCTAGAAGCCGACTTGTTGTGAATAAATTGCATAAAAAATCAAAACAGAGTTCGAGACCATCGAAAGTATTTAGAAATCAGTTCAAATAGATACAATCTCACCACATTGTATACACTTCATTGTTACCAAAAAATTGAATGGTTTAGAGCAAATAGAGTTATGTACATTTGTGAATAAGATAAAAGCCTAGTTCGGAATGTAGGACTCGATTTTGTAGAAAGCAAAACTTGATGATGCATATATGAATATAATCAAGCATCAAAGAGAAATTAATATTTATAACGATTAAAAAATCATGACTCAATAAAAAAGAGTTAATCCAATCAGAAAAGGGATCAAAGGATTATTTTTCAAGTCAATATGGTGTGATTTCAAAAAAATACCTCTTCCTGTAATTCTTGGATTGAGTATGATTCTATTTGCATTTATAGTGTAATAATTCAACTCACTAATAATAGAATTAAACGAAATGATGATTTAAAAGACACTATATGTTAGAAGAACTCAAGACTTGGCATTTATGTGTTTTAATGCATGTTAAATAAAAAATCCTACAGATATACAACAATGCTTCAAAGATAGATAAATTCTATTCTTTTAAAATATAGATTAGAAAAGTTCAAAATCAAACGTGTGTGGTTGGTATAGTAATTATTTGGGTATAGATGTACAGTAACAAAGTTATATATCTATTGGAGATTATAGACACAATAATTATGAAAATGTTAATTACCACTATAGTTTTACTCATTAGACGAATGCAACTAGTCATCCAGCTATAACTTCACAGATGGAACGAGTTGCATAAGGCTTAGTTAACGTAAATAATAATACAATATAATTAAGTTAGTTAAACTTCTCACGCTATTTAAGCTTCGATCCAGTTGAAAATAAATAAGATGGTGGTGTACTTCCATATATTATTCCAAAGATATTGGCTAGATTTGATTATACCAAAGAATGTTGGTAATTTTTATGGTGTTATTAGTAAATTTGTTAAAAAATGTTACAAAAATGCCCGGATAATGATATCAATTAGTGCTTCCAAAAGTGTTTTAAAAATCCTGATGATTGTATATTGTAATAATATTGGCTTGTGTCATACTACAATTCGTCAACTGTGTTTTAAGATGATTAGGGCGTTCTTGAAAATTATAAATCATCATTATTTTAGAATATAATATATAAATCGGGACTATAAGATTATATACAAGAAAACAATCTTGATGTTGGCCAAATGTCCGGCCAAAATTAAAATATCGTCAATTTTAATTTTTTGAAGTTTGACAAAACATTTATAGATGGAAAACTATCGGGAACAGTAAAACTTGAGATAACATAACCCGTTCCTAATCGAGGGAGAACAAGTGATAGCTATTAAATGAACTACCTTTAGTATAGTCTACTTAAACCTATTGAAATAAGTTGTGATGGATCTGTTACTTAAAATACTGGGTCAATATAAATACATAAACTACCATCAATGAGGAAATAACACGGAAGTTCAGAGATGAATTCTAAAGATGCTCAAAGTCTTCCTGATAGAGAACATGTTACTTTGTTTGATGCTCAAAACGAACCTTTTACACAGTTGATTGGCGGTATTATCAGGAAACAAATATTTATGAATTCTGAGATTGGAGACTAATCTCCATGGAAATTTTCATACTCATTAACTTCACGAACGATGCCATACTTGGGAAATCCAGAAATTTTACAATAAAGCACAGTTTTAGACTACGCCAAATCTCTTAAACTATCATAGATAGTAGTTTCCGGGCTTATACCTATGATATTTGCGGCTCTAAAATTTGGAAATGAACTAGAGTTGAACACTCTTAAATTGCTAACTTTGCATATGGTTAGTGCTTTTTAGTGGATTATAAATTCATGGGCTTACTTCGCGTGTTGTGCTATTCTTATTGTCATTATAAATATAGTTGGCGAAATCTTTTTAATTCCTGAAATTATAGCTTAAAGATTAAACATAGCATATTTATTCCTATTGGCGTTTGAATCAGTTTGTACTGGTATGTTGGTAGCTGCTTTGACCAAAAGGGGTAAATCTGCAGTAATAGCGGCATTTATGTTGATTTTATTTGTTTTTGTCTTTGTGATTCTAGGTTTTGTGGGTGAAACATTTGCGTACGTCTTTGGGTTGATATTGCCTGCTTTCACCTGTTCATTTTTGATGCAGCTCACTCTTGATCACGCTGAATTTAACGTCTCCGTTTTGATTTTTGGGATTCTTGTTTCCGCGCTGTAAATATTTTTTGTTTTATGCCTTGTTGAAAAAACTAAAATACAAAGCGCTTTGCAAAACTTTATTTTTAGAAGGAAATCTATAGAAGTAAACGAGTCCGAATTAAAAAATATTATTTCTGAACCAACGAATTCGGAACCAATTCAAACTCTTGAAACGGAAACTGAACTAAAACAAACTGAAACAAAAATTAATTAAACACAAAATTAATCATAAATAGTTGAAACAGAAACAACTAAATGCGGTTTACAGCTGCGAAATGTTCACCACAAATACAACAATAAATTATTCGCTGTGAACGGGATCTCAATTGACATCCCAAAGGGGCAAATATTCGGATTACTCGGTTCAAACGGAAGCGGAAAGTCAACATTGATGCACTGCCTGGCCGGAATGTACAAACCACAAGGAAACGCATTTTTGGAAGACAACGGGAAAATTATTGATCTATTCCAACTCAAAAATCCGTCGTAATACTTCTCAGTCGTGCCGTAAAATGATATATTCTGGCCCGGACTCACTATTATGCAGCATTTACGGCTAATGCAGCTTTGTAATGCTATGGACGTTGATATTGAGCTACTCCTGAAAGAACTAAAACTTACCGAATTTAAGAATTAAACTGCGAATACACTTTCTGGAGGACAGAAACGCCGACTGTCAATTGCAATGGCAATGACCATGCGCCCGCGGATTCTAGCATTCGATGAGCCTTCTTGTGGACTAGGCGTTACAACAAAGCGTTTTGTGCACCAAGCGATTTTGAGCGTGCTCAGCAAAGACACAACATTGTTATTAACTACGCATGATATGGAAGAGGTTGAAGCTCTTGTAGATGAATGCTGCATTATGCACTTTGGACGAATCTTAAAAACTGGGAGCGTGGCTCAAATGTGCTCTCAGTAGAAGTTCGACCTGAAGATTCGCGGAAACGACGAACTTGTATAGATATTAATGGAAGAGCTCCAATGCATATATCCAGTGAAGAATGCCGTATGTGATTTCTGGTGCTTCACTGTCACAAACATGGACTAACTGTAGATTATGAACGTCCTGAACAATCACGGGCTACTGGAATTAGAGTGGATTATAGAAGCGGCCAAGATGGAGCAGATCTTCATGGACGTGGTTGACACAGCCTTTTGAATAATGATAATTATTTGTTTATAATTATTAATTACTATTATTTCAAGAAATCACATTTGCGTCTATTTTTAGTAAATATCTACATTTATAATGTTATAGAAAACTTCATTCTCAATCGATTCTGGTGGATTCAAACAGAGACTGCGTGGGAGTCAACATAGCGGTAACAGTAGACACTACTTTTGTCTTGTTGGTCTCGTCCTGGTACTGCTTGCTGGCGATTCTTCTGCGGCATATGAAGTTGAGCACACCCAGTATGGAGAACGATACGACGGCGACGAGCACAATGATTATAGTATGGCTTACCATTTAGAGTGGAAGTGAATGATTGTTTTCGTTTATATTCCTTGTATAAATCGGGTTATATTTTTCATGTATAGATTACATTCCAGTTATAAATATCAGTAAGATATGTTCAGATTCTTAAATCACACACAGATTTGATTCGTCAAAGGCGTTTACAGACTCTTAAAAGGTTCATAACCGCATAGCATGATAAATTAAACAGATTTCATTAAAATATAAAGATTACCTCTAGCAAGATTTGAATTGATCAATTACTAGTATATATTGTATTTGATTCTAATCAAGATTTGATTATCAAGTTAAAAATACAGTTGATTGAGTTGTTAAATGATGAATTATATAGAAACTAAAAATTTATATCCTTTTTTATAAGAATAGCTAAATAAACTTCATTCTACATTCATTCAATTCTGGTGGAATCGCACAAAGATTGCGTGGGGGTTATTGTGATTTTAACAGAAGAAACAACTTCAGTCTTATTGGCTTCGTCTTGATATTATCTATTGGCGATTCTTCGTTAGCATATGAAGTTCGTGGCGCCCAGCAAGGCGAATAGTACAACTGCGACAATCACGCCGATTACAGTTTGACTTACCATTTAGAGTGGAATAAAAATCTGCTTTCATTTAGATCTACTGAATATAATCTATGTATTCAAAATTTGATAGTTTTTATTTAAGATACACAAAATATAATCTTAGAACTGTTAGAATTAAACGAATTTTGTGTTACAAATTGTAACTTACAATGTTAAATACCGTTGAAAGTGCGCGTTTGTGGTTTTAGTTCTTTTACTTATTTGATTGAATACAAATAATTCCAAATTCACACACGATTACGAATTTTCAAAACGTATGGCAACTGGAGACGGAATTAACGTAGTAAGAACGTATACGACTGTATTGATACTATGTGTTGTTAGAACAAAACTATTCAAGAATCCTTTCACTTTTCAAAAAACTCTACTTAAAATCTACTAAATGGTAATCAGGCCGTTCTACAAAACTACTTAACCCCCGTGTTGGGACCGCGGCTGTTGCGGGTGAAAGTTCTGTCAGTTTTTCGCTTTTTTCGTCTTTGCTCTTTCCTGCTTTTCTCCTTTCATTGAAGGACGAAGTGGAATACATTAAATTTAATAAAATATCTATCACTATACTGGTGTCATGGTGTTAGATTTAAATAGAGTAAACGTATTAAAAGCTTAAATATCATATACTTGATAAGAATAATATAGCTTTTGAATGAACTAGTAGCACAGTGAAAATATTACGCGGATATACTGATTGTATTGATATTCTATGTAAGTATAATACTGCTATTTCACTTTTCGCAAACAATGAAAAATAGATTATCCACATTAATGTTGGACTGTTATACAAAATTATATCACCCCCTTATTGGGAATTTAGTACTGTGAATGAAGGTATCGTCATATATTAGCTTTTTTTGCCTTTGTTCTCTAATACATTTTACCTTTCATCACAAGAAAGGTGTGGAATATCTTATCCATATCGTTTATTAACACTTATAGTAATGCGTGTATTAGCTCAAATAATGATTTCGACGATTCAGCACAAAATATAAAATAATTCCCTACTGACGGAGTTGAACCATCGACCGGTCGGTAACTGCATTTCTACAGCCGACCACTCTACCAACTGAGTTAAGTAGGGACAACGGTATTTCGGTTTATGTCTAATGTTTAGTAAACAATACCAATACATAAAAAAGAGGAAAGCTGAAGTTGACATGCTAGTTACTAACTTTGTATTGTTAAGTACGTTACTGTATGTATATATACTATGAAAAATAGCTGTATTACCAAGCAATACAGATATAATATGTTAAAATAACATGTTAATTATTGTTCAATCTTATTATTCAAATAGATATTTAGTTATATATTTTTATTAAAATTTTGAATTCCACTCTATCATAAGATGTCATAAGATGAAAAATCACAAGACCAAAAACAATAAGTTACCAATGATGAAAATATTTTAGAATAAAATACACTGAAATAAGATTTTACAGAGTAAGAAATCATAAATTTCTAGTTGGTGGAAGAAAATAAGTAAATTTCGCTGTAATTACAAGAATATTCGTAACTTTATTACAAAGCTCAGTTATAAATAGAAGAGTTGCAATAGAAACTTTAAAACAAATACGAAAACTCCGAAAGCTATTAGCTCAAATTGCAGATTACAGATTTAACCATTCAAAACACAGATCTTAGTAAGAAGCTTGAAATATCAGATACCTTCAAGAATAGTGCGCAAAATCTGCAAGAATAACTGAAAAATGCAAACGAGTAGATCGGAGATTTATAACACAGCTTGAAAACTGCGCAAAATGATATGTAAACCCTGTAAACACAATAATCTAAACTAAACACCAATGAAGTTAATAATTTGGATTCAAATAATTCTGTAAGCGCTCTATAACTCGAAATTACTCAACTGAAAGAGCAAAACTAGCTCTTATCTCAGGAGCTCCAGAATCTTAACTAACTTTAAAACATTTCCCCAATTCTCAAAAATAGCAGCTCAGAAATTGCAAATCCAGAATCAGCCTTAACTATTTTAACCACCCAGCTCACTGAGTAAAAGCAGCTCATTATTACACTCCAATCTGATAACGCAGCTTTATTAGCTCAGAACACAACTCTGAACAGTAATTTACTGGAAATGACGGAGGTGGATCAAATGCTACAGGACCACGCTCAAATGCTCCTCGACATTAACCAGCGCCAGAAAAACGATCTAAGTGGAGCGGAACAAACAATTAACGATTTGAAAAACGAGTGCGAACAGTTAAAAATGATTTTGAAAGAAGTTACAGAGAAATAAAACGAATCAAAAGAAACAGATTCGAAAGAAGAAAAATTATTTGAAAAAGAAACACAAATAGATTAAATATAAAAAGAATAAATTGTTTATGAAAAAGAAACTGAAACTGAAAATATTTAAAAAGAAGAAAAAGAGACGAAAGAAAATGTTGAAACTGAAAAGGAATTGAACGTTTAAAATGAAGAAAGTGAAGAAAAAGATGAAAGTGATACCGCACCAGAAATTGAAATCACAAATGTCATTTAAAAAGAGGAAAATCATTAAATTGAGGAAGAAACTGAAAAATAAGAATTAACATAGGAAAATTTGAACTAACCTCAAGAATATGTGAAGGAAATACAAATATAATAAGAAGCACTCGAACTATCATGTCCTACCGATACATAGAAAATGATGAACTCGCAATTTGAACTACTCAACTCAACACTGTCTCAATATCCAATTGATAACTTATAGAAATAAATTAACAAATTACACGTTCAAAATAATTTGCTTCAAAATCAGTTAAACGCTAAAATAATCCAAAATTCGTAACTATTAGAACAAATTTAACATATTGGCGGTGAAAACCTCAAACTTAACCAAAAAGTTGAAATACAATCACGAATGGTAACCTCTGAACTGCAAAAATTCTCACAAATAAAGAAAGCTTCTATGAAACAAAGCAAAGTTGAACAGAAAGAACAAGTTAAAGATATGGACATTGATATCAAATAGAAAATGATCATTCGAAAACTTTAATAAGATGTGTAAAACTTAAACCAATAACACAAACTTGAATCTGAAAAACTATAAAATTAAATAAATCAGCATTCAAGCACCATAGATCAGTAAATTAGCGAGATAATGATGCTAAATATTTAAGTAAATCATCTGTAAGCTGCATAAATCAAAAATATAGATGAAATTCACCAGCTTTAACACTAAAATCAAGAATTATAAGAAGAAAACAAAAATTAAAAGAAGTTATTGAGTGAAGATTAGTGGTATGTGCGTTCTACGCAACTTTAGCAAGATCTTAAATAAGAAAAGTAAGCCTATGAGATATAAGTAACTAAATTGAACAACATTATTGAGCGGAAAGACTCAGAATACGATGCCCTGGCAGAAAAGCTTAAAAATGCGATGATGGATTACAATTAGATCAAGATTAAGTTCCAAATGCTAACAGCTCCGTCTTAGAATCACAGAATACAATAATTGGACTACAAGCTCACCAATAATGAGCTTACTCATTTATCAGAGCAGTAAAAGTCCCGCATATCCGAGCTTGAAAACCAGTTAGAAGCGCTTAAACAATAATAATGCAAATAGTCAAAGCAAATACAATAAACGCTCAATTCAACTAATAATTAAGAGCAACTCATTTTTTAACTGTCAACACTTATGAAACTGTTTTCTGAACAGAACGAATTCAATACTATAATAAACAAAATAAACGAATCGTACAGTTTTGAAAAACTACAAAAATTCATTTGCGAATTTGACAGCCAAAATAACATCATCAGTGAGGACACAATCACTTTACTTAACAAAATCCTTAAAGTTGCAAATCCAACTGTTAAAAGAAACGAAGCAAAAATAGTTAAAGACGCCCCTAAAATTGTAATTAATAACGGAGAACTCAAAGTTGCAAACAGCAAAAAGGTACTTGACAAATAGGAAATGAAGCAGGCTAGCAAAACGCTATTAGATCTAAAATAACCCAACAAATGGAAAAAGTGATATTGTATTGTAGTTTAGTTTGATTATTAATAAAAATATAGAACGATTAGGCTCGACGATCAAAGTTAGAGCTGAAGAGGAAACTGTTGGAATTCCAGCTTTGTTTAGTGTTCTCGTTCCTCACCGCATTCCAACTTCCTGAGATGCAGTTCGGCTAAATCGGCTGAAGGTAAAATTCCCCGGTTCAAAATGCTGAGCTGTTGTCAAGAATCAGTATGGCTAAGGGCATGCCATCAACGAGCCTTCAGGATTGGAAAGCGGTAGCTGTCGGAGGTGCGCCTAACGTACATTTGCACGTCTAAAACCAATGAACATTCGCATGGACTTACAGTTTTCTGTACAAAAGACTGAAAACGAAAGTCTCAGTGAATAGATATATAAATAAAGATATTTAATTGATATTTATTTATTATGTTTTACAGCTCACACCAAATTGTCTTCGCTAGGTTATTTATCTTGTTATTTATCTTTCTCGCTGATTGTTATATATTTGTTCTTTCTAAATTCTCCTCCTAAATAAAAGAAATAGTAATAAATCAATTGAACTAACAAAGTAGTATGTAAAATTAAACTGCATACAGTTGTTAACCACACATACCATGCGGTTTTCGTTCCTATCATTACAAATAAACCAATAGCTTATCCAGGGGTTTGAATGCACATACCAAGTAAAGAAAATGAACCACAAGATTTGCACTTATAGGTTTTAATAATTTAAGGCACCCATTCTAACACGGAAGTAATCATAGCAGTAATTTGGTAAATAAATATGAAAGTTGTGAATACAGTGTCACAATTACCATAATAAATACCTGCAACAATTCCTCCAGGAATTGAAATGCACATGTAAACAATAAATATACTATATACAATCCAATTTTTCCTGTGTTAAGCGTCTGTTACCGTTGATGTTGCATATGGGAATGAAAGTGGTGGTAGATTATTTTGAAGTCTTTTAGTTTACTCTATTTCTTTACCTTCGTAGTAAATATACTGTGTATAAGCAACAATATACCCTAGGAATATCAGAAAATATTGGAATAAACTTACTAAATTTGTCCAACATTTTGCAGTTTGAAAACATGCCATAACTTTATTAAACTAAGCCATAAATATAGATTCAATAGTGTTCCATTAATTATACATTGCCATAATAAACATATGAAGGGAAATACCACTGGTAGCTTTCTGCTTATAAAGTTTCCATACCTAAGGAAGTACAGATATAAGACTGCCGATATCTAGTAAAACACCAGTAACTTACGTAAATACACTTACTTCCTTTAAGTAATGTGTGTAATCATAAGGATCACACATTTATGTCTTTGGATCACAACAAGGGTCTTTTAGCATTGAAGTGGTAAATTTGCTAAAAATATGAATGATGTTCTAATCAGTTAAAATTCATGTGTTTAATAATTAAAAGAATTTATTTGTCCCGTCTTTCAATTTAGTCCTTTAGTATTATACCTAAAGACAGAATTAAGATAATTTGTACTCACTCAACTTTTTTAGCATAGTCTACTTCGTTGACTTCTTCTAATTCAGAATATTCGAGATATTTAGAAAGGCATCTTTAAACATGAGCATTTTGAATATCTGTCAATACTTTTTTAACAACCCCTCCAAATAATGTGAAAACATCTTTTCTACAGTCTTTTTATAATTATGTGATTTATCCATCTTCTACCACTAACTCTTCAGACATCTCCTATTAGTCTCCAAATAGTCTTTCTTATTTATAACATTTAGTGCATTCACACTATTTGTAACACTCATTAAACTTTTATATTAGCATTTATACAATGAAATTTCCGAATTAATCTTCAACCAATTGCTTAATTAATTTATTTTTTGTTAGATAAACAGATAATTTTACAATAAAGAAATAATCAGAGACCTAAATTAAACATTCACATGTATTTGACCCATATTTGCTTGAAGCTAAATCAGCAAAGACTAAGATTAGGTTTTACGATATTTAAAAAGTTAGTTAGTTGTTTTAGTAAAATTTATTTCTGAGTGCAGCTTAAACCAAATAATTTCCAAATTTATGAGCTGATAGCACCTTAACATTTTATTCTAAACATATCATCAACTAGCTCGTAACTTCATTTTCTTTAAAGTTATCAATTTTCTTATAAATATATTCTAAAATTCGGCACCCATATTAATCACAAGCAACTTATAAATACTAGTTTGAAACTTGCAAAATGTATCCTTAATACCCTTGAACCGACATTTATTATAAGCACACTAATAAAATATGTGATGCAAATTGAGAATTTGACGATCTTAGTGACAAAGAATGCGATTTCGTGAGTGAAGTATATACTAAATATACAAATTGCGGTAATCTCAGCTGACCACATCTTTCGACAGCCAGTTATATGACTCTACAACTGAATTAATTAAATGAGTAATCCTCAATTGCCTATTAAAAGATACCTAGTAATTGTTCTAAAACTTATTGAGAACAATATCTTACAAGTAACTACATCAAATAGTTACCATATTTATCTTCGGTCAACTGTTGCATGGAGTGAATATTTGCGATTATTGAATTATCAATTTGTTGAATACACCCAGATTAATACAATTCTTCTATTTATTGTTAAACATTTCTTGACTTTGATGAGCAACCTTGATTTATTAAACTTTGATTTAGAGCTTAAAGTTACTAAGCGTTTAAGGGGCATTGTTAACCATACGAAAATCCTTGTAAGAAGCCTTAACTTGGGGTTCTTTCAAATTCTTTCTAACTTGATACACTCAATTTAGATTGGACGCTTGGTGAGTTGGCATACAATGGAATTGGCTCACTAACCATGTTTATTTATGACTGGCTAATGCTTGCGAGAGACACTGGGGCGGGAGCTGGTTTTTCTGAAAGCGAAAATGCTATTTTCTTTTTGGGTATAGTTACCATTGAACTGATCTAAACTGGCTGAACAACTTAAAACGATGGTGTTGAGTCTCGTTGTTATTATTGCGATTCGACAGCTTGATAATCAAAATTTGGAATATTATTCATAGATTTTGTGATGAATCCAGGAGGACAATCAAAGGGACTTGCAAAAGGCAAATCTGGCAATTAAGGTGATAATTAGCTACTCATTGTATACGTTGGTATCTAGCCTAGTCCAGGTGCTTGTATTTGAGAAAAAGGCTGGTTGTCAAATAAATATGTGAGCTATGCTGGCTCCTACGAACTTGAATCTTAATTCATTAAAAGGAGGAAGTGGAAAAACAAGCATTAATATTGGATTTTTAATATATTTTTCTAAGATAAATTATATACTTTTAAAAGATGATACAACTGAAGATTAATTTGAAATTAGAGAATTATAATAATCTTAAATATAATTTTGGGAAAAAGATACTTATGCGTAATGCTAATATGCTTTCTATATTAATTAAGCTACTACATTACTCACTACATAATACAAACACTGTATATTACAAAACACTGTTATGGACCATAACTTATGGTGTTTGTGATAATTGTCAAAATCTATATATCTATATGATTAATAACAGTATTATATATATAATTTACCAAAAATATCTTATTAATAATGAAAACATCACTCCGTAAATTACGTCTATACTGGTCACCCTTTTTCTCTGATGATCACATTTCTTATTAATATAAAATGACTCACTTACCTTATCATCAGTACTAAGGCTCAATTCAATCATTCCATCTTCATCTCATAATCCACAATTCTACATTTAAGAGAAAATATAAATAGATATTTATTGAGAAGAAGAGGTTAATACAAACCTTAACATATCGTTATTAATTAATAGGAATACTTGTTGTACTGATATACTCTCGTAGTATATAAACAATAACTATTTCAACTTATATATCTTCTTTTTTGCATTTTATAAGGCAAATATATTAAGCATCAACATATAGACATATTACATTTTGTGTTGTAGTGTTTACTAAATTTTCACTAAATCATAATCACACTACTAATACACACACTTTAATAGTATACCAGATGTTTGTAAATAACGAAATTAAATAATGCAGTATGTAAAAATAATTTAATAAGTGTGATTGATAAAAATAAAAATAACATTTTTATTGTATATTTTCCGTTATTTCAGTATCATATCTGCCTATTAATTTTATACCGCTTCAACATGAGTCAAATCACCGCCGCCAAGGATTCTGGCTTTAGTATGGATTAATATCTTGCAACTGGCTTCAGAAAGCTTCTATATAACGGTTTAATCTGTTAGTTAATATATTTTGTAGCCCTTTTCTTCGTTCTTCTTCAGGAGTAATATCTTTTAACGACTCTTAACGGATATTTTCACATTCATAATGCAGTTCGCACGTTCCCGTTCGTATTTATGGTTCTTTATGAGTTTCCTGAGTTTTTTGAGTAGTTTTTCACCAACAAAAAAATGGCCTCTTATGTTAACGGTTAGAACATTCAGGACATCAACCGGAAGGAATTCGCAACCAATTTCATCTTCGCTGTACTTATGATTGCGATTCCAGCAGCATAACCTGTTATATTCAGTACTTTAAAAGTTGACAGTGAATACAAATCAATGTTCCTGCTGAGTACCACGCTTGGGTTGATCGAGCCGTTTAAATCAACAGTTTACTCTGTTTTTAGTTTGAAGTAGAACTATTTGTACATATTGGTTGGTAAAATGACCACTTTGATTATCCACTTCTTCTTGTATTCTTACATATACTCATTTTAATCGCGAAATAGCGGTGATATTGATACTTGGGCATCTGGATTCGCAAAGCCGTTCGCCGATATCGTGATTCACGTTATTTTGCTCATAACTCTGTTCAGGGGCAGTATTTTTAGCACGAGAATCGCTTTGGATGCAGATTAGACGTCAAAAATAAGTTTAATTCCCAGAAAGGGTGATTGGAAGGAGACTGGAAAGAATTTGCTCGCCTTCTTGCAGTATCTTGTGTTTTTCGTGTCGAGGCCTGTTGTGTACATTTTCGTTGCGTACAAAATAAATAATTTAAAGAACGAAGCTAAAAAGCAGAGTGCAACTCTAGATTTGTATGTGTACATGATTTGTCAGCAAATATTTTCACTGATAGCTAAGGGGGCAAATAGCGCGATTATGACCGTGATGCCCCTTGCCTTCCATCAGAAGCAGTACACGAAGATGAGGCTCCTCATTTCGTACGGCTGCTTACTTTTGTGCGTCTTTCTTGAGCTGTTGGCCCTCGTTTTGGTCACGAAATCGGATTTGGTGTTCACTCTGATCATAAACAAGAACTTGGATCCAGTTTTACTGAGCTATTTTACAAACGGTGAGTACAAAACGGTGTTAAAAAGAACTGCATTTTTGTTCGGAACGGATGTTTATTAGCACGCTACGAATACATTCGCCTACATCACTGGTAAGCATTATATTCCAATGCTGATTGGAATTTTGAGGATTGTGGGCGGGGTGTACTTTATTATTAACGTTGACAGCGCACTCGGGCAGAATGCGAGCTACACGGACGTTTTCTTCTACTTCGAGCTGCTGTGCACCGTTTTGGCTATCATTTTCTGCATGTAATCGTTCATTTCAATGTTCGCCGACTACAAGAACGGGAATAAGAAAAACGCTGATAAAAACGAAAAACAGAAAGAAAAAGACAAAAAAGCTGAAGAATTTATGGTACAATGAGTGAATAAAATTTATAGCACCTATATTTTTACACTCATGCAAAAAATAAATAACACAATAATGATATGACCATTTTCAACCCCCCCTTACAAACGAACACAACCATTCTGTAACGTATGTAACTCAAAACTGCCTAATCTGACGTTAAAATAGTATCCAAGGTCTTGTGTAGTCATGTCCCCACGACAAAAAAACATACAAGTGCCATAATTAAACTTATCGTATATTCAATACTGTGAATTGACTCATTTCTTCCTCTCTCCCATTAATATTGAGTGCATGATAATATTATCGGCTTCGACTCTGATTGTTTCTCTTCTCTTAACGAAGTATTCTGCGCTTACTTTGTTTTCAAAGTGTATGAAGCAGTATCTTTGTGTGGCACATTTTCTGTCGGTTAGGCAAACGACTCTTTTTGGCTGAGCGCCAGACAGGGCCATTTGTATTTCTTCTATGTCTTTGTTGAGGAGTTTCTTTTTGTGTTCGATAATTTCTTTTTCTTTGTCGGTCTTGCTTTCTTTCAGCTGTACGTTGTAATCTGCCATTTATGATGTGAGTCTGCTGAGTTGTTCTCTGACTTCTCTGAATGCGTCTCCGACCATGTCCATGACGTTGTTGCGTTCCCAGTTGTCTGGGAGTGGTTCGAGTTTGACTGAGAATGTGACTTCTTGTTTTTCGATGTTGACTGGTCTGTTGTAGAGCAGGCGTTGTTGGTTTTTCATCGGGCATTGTCCGGTTGAGTGTGGGCCGCCGCAGATGGTGCACGTGCGTGCTGTGTTTCTGAGGTAGCTTGATTTTTGTTCGCTGGGCATGAAGTTGATGTTCTTTGCGAAGATGTCTTCTTTGTGTAAATTTGACATTTCCTTCTCAGTTTATTTGAAGATGCGTTCCTGGATCTCGGCCGCGAGGTGTTTTGGAACTTTAACTTTCTGTTTGAGCAATTAATAGTGAACGGCCGTTTCGCGAACCAGGTTTGAATCCGGGATCGCGTTGTAAATAGAATAACTAAAGAATCCCTCCTAATCGGGTTTCGTTACAACCTTCAATAAAGCTTCAGACATTAAGTGGAGTGGGAAAATGGTGAATAAAAGGTGATAAAAGGTGAATTGCAGAATTTTTACTTTAATTTTTCATAAATTTATTTATTGTACTGATGAAAAACCTAAACTTCAGTTCTGTTTTTACTTGAAAATATACAAAAATATTTATAGATCATCAAAATTATAGCATTATATATGATTCTAAAGGAATCTTTGATCTCATCTTTCGTCGCCTTGTTCTCACTCCTAATTATTTTAGATAAAGTATGGCCTTAACTGATGAAGATGGTTAAATCCCTTGTTATGTATTGAACCATAAAAGAATCAAAACTTTCAAGACTTGATTATCAAGTTATAAATTCAGTTGTAAATGATTATAATATATATTTAAATAGAAACTTTATCACTTTTTATAAACATAGGTAAATAAATACAACTTCATTCTACAATCAATCGATTCTGGTGGAATCGCACAAAGACTGCGTGGGGGTTATTGTGATTTTAACAGAAGAAACAACTTCTGTTTTGTTAGCTTCGTCTTAATATTATCTATTGGCGATTCTTTGTTAGCATATGAAGTTTGTGGCGCCCAGCAAGGTAAACAATAGTATAGCCATCCATTGCCATTTTCTTATTGCACAATAAGGGTTTTTTATTGTCCCAGACAATAGAATACAATAAAGTATAGGACAATAGTGAATATTATTTCATTGTTAAAGTGGAATATTTTACACTTATATACATAAAAAATTAAATATCCGCGCTTCAATTTTACACCACTCCATTGAAGAAATACAGCAAAAAATACCATTAATTTGTTTCAAAATCCATGATCTAATTACACTTTTTCTATTGTCAAAAGTTAATGACAATTATTGTCTTATTGTCCACTATTGTCAAAAGTAAGCTATTGTCAATAGTTGGATGGCTATAAACAATACTACTGCGACGATTACGCCGATTACAGTTTGACTTACCATTTAGAGTGGAAGAAAATCTGCTTTCATTCAGATCTACTGAATATAATCTATATATTCAAAATTTGATAGTTTTTATTTAAGATACACAAAATATAATCTTAGAACTATAAGAATTAAACGAATTTTGTGTTATAATGTTAAATACCGTTGAAAGTGTACCGTTGACCGCGTTTGTGGTTTTAGTTCTTTTACTTATTTGATTGAATACAAATAATTCCAAATTCACACATGATGACGAACCTTTATAACAAATGATAACTGGACCGAACTTATACAGATTAGAATGAACCTAATAAGTAAGTATAAGAGTGTATTGATAATATGTGTTGTTATAACGAAACTATTCAAGTATTCTTTCACTCTTCAAAATACTCAACATGAAACCTACTTATTGGTAACTAGACCGTTCTACAAAACTGCTTAACCCCCGTGTTGGGACTGTTGCTGTTGTGGGTGGAAGTTCTGTCAGTTTTTCGCTTTTCTCGTCTTTATTATTTTATGCTTTCCTCCTTTCATTGAAGGACGAAGTGGAATTCATTAAATTTGATAAATTGTCAACCGCTATACTAGTATCACGATGTTAGATTTTAATAGAGTAAAACGCATTATAAGTCAATATATCATATACTTGAAAAGAATAATAGAGCTTTGGAATGATCATTAGTGGCGCAGTGAAGATATTACTCAGATATACTGATTGTATTGATATTCTATGTAAATATAATACTGCTATTTCACTTTTCGCAAATAATGAAAAATAGATAATCCACATTGATGGTGGACTGTTATACAAAAATATTTCACCCCCTTGTTGGGAATTTAGTGCTGTGAATAAAGGTATCGTCATATATTAGCTCTTTTTGCCTTTGTTCTCTAATACATTTTACCTTTCATCACAAGAAAGGTGTGGAATATATTGTCTAGATTGCATATTATCGCATGAAGTATGCGTTTATTAGTTCAAAGATATGTATAAGATAATCCAACACAAAATCCAAAATAATTCCCTACTGACGGAGTTGAACCATCGACCGGTCGGTAACTGCATTTCTACAGCCGACCACTCTACCAACTGAGTTAAGTAGGGACAACGGTATTTCGGTTTATGTCTAATGTTTACTAAAGAACAAACACAAAAATCAAAAATGAATAACATGATGAGTTAGGATACTAACTTAATATTGCTGTGTACGATACTTAATAATTATAAGTGGTTATATACTAGTAGCTTTATATGGACGACAAATAAGCCTTACCAAACAAATACTACATAACCTCGCTCTCAAGGGGGTAGCCTTTTCACTTATAAGGGGGTTACCATTTTCAACCCCCTTATAAGTGAAATGTATCCAAAATGTATCCAAAAATATTGTTGTATTTTAAGGGTTTATGGCCAAAAAACAGGGCTAAAACGCATGATATTTGGCACTCGCTTACAAGGGGGTAACTTTATGTCCAACCCCCTTGTAAGCGAGTTGACCTACCCCCTTATAAGCGAAAATGCGACCCCCTTCTGAGTGAGGTTATGTAGTATAACTCCATTTATTTACTGTTTTTTAATGTTAAATAATGTTATGTTATATAGTTTCATGGTTAAATAACTTATTATTTCGAATAGATATATAGTTTTATATTTTATTATTAAAATTTTGAATTCCACTCTATCATAAGATGTCATAAGATGAAAAATCACAAGACCAAAAACAATAAGTTACTAATGATGAAAATATTTTAGAATAAAATACACTGAAATAAGATTTTACAGAGTAATAAATCATAAATTTCCAGTTGGTGGAAGAAAATAAGTAAATTTCGCTACAAGAATATTCGTAACTTTATTACAATTGAAATTATATTTATCAAAATATGTGAAGATATTAATTTATGCAGTATTTATTTAATAAACTGTAATTCAGTTCAATTCAATTTGTACATCTATTTCTGATATATTAATACCTTCGTTCAAGAATTATAACATTCCACTTCTAAATATGGGATGCGCTCCAGCAGATTCCGAAACTAAATATTCAGTTAAATAACCCGAGTAATATAGTGATGAACATACGAATGCGAATACAAACGATTATCTTGAAAGTTAGTAATATTCAGACCACGATATTGATTTATCGTCAATAGTTGAACGTCTAATAGTGTAATGTTTTAGCTAGGTTTATAGAGGTAGATTACTGGATAGCGATGATGTTGTGGATTTGGTGATGAAAATGGCCCAGGCTATCAGCGAGTTGACTTTAAATCCGAATTTGGACTTTTTGATTGATACTTTTATAAAGTACAAACAGTTGAACATCGAGCATCCTTTAGATTAGTAGATTTACTAAGATATAGTGTCAAAGCAGGTTAATATTGCATTGGCTTCAGCGTAGCAGAAATATCCAGATGTGTCTTAGTCTCATTTTCAGCGGATTTTAACCGAGTCGCTTCACAGTCACGAAAATCTGTTAAAAATAGTTGAAATCACCATTGGTGAGGAGACTTCTTCACCAGCGTACTCCGATTTAGTTAGTTGTGTGTAAATCGTTGCTTACGTGCTGAATCTGCTCAATTGTGCGATCGTGCCCGACTGTCTGAATAAACTCTTCAAAACACTCTACTCCAAATATAATAATTAATTCACACAATTTTTTGAGCCCAAAAACGCACTAGTTAAGTTCGACATCGACAGTTGCTTACTTTAATTCGAGGAACAGATATAAACCGCTTTAGATAGTCTGGATATAAAATCGTAACTGCAAAACGCACTAGTTAACAAAGAACGAATCAACCTGAACGAGGAGTGGAGCGTTTTCGACTTCGCAGATTTTAAAGAACTCATAAGAAAACTTGGAGTTCAGCACACACATTTGTTGCTGCTGATGGCGATGGAATGAAGATTTGAAGCTGAAAAATTAATTGACTCATGAAGTGATATTTTTGTATCATTAATAATATAATATAAAATATATATAGATAATTAAATAATTAGTGTTAATTTATTGAATAGCATAAATATAAATTGTGCATAAATTCGAGTTTTGTACCTACAATTATGAAGTGGTAAGTTAGTTTTTTATAAATTTGACTTTTAACGATACTGATACTATTCACATGTATTTTAAAATGTATCATAAATTATCACTGAATGATAAAAGTTGTATTTGTGTAAATGTAGGTTTCATATACTTTATTGTATACTATAAATGATATACGTATTAAAATTGCTGTCTTATTTTTCAAATTCATGTTTTCTTGTATAAATATAATATATCAAATATTATTAAAAGCGTACTGATATATTTAACTATATTTTTGCAAAATTGAAACAAATTACGCCAACAAATTGCAGAATCTTATACGTACTTTACATATATTATTAGAATAACTTGATATCTATAATTTGATATAACATTAAAGAATTAATTCACTTCTAAATGATTTTGATTTTATCATTGTGCAATGATAACTAAGCAATAAAATTTGAAAACCTTGGCTTAATCGCATGTATATCAATAGTATACGACGATTTATCATATATTGCTCATTCAATACAATAGTTCAACTAACAAACCTACACCAATACTCAGCTTTGGCTTGTTTTTGACTACAATAACCAAAAAGCACATAACTATATAAATAACTATGCTCAGTATTCTAATTAGTTATATATTTTAGACTGCGCTACTTTGATAGACTGTGAACCACAGTACGAGTTCAATTATTCTAATTAAAACATAAATATACTTCGACTTAGGGAATTCTACTCTAAGTAAAAGGATGAAATACTTCAAAAAGTTATTTAGATTTCAAAAGCTGACTATTTTGTAGAATGGAGTCCAATAGCATTTCACGATAAGAATCGTATTTAGTTCCAGTTGTAAGAATTGCAGAGAACCAACTAAAGCTGTACCCTTTTAGACCATATTTATCAGTACAATCACTTCAGTAAAGAGATTTCGTACTCTTGTTCTTAACAACTAATTGAAGAAACAATAATTTGTAAAACTAACCTGCCTTTTCAACTACCAAAATACAATGGAACGTGTTAGTTTAATGATAGTATAATAAATTCATCTAAATAACTGGTTTATGTAAGCTTCAAGTATTAAAACGAAAGATTGTTACGTGTTTCATCAGAACAGCAATAAAGAATCATAAACCTTATAAAGCCTAAAACGGAGTACGATGGTATATTTAGTCTGGGAACATGGTGTCAGACTGGTGGCGCGCTTGCTGCGAGAAACTTGTTCTAAGTGCATTCTCCGATTCACGGTTTTGGGATTAAAACGTGGGAGAACTTGATTTAGATTTTGGATAGTAAGTTTTAAGGGTATTGGGACCTCGAAAACATGGTGATAGGGAAGGTTAAGACCGGGATTAGTCATAGGTATCATTAGTTTCAGAATATTTTCAAGGTGTACGACAACAGGTACAATATGTACAGCAACCACCAGTTCGACGAGATTGACAATTCACCTACTGAATTGAAGACTTATCCCCGCTTCAAGGAAATGATCAAAAAACAGGTAAATATCTTTTTGAAGTAAAATATTCATTATGAGCGCGTACTTTTTATTTTAAGGGCTATGAGCGCCCCGATGTACAGCACTGTGATAACCGAGCAGTAAATCATAGATTTGCACCGAGTTCTCACAAACTTCAGGAATAGTAAACCCTTCACACTTATAATTCACGTTCAGGAGTGGTAAATTAATGACGTAAATAATTGGATTAAGAGGAATAAATTCAATAACGTAGTTTTGGGCATTTACAAACAATAATGGAACGATAACCCGTTCGACGAGGAATGGGAGAACTCTCTGAACAATATTAAACTGGCTGAAATTTATTGGGACCGTTTATTTGCAGAAATTCTTGAAATTGAAGCCGAAAATTTGACCGTTTTCGAGCAGTGGCAAATAATCGGTAAAATTAACGGGTGGAACTGATCCATTTTGTATCTTCTATTGAAGAGGAATTGAAAATATTTAACAATCCCCTCAGAACATTTGAATTAATATAAGAATATGATACTTAAATTTAAAATAGAAAGGAGATGCTACCAAATAATGAATTTCATTTATCAGTCATAAATTGAAGATGATATTAATTTTTATTCAATAAAATATGTAATTATTAATTTTATAAATTCATAATACACTCCTCTAATGAAAATAGGTAAAAATATCATTAAAATATTGATTTTTGACCCTCTAAAATATTACAAAGCACCAACCTTATGTAATATAACTATTTATAATAGCAGTACCATCGCTAAATGATAATTTCCTCAAAAATGAAACAGTCTCTATGAGTCGAATGTGTTAATATATAGTTAAAATTAATACATAAAATAGTTTTGAAATAGTTAATATTTTTTGAAATCAAAGTTGGTTTGTAGGTTTATAAAGATTAAAGGAATCAGCTTCGATTAAATGAATTAATTTTTAATTGCTTATGTAACATTAATATGGGAATTTTTAACAGAAAAGTTGAAATATATAATGTATATATAATATAAGTTAAATAGCTCACTTAACTGTAACTTCATCATCAGATATATATCATCGTATAATATATAAATAAGTGTTCAAACAAGAGAATAATTTGAATAATAATGACATTGAGGAGTGGAATATATGTATTCTTGTTGTTGCGAGAATTATATAATGCGAATTGAACGTAAGGCTAAAGTTAATATACAATAGTATTACAGATGTTAGATGGTTACAGATGTTTGATCAAAATGTTGTGTACGAAACATAATACGGTTAGAGAGACCTTTAAGACAGCGGAAAACAAGCACTACAAGAATTGGAAGAAGGAGAAGCCTAAGGCGGACGAACATTAAATATCTGCTTTTATTCATGATATGACAATGTTATGACATGACAATCACAAACTGGATTGAATTTGAAGAAAATTATATGGAGTATATAACGATATAATATTTAATTATACTAATATTCTCTATCACTCTAATGTTTCTTACCATTTAAATTTAATTTCTTATTCTAAAGTAATCAGAAAATCATAAAGAGCATGTTTCTCGCATGATTTATTTTATATTTGTGAACTATTTTGAATCATTATTATCTCAAAATGTAAAATGATGACTGTATCCTTATCAACAATAGCAATGCTCACATTTATCATACCATCTTCATCATTCATCAATTATGACGAACCAGAACTCCAAACTGAGTATACTGAAACGTTACCACAATGATTAAATGACTCATCAAAGTATCACCGTAAGTAATGCAGTTTTGTTTCGATATCAAATATGAGCTTCTAAATACTTAAGTCTCTAATATGTTCAAAACACGTGTTATATAAACTTAGTCACTCAACAGCACTACCACAAATTACTTTCAGCATCATACCTCAGTTTTAAAGAATATCTAAATTGCCTTTTCAGATAACCTGAGTTAAATCGGCTTTAGAATAAAGAACAAAAGCGCAAATATATTCACTCATCTGGCTACATAGCAGTATATATAATTCGCTCAACACATTTAGCTAATCAATTCCACCAGTTTATTTTACTGATTATTTGTCAATAATTGAACAACCAACACTTAATTATTTACTCTGGCCTTACGTTACCATTAGATTTGCATCTATCAAAACATGCCGTTGGACTGGGTACTTTTTATTTCGCCAAGTTTGAAAACCACTACAGACACCAAGAGCCTATCAATTCACAAATTAATCTATTAACTATCTTTAGGTTGGCAGCATAAATTATAGGACTTACGTATCAGAAGCAAGGTATGGCAAACTATAATTCCGTAAGTTACTTACTAGATCTATAAAAATAGACTATATTTTATAACAGGTTAATATTTTACTAATTTCATGCATGTCACTATTATTCAAACTATTCTCCATCTTATTAATATTATTATAATTCGATTTAAATTATTTTTAATTAATGATTTTCGTTTTGTGTTAATTGAATTTCGTTTTAATAGCAGTTTAAAGTTTTGGTAAAAGTTTAAACCAATTTAAAAATAGATTAATTTTATAAATGATCGTAATATAAACAAATTAATAATGACTTACACACCACAATGTACTGTGTGAACGAAAACGAAATCGTCTTAAAAACACACAAACTATGTACCATTTATGAAAGCGATGACGAAAGCTAGTAGGATAGCCTACAAATAAGCAGACGATCAAGTATATCCTGTATTGATGATAACTAGTTACATGAAGCAGAAGTTGTAAATCTATTAAAACTCACTAACTATTCCATACAAACGGTTTAACATGATATTTAACATATTTAGAAACATTTAGAAGTCCTAGAACGAAATATTAAAAGAATCACCAAGAATGGCTCAATACTTAAAATATAGATGGAATTATAGTAAGAAACATTAGAGTGATAGAGAATATTAGTATAATTAAATATTATATCGTTATATACTCCATATAATTTTCTTCAAATTCAATCCAGTTTGTGATTGTCATGTCATAACATTGTCATATCATGAATAAAAGCAGATATTTAATGTTCGTCCGCCTTAGGCTTCTCCTTCTTCCAATTCTTGTAGTGCTTGTTTTCCGCTGTCTTAAAGGTCTCTCTAACCGTATTATGTTTCGTACACAACATTTTGATCAAACATCTGTAACCATCTAACATCTGTAATACTATTGTATATTAACTTTAGCCTTACGTTCAATTCGCATTATATAATTCTCGCAACAACAAGAATACATATATTCCACTCCTCAATGTCATTATTATTCAAATTATTCTCTTGTTTGAACACTTATTTATATATTATACGATGATATATATCTGATGATGAAGTTACAGTTAAGTGAGCTATTTAACTTATATTATATATACATTATATATTTCAACTTTTCTGTTAAAAATTCCCATATTAATGTTACATAAGCAATTAAAAATTAATTCATTTAATCGAAGCTGATTCCTTTAATCTTTATAAACCTACAAACCAACTTTGATTTCAAAAAATATTAACTATTTCAAAACTATTTTATGTATTAATTTTAACTATATATTAACACATTCGACTCATAGAGACTGTTTCATTTTTGAGGAAATTATCATTTAGCGATGGTACTGCTATTATAAATAGTTATATTACATAAGGTTGGTGCTTTGTAATATTTTAGAGGGTCAAAAATCAATATTTTAATGATATTTTTACCTATTTTCATTAGAGGAGTGTATTATGAATTTATAAAATTAATAATTACATATTTTATTGAATAAAAATTAATATCATCTTCAATTTATGACTGATAAATGAAATTCATTATTTGGTAGCATCTCCTTTCTATTTTAAATTTAAGTATCATATTCTTATATTAATTCAAATGTTCTGAGGGGATTGTTAAATATTTTCAATTCCTCTTCAATAGAAGATACAAAATGGATCAGTTCCACCCGTTAATTTTACCGATTATTTGCCACTGCTCGAAAACGGTCAAATTTTCGGCTTCAATTTCAAGAATTTCTGCAAATAAACGGTCCCAATAAATTTCAGCCAGTTTAATATTGTTCAGAGAGTTCTCCCATTCCTCGTCGAACGGGTTATCGTTCCATTATTGTTTGTAAATGCCCAAAACTACGTTATTGAATTTATTCCTCTTAATCCAATTATTTACGTCATTAATTTACCACTCCTGAACGTGAATTATAAGTGTGAAGGGTTTACTATTCCTGAAGTTTGTGAGAACTCGGTGCAAATCTATGATTTACTGCTCGGTTATCACAGTGCTGTACATCGGGGCGCTCATAGCCCTTAAAATAAAAAGTACGCGCTCATAATGAATATTTTACTTCAAAAAGATATTTACCTGTTTTTTGATCATTTCCTTGAAGCGGGGATAAGTCTTCAATTCAGTCGGTGAATTATCAATCTCGTCGAACTGGTGGTTGACTAACCTTATTATGTTTCGTACAAAACATTTTCATCAAACCTAATCTACCTGTCCTGTTATGTAATAACTATTATTTATTAACTTTAGCCTTACGTTTCAATTCGTATTATATAATTCCCGCAACAACAAGAATACTTATTTTCCACTCCTCAATGTCATGTGCGTGTAAATCTTCTTATTCCTTTTTCAGCATAATTCTGCGTGAGTGTGTTTCCGCTCCAATTCAATTAGTTTCTCAGATTTTTGGGTGGATTTCCGTTTTCTTGCAGTTCATTTAATTCATTCTGTTCAGAAACTAATTCGAAAACGATTTGAAGCGGTTCATTTTATTGTTTGTTAAAAGCATTTTGACCGTTTCGAGCGTTTTCACACTTTCGACAACAATCCCATAGTAAGTTTTCGCCGTTCAAATCGTTTTAAGCGATTTGATAATAAATTTAATTTACAAATTAAAGATGTAAACGATTGAGAAAACGATTTACGCCGGAATTATTGTATTATGCGTGAGTGGAATTCTCATGTACTACTTTTCAACTGTAATTATGTACAATGAGCACATTGAAACATTCGCAGATTGTAAAGAAAGAAACTTTGACTGGAAAATAAGCGGGCAAGTAACTGGGAGCATTGTAATACTTTGCAGAATACTAGAATTAATACTTAACATTAGTTTACATAACATTAGATAAGAAATAACGCAAGTGATGATCGAAATGAGCTAAATTCTAGTAAGTGTGCTGGATGGGGCAGGAAACGATAACTTCGTCAGCTAAGGGGTGCTGATCGCAGGTAGCGCAGTGGGGGCAGTTGCGCATTGCGTATTTTGCATTCAGAAAATACAGAAAATATAATCTATAACTAAAAAGGAGTTAATAGAAATGTGTTGAGTCCGTAGTATTATATCTCATTTATAACATTTCTCTTTCATAATCATTTCTCATTATTACAATATGTATTATTACAATATATATGATTAGTATCTCATTTAATCACTTCTTAATACGATTGTAACAAATTTCTAAGTTCTTCCGCGCTTTTATGTATATTCTGGGTGATTATTTTATTTTCTTCTAGTAAGCTAGAGGGTTCTTGATACTCCTGGTCAAGCAGATATTTGTATTTATCATAGTTTGAGGTTGGAGCTGATTATTTTTGAATTAAGTCTTTTAAATTCTCAATATTAGATTGGCTTTTGTTGAAAATGTGTTCTATTTTTGTATTCGGTTATTTCTTCGAGTCTTAAGTTTAATTAAAGGAGTTTTCATTTAAAGTATTGTTTTGGGAGTTGTTTGGAATTATTCTGGCGTAATTTAGACCGATTGTAGAGTGTGCGTACATGTTTTGCTTCCACGGAAACTAAGGCGATTTTTAAAATTCTTTTTAGTTAAGTTCATTTTCAATTGGAGATGTTTAATTTACTTTTATTGGTAAACTATTTGTTTTGATTTATTCTCCGTTTAAAGGAATGTTTGGTTAATTTATATGAGTTATATATTTCTATCTTATCTATTATTTTTGTTAATTAATGGGAGAAGAAGTTTCTTCTTGAGAGTCTATGAACTAAATTTATCTCTGATAAATGGGTTCTGATAGTTGAATTGGTTCCGCTCCCTTGAGCTGAGTTTTAAATTATGGTTACCGTTAAATAGATTCAGAGGTGAAAAATGGGTCACAGTGTAAGTTTGAATCCTGCGCATCCAGAATAATCGCTTGAGTTTTTAATTATTATGAGATTTAAGCGTATTTATCTGCTCGTTGTTGAAGAAGCGTTGAATACAACAAAAGAGAGTTGCTAAGCGATTTTTGCATATTTCCCGTTAATATCTGCGCATTATCGTAAAGGAATTACTCACCGTTTTTAGACAATGCAGCGTGAGCATGAGCCTTGCTGTATTCCCTAAAATCGTTCATTAGTTCGAATTATGATGCGATTTGCACGACTAAATCCTTCTACTATGAATGCACATCTACAATTTCAAGAAGTTGAAGCCTGAACTACTCAAATTATGAACTGAAAAAATTATTCTGCTTAAGTTTGTCAATTGAAGTCGTCAGTTTCAAGAGTTGATCGTTTGCACTCGATTCTTTTTTAAAATATTATATAATATCTTCGTGACATTATTTATACTTAACTTCCAAAGGTTAAACGCTATCTCTAAAATTCATTTGTGATGTGGAACTAAATATAATATATTATGAATTTAAATCAATCAAGATATTAGCACTAGCATTTCTTATTCTTCATAACAACCGCTTCGCAGATATCGCACACATCTCCTTCGATAACTTCACTTTCGTATATTCTGTTAATATTGTTATAGTTTTCAACTATTTCATCATCAACGGCCTTTCCAGCTTCGTATTAAATGTTTTTCAACCTATAAAGTTCTTCCTTACCAGTACTTTAAAATACTCTAACAATATTACGCTTGTCTGGATTTACAAACTTCAGATTTTGAACTTTTAAATTGTCTTTAGAGTTGAAATTAACGTCCATTTTGGTTACTATAAGTGGTTTAGATACTTATTAGCCAAGAGTAATAGATCCAAGACAAACTGCTTTTAATACCCTCTTTGCAATCAACTCTCCAGAAGAACAATCAATAATAGTTGACACATCTCCATAAGCTTATAGTTCTACTAGTTATTAAAAGTAGTTTTATGCTTTCAAAGTAATAATTGGATATTATGATTTGAAAGAAGTTAAAGATTCTGGAATAGCTATATGAATTGACTAAGCTGGATCTATTACATACTGCTTAATATGATTTTCAATAAATTCTACAGCTACTTACAAAGGAACAAGTTCAAAACCCAATAATATAAATTTTTAGCAGGGTGAAACAGGTTTAAAGTTCTTATGGATCTTATTTCGAACACAAATATTGTAGTGTTCAACACAAAGCGGATAGCCGTTATATTTTATTTCAGTATCAATATTACATGTTTTGCATTTCATCTGGAGTGTAAGTTAACCCAAATAATATGTCAATAATTAGATTCGGAAACACGAAACCACTTCCCTATATGTAAGACGTATATAAGTTTGTAAAGAGCCTCCTATAGCTAAGGCTGGATTTGGAGGACACTCAAGCTGACGTACTAATATAAAATAACTTTTTGCAGCAGGTAATACAGCAAGATAGGGCATTTGTGTACATAGATCCAGAAAAGATGACTGTGTATCAGAATCATCCTGAATCTGAGTAGGAGCAGCAAATTTATTTATTGGTGAGGACAGAGTAGATCAATTATCAGACGGTTACCAGGAGAGCACTCGCTTCTGCGTTTTAGCTGTTTGAGGCCCAGAATGTGGCCGTGAGTCTGTACAACTTGCTGATTCCAATTCAGGAGTCTGTAGGGTAGAAGTAGCCCCAGCAACAGGAATTGAAGCAGAGCATTTAAAAATTCTCGGAGCAATTGAAGTAAGTGGATTAAGAAAATTTACTCAAAAACATCCCCTTCGTCTACCAGATTGTTGACACAAAACTTGAAGACAGGTCCCAAATTCAAGCCCAAATTCAAAAAACTGTAACCGCTTTACAAAACCTGAACCAAATTAAACTGCCCACTCTGCAGTTAAATTAAACAAAGTTAAGCGAAGATTTTTTGTACAACAACTCACTCGTAAAATAACTGCTCTTCGACAACGACAAAATAGTTAAATTCTACACAAAATTCTTCGCGCGCCTGATAAAAGCAAAAGAAACGGCCCTGACCACGTTACAAAATGAAGAACAAAAGGTTTATCTGGCCAAGAAAGCAAGCCAGTTCGAGAACTTCTCCATTTTCGTAGCGCAAATTGACGCTTTCAAGCTCGACATCAAAATTATTGAGCAATATTAAGTACTTCAAGACCAACTGAACATAGTAGAACAAAACGACTACTTCAAACTCGACGTACAACGCCTCAAAGACTTCATATTCTAGTAAATACAGAATAACGACTGCTCTCAAGACCTAATTCGAATTTATAAAGCAATGTACATTAAACTAGGCTTCTTCGTACTCTCTCAAATCTCTAAAGATATTTATAACTTTGTTAATGACCAACACCCAGGAAACGCAACCAATTTCGGATATCTTAACAATTTTGAATCATTAGACCCTTCAACGAAATAATTATTAAGAATATTGAAATTATTTGAATAAATAATTAGTTCAAAGTAAAGCGAATTCGGTATTGAACCAGGAACGATTCTATTGGTTGATGGAATTCAATTTATTAATTAACAATTTTAACATTACGCCAACACAATACACAATACCTTATAAATACCTGAAATCAAAGATAAGGTTAAAGTTTTGGAAGAAGCCCTCGATATTATTATCAAAAAGTTTGCGTGCTATGAATTAGATTAATTTAACAAGCTGCAACCTGAAATTTAACAATAACTAAAAAGATAGAGTTTGATTTTAGATTAATCCAATGAAATATTCAAATAACAAAGATTTGCGAACCTTGTTGCTATTATGATTTCATCGATGAATTTGTTAACAAATCCAGTTAGTGGGTTAAAATTCTTAAACGATCCATTTTAGTTAATCAGATTCGAATCTCAATCCGATTTTAATTAATAAGTATCTGAGTTTGATCTTAAAGTTTCACAATTTATCATGGAACTGAAACCAAAGGGCGGTCTTGGAGAAATTATGAATCAAATATTTAAATTAAGAAAATTAGAAGTATTAAGCTAATCTAGAGAATCAATAAGCATAAGCTATTAAAAAGTATTACAAATATTATGCGATTAACTCTCAGAATTATTAGAAGTTATGCTTAAAAAACATAAAATATAAAAATCATAGTTAAGCCTGCATTTATAACTTAAACCTGAATAATAATTAGCAATAGATCATTTTACTTCACCTCTGCCATTATTTCCAACTTTTCCTCAAAAAACATCATTTGCGATTCAATTTTCTCATATTTGCACTAAGAAAATTGAAGATATGAGAAAGTTATCTCAAACTGATAAATTAACAAATTTAATAGATTAAATATCTAAATATGTTGTAACACCACAAGAAATGTTTTAAATAGTTTCACCGTTAGGACCACGTAAAAATATCCTTCATATTTAACATGCAAAACATTTAATTGATTTTGCAGTTGATGGTAGTATAACATGTAACCGCGTTCCAGAGTTATAATCCATGGACGAAGACTTTTAAATAGTTAAATCATTAATTTTCAAAGGAGAACTATTTATGGAAATTAAGAAAAGCCATTGTTCTTAAACCTTTACTCCTATTTTTAATGCAATAGAGTATTAACTTTATCCTGCTGTGCAGTTATTAAAACATATTTATCAAAGTCTATCAGATTGGAAATACGCTAAAGAATATTATTAAATGATTGACTTTTCAGTAAAAGAACTATGTTTGATGTTATCAAATTTACCTTAATATTGTGTTAGGGAAACTTAAAGCGTTAAAATTTTATCGTTATAAGAAATAACTACTTAATCTGTTTTACCATTTTATGGTCACTTTTTGGATGAAGCTAATAATTATAACTAATACGAAATTGGAGGTAAAGTATTCAAAATAGAAGATTTAAACGAGTTTTACATGTAATAGTGTGAAGCAATATTTATTAAAACACAAAAATTAAATGAATTATATCAAGACTTTATTGATAATATTAACAAAATAGATTCGTATATGACCGTTTTGAAAAATTGTTCATATTCTACTATTTCAGAAAATGTTGAAAATATTTGTTTCGTTTTAAATAAATTATGTTCAAAATTTACAGAGTTTAAACAAGTTTGCATTTTTGTCATAAAATAATTATTTGATGTATTGGGTACTAAATTATTAGCTTTCTAACATATAATTTATAATTAAATGCTTGTAAACTAAGATAATTTTGATTAGTCTGATTATATTTCATTTGTATAACCTGTATTCAATTAGTTAGAAGCTAATTAATAATTTGATGTAGAAAATGTTTAGACTTAGGTTTGTAAATACTTAGAGGAAAACTAACGATTTACTGCAAACTTGGTGATATCCAGTCATGGAGTAGAATTTAAACCATCATTAACAAGATTAAGTACAAATTTAATAAATTTATGCTCTAATATCACAGGTTTGTTTTTAAACTATAGTTTTGCATCAGCATTTTCCCTTAATGAATATATCGGTGATTCAAAAGATAAAACTTTTGCTGATTTACTTATATTGCACGAATCCTCTCAAATTCCTCAAGCATTGAAATAATAGTAAAAAATTATGCGTCGTTTATCACTATCTATATGTTAGTCGACAATGCGCTTCGCTGAAATGTATGAGAACCGTCAGATATTATTTAATCAGGAATCAAAATTAAAACTACAGCAAAAACTTTAAAACAACCTCGAAGAGTGGTTAAAACAATACGATTTATTGTAAAATGCAGATTCAATGAGTTCAGTCAGATTTGGCCTTGTTTTGTTGAACTTGGACGAGAATTTCAAGTAATAAGCTGATTAAGCCTTCACTTCACTAAAGAACTTTATATCTGAACGTATTTAAAACTTGTTTACACTTAAGACTGATGAAGTGGAGTCATCATTAAATTAACAATTAATAAATAATTAAAAATTTACTTAAGCAAGATTAGAATAAATTTTAAAAGCCACTAAATTAAACAACGAATTATTTGAATTGTTAAATACTTTAGAAAAAGCTTCAAAATCCCACGAAGTATATGTAACAAATAAATATTTATTGGAGAAAACCGTGAATACACTAAAGCAAAGATAGCTCGAAGTAACTTTCCATAAAATTGAATAAAATGATAATATTATTCAAGATTGGTGTAAAAACACGATGAAGCAAATTACATAATCCAACGATTTCTTGAATCTAATTTAATAACTAGCTGCACACGATGATGAATTGTGCTAAAAGGCTTAAATAGTTATTAATGGTTGGTAAGAGTTTTTGGACTAAATAGTCGAGGCAAAATAATGCAAGTTTGATTTAGTTAGAAATATTTTGACATCAAAATAAACTGAAATATCAGATATTTAGCAATAGATACAAACTATTGGACCTGCTGTGCAAACAATTTCATAAATGTAAGTTCAAACTTAAATGCCAAAGTTTAAGAGTCATGATATTATGAGAGCACTTACAAATATTATGAACGACTGTGTATTTCATTCTGATTAAGTTTGTAACGATTTGTAAAAGATTTAATCACAATTCTAATCCAAATGTGAAAAGAAATTACAAAACTTTACTCCGGACGATATTGTAACTATAATCAAAGTATTACAAGAAGATATAAAGTAGCTGAACAAAACTGTCCAATTGAGTAAATTTTACGAGTTCTTTTAGGTTAAATGCAATATGATTATTAAACTTTCTCAAATTCTTTCACAATTGTGCAACCATTAAGTTTTCAAGAAGTAACATTGGAAATAGCTGAGTTCGAAAGTTAATTAAAAACTATTCCAAGAAGATTTGCAATTATCTTAAGTTATTGAGATATACTTAGAAAACATTATAAATAGTGACTCACCTCAGCTAAAATAGCGCATCAGATCAACTGAAGACATTCTTTCAATCGCCAACGGATAATTTTAGATTGAAAAATATTTAAGAGAAGTAGAATATGCATGGTCTGAACAAAAATTTGTAATATTCACTCAGGACAAGCACACTCTAATCACTCAGTGGTAAGTTTACTCGTAAATGATAGAAGAACACAGTTCGGGACTGACTGGATTATAAAGTTCACCTTACTATTCAGAATATTAAAAATAAGCTGAAGAATGGAAAAATAAATTGAATTCACTCACCGAAATCTTAGATACTTGGGCTGATGTGCAACGTCGTTGGGTGTATCTTTAATCTGTGTTTTCTGCTAATTCTAAAATAGTTGAAGCGTATCTCGGCTAAGTTCAAAGCTAATTAAACCAAGCGAATTAGAATTTCAGTTAAATAATGCTTAGTGTAGCTGAAGATGGAACCATTATTAAAGTTTTAGAAGAAAACTAGTTTTTAAACAAATTAGAATAAATTGGTAGTAATCTAGAAGAAGTTTAGAAAGCACTCGGCTCATTTTTAGAAAAACAACGTTCAAAGTCACCTAGATTGTTCTTTGTAGGTGATGATGATTTACTTGACATTATTTCAATTACATCGTCTCCGTCTATTAAAAATATGTAAAAACACTGGAGGAAGATGTACACAGGTATCGATCGAGTTGTTCTCAAAGAATAAGAAGGTTAACAGGAATAAATTGTTGGAATAGTCTCAAAACAAAATGAAACTATAGACTTTTAACAATAATCTGAATAAGCATAACAGAATCCTAACGAGCTTTTAATGCACTCGATATTAAAAAGAGTCGAAACAGGTATGGTCGCAGCTCTTAAACTATCTGTTTATAACGCACTTAAAATTTTGATGAATAATGAAAAATTAGAAGAATAGATAATGAAACTTATTAAAGAGCATCCAGCCTAAACAGCAGTATTAGCATATTAAGTTGTTTGGACATATTATATGAATAAAAATGAAGACTGTACCGAATGGATTAATAAAAATCTCATTTAGATTTCAATACTTGATTTGGCCTTTGAATTTGAATGTAAAAGAAACATACTCATTTCTGAACTGACACATCTCAAAAATGCAACACAATTCATTTTATAAGCTGAGCAAAAAGAATTCGAATGGTTGGCATAACTTAGATTTGAGGTCTTCAATGGTATTACTAATGACCTTATATAAATTTTAGAATAACCCTTGCAAATACCAAAATTTGAAATATCTTGTAAAATGGGCGATTCAGTTTTAAGATATGGATTCGAATATCATGGTACAGATTAAAGAATTGTTCAAACACAATTAACTGATTTTTGTTATTTAATAGCCACCTAAGCTATTACAGATAAATTAGGATGTGCACCACAAGGAAGAGCAGGTACTGGGAAAACTGAATCTACTAAAGCGTTAGCAATTTAGTTGGGTAGATCAGTTTTAGTGTTTAATACGGATGAAAACTTTAACGAATAAGCTGTTGGTAGAATCTTAATTGGTGCATGTGAAGTTGGTTCAATAGCATGTTTTGATGAATTTAACAGACTTGAAGAAAATACATTATCTGCCGTTTGTTAATAATTAGCTTAAATATAATAAGGACTTCGTAATGGACTTTCTGAAATACCTAACTTCCTATCTGGAAGTGAAAAAGCCACAATTAGACTTTCGCAAGATACCGCAATATTTGTGACGATGAATCCAGGTTATGCTGGAAGAAGAGAATTACCTGATACACTAAAAGCATTGCTTCGTGATGTAGCAATGAATAAACCGGATTTATATGCGATTACTGAAGTTATGTTAAGCTCAAATGGCTTTATTAATGCTTTTAATTTAGCAAAGAAAATAGTACCATTTTTCTAATTGGCTAGCGAATAAATGACTAATCAACCACACTATGATTGGGGTCTTAGAGCAATAAAAGCTGTTTTAAATTCGGCTGGAACTATACTAAAAGAATTGAAGAGTAATCCAGAGAGTACTGAAAATAAAAATATCGAAACAGAAGCTATCATTGGAGCAATTATTGATGCAGTAGTTCCTAAACTAATTTAAGTTGATATAGATGTATTTAATTGTTTACTTCTTGATATTTTCCCTGGTGCGAAATTACAACCAGTCGAAGACTAATTATACAAAAAATATGTTATAGAAATTATTTAAGAGAAAAATTTAATTTTGACTGATTTGTTTGTAACAAAAATAATGTAAATTTTCCGATGCTAATAAGTTAACATAGGTCTTATGTTAGTTGGTTCGACAGGAACATCTAAATCTGAAGCTTTGGGGATATTTGTAGAAGCTATGGATAGATATTAGAATAACAAAATGAAATAACTAAAACCCGATTGGAATTATAAAAGAATGGTAAAATTTGATATTTTATGTCCAAAATCGTTTACAGGAAAAGAAGACCTGTTTGGTTCCTTAGAATAGACAACTAGGGAATGGTAAGACGGTTAATTTACATCTCTTTTACGTTCATAATTAACAGAAATAGCCGAGTCTGATTAGAGTTGCCAAATTAAAAAGTAATACATTATTTGTTTTGATTCTTATATTGATCCAGAGTGGGTTGAATCATTGAATTCTGTATTAGATGATAATAGATGTCTAACCCTCCCTAATGGAGAGCGTTTAGCGGTGCCCTAAAATATTCATTTAATATTTGAAGTTAAAGATTTAAAGAATGCGACTCCAGCAACTGTTTCTCGATGCTCTATGATTTGGTTTGCTAAAGAAATTTTACCTAACAACATAAGATTCGAAGGATTTGTTTAAAAAATTGATAAAATAGGAAACACGTAGGGTTGCGCACATTTATAAGTAAAATTAAAGATTTCTCTCAAGTAAAATTTGATTAACACAATTCATAAATTAGCAGCTATAGCTTGGCGACTTATTGGCGGCGATTTTTCATTTATAGATGAACTAATTGAAAAGTGTCAACAATAAAAACTACTATAAAACGAGGTTATGATTTATTCTGATGCTAGACTTATTACAACAATTACAAGTTTACTTGAAGCATCATTGAAAGAGTGCATAAAAGTTGTCGAATCTTGCTACCCGCAAATGGCTTAAAAATTCCCATAATTATTGTAATTGGATTCTGACTCAGATTATGTTTAAAATATAGATAAATAGCAGGAACTTTTAAACCATACTGAAATGAATGTAAATAAACTTATGTTATTTATGAAACGCAAATTGATACTTTCTGTAGCTTGGGGATTTAGCTGCGCCCATAATAATAAATACAGATTCTTAATTAGTAAAGTTATATATGAACATTTTAAAGCTTCAGTTAAATCAGATGTTATGCAAGGATTGGATGTGTCTTATGAAAATGAAAATATCAATTCAAATACAATTCTTTAGTACAACGTGACAGCTTAAAATGAATAATGGTAACACAATTCACATAAACTTTAAAAAACAGTAATATAAGAATCATAAGTCGGCAATTCAGTAATTTAGACATTAGATACAGTTACTTATGGATATTTAATCGAATCATGGTTGAAATCTAATTATCCTCTTATATTAGTTGGTCCAGCTGGTTCTGGTAAATCTATGTCACTAACTTCGGCTTTAAGAAATACACCAAACTTTGAAATGGTATTTATAAGCTTCTCATCTAATACTACTCCTGAATATGTTAAGAAATTAATCATCCGTAATTGTGAAAAGTCTTATACTTCTCAAGGTATAATATTACAACCCAAAGTTGTAGATTAAACATTAGTTATTATGTGTGATGAAATTAACTTACCAAGTCCTGACGCTTTTGGTTGTTAAAGAACAATTGAGTTTATTAGATCAACTATTGAAAACAAATCGTTTTATGATCCATTAACTAAATAAACTTATATATTGTAAAGAATAGCTTTTGCTGGTACTTGTAATCCACCAACTGATCCAGGTAGATATCATATGTGTGAACGTTTCCTATCACACGCACCTGTGTTCTTATGCGATTTCCCAACATATGACTCGTTAAATATGATATATTCAACATTTGTTTAAGCCGTTCTAGCTAACAGAGCACCATAAGTTGTCACTAAATTTGAAATAATAGCATAAACTATGGTTGATATATACACTGCTGTAAGCGGAAAATTAACTGTAGAATAGTAATAACACTACATATATTCTCCAAGAGAGCTCACACGTTGGTGTAGAGGTCTGATTACGGGTTTATCTCCTGAATAGTAATACACAATAAATGATTTGGCAAAATTAGTATTTCATGAAGGCTTAAGACTATTTGAAGATAGACTAGTATTAAGCGACGAAAGATAATGGATTTTATAGGAAATGAATAAGATTGTAACTGGAAATTTAGGGGTAAGCCGATGGGCTATTTTAACTCCAATATATAGTTTCTTATAAAATTCAAGATACGAATCCACAACAATTGCTGAGGTTAAATAACTGCTATAAATAAAAGAAAAGTCATATCATGATGAACTTCTTCTTTCAAATCCTTTGGCTCAACATATTGTTTTAACTGACGAAGTTATTGAAACTATATTAAAAATCGATAGAGTCATTAAGCAGCCAGTCGGTCATTTACTTTTAGTCGGTATATCGGGTGTTGGTAAAACAACATTAGCTAAATTTACTGCTTGGCTTAATAATTATGAATGCTATGATGTTTAAACACATAAAAAATATACTTTATAAGATTTTGAAGAATTATTACGTATGTTAGTTATTAAAGCTGGTGTTAAATAAATAAAATTAGTTTTCTTGTTCGATGAAGCGAATGCTTTAGAAACAACATTCTTGGAACATATGAATGCATTATTAGCTTCTGGAGAAGTACCAGGATTATTTGAAGGTGACTAGCTGACTTAACTATTATAATAAGCTCGTGATTAAATTGAAAAGTTTAGATAAGAGGACATTAAAAACTTACCTCCATAGTCAGCTAAAGATGATTAAATTCTTAATTTCATAACTAAAAATGTTCAAAATAATTTGCACATAGTATTTTCAATGAACCCTCCTCCAAGAACAAAATCATAATCTGGTTTACAATCGAGTGCTGCTTCTTCGCCAGCTTTGTTTAATCGTTGTGTGATTGTATGGATGGGAGACTGGTAATTTGGCAGCTATTATTAAATGGCTTCAGAAAAATTGAATCTAAATTTGGAAGGTTAAAAAGATTAAGATTAACCCTACGATAAATATCTAGTTAAAGAATTAAATGATCCTGGACTATCATCATAATAATAAAATGATTTGTTGACAAATGTTGAAACAGCTACTAAAGATGAAAAAATACGTCGAGCATTTGTTCTTATGCATAAAAAATGTTTAGAAATGGCTAATTATATTGAAGATACACATCCAAGTTCAGTACCATCTCAATTCGCAGATGGTGGTGGTATTAAATTAGCTACACCAAGAAATTTTGTAAAAGCAATTCACTATTTATTATAAATTTATGATAGAGTATAAAAATACTAAAAGGAGCAATTTTCACATGTTTAAAAGGGTCTTTTAGTGCTACAAGAAACATAAAATGAAGTTAAATTAATGTAATAAGAACTTAACGTCAAAACGGTTTAATTAACTGAGGCCAGAGATAATTCCGATAAAAAATTGGCTGAAATGTCAACTAAAAAGTAAGAGGCTCAATAAAACTAAATATAAACCAATGAATTATTAAAGGTTATTAAAGTGAAACAAGAAGAAATAGATGTTAAAAAGGGTCCAATTTAAAAGGAACTTGCAGAAGCTTAACCAGCTGTAGATGCAGCAAAGAAAGCGATTACAGGTATAGATAGAAAGAAACTAGATGAACTTAAGATGATGGCAAAACCGCCAGAAAATATTAGAATTGCTATGGAAGCTGTAGTTCTTATAGTTGGTGATGAGGCTGATAGAAATTCAATTTCATGGGAATCTGTAAAGAAAACTATGCGTAAACCTGATTTCTTATCACTGATGACAAGTTTTGATCCGCAAAAAACTTTAATTTCTAATAGTATACAGAAAAAACTTCGCGAACAGTACTTTGATAAAATAACAGTTGATCAAGTTAATAGAGCGTCATAAGCCGCAGGTCCAATGTTCTAATGGGCTGTTTCTGTTTCTAACTTCTAAGAAATCGTTGCAAAAATCGAACCACTAACTAATGAAATCAACAGATTGGAGCAAGAAGCTGCTGAACTTAATCAACAATTCACAAAATCAAATGCATTGCTACAATAATTATAAGTACAGCTAACAGAATACGAAATCGAATACAAGCAACTTTTAAAGAAATAAACAGAACTGGATTAAGAAAAGCAAAGAACTGAAACAAAACTTAATAGAGCAGCTGGTTTGGTCAACAGTTTGCAGTCTGAATCTGAAAGATGGTCCACACAATGCTAAGAATTCTAAACACAAATCGCAAATCAAATAGGTGATTAGATACTAATTTCGTTCTATTCTAGTTACGCCCTTATTTTACCTGAGTAACTACGCAGATAAATTTATAATTAATGGACATCTGTTTTGGATCAATTACAAATTACTTTCTCTGAAAATTTGATTATTTCAGAAGCCCTTATGTCTGAAGTTGCAGAAAAAACCAGATGGATTGATGAATGTGGTTTGTAAAATGATTAGGTTAGCCTTGAAAACATGTGCTCTCTACTAGGATTAAGTTAAAGGGAAGAATCATCAATAAAATTTTATATGGATTCACCTGGATTTTTAATAAACACCAGCTCAAATTTCAAAGAAGTATTATAAAAAATCTTTGGAAAGTAACTACAATGCACATCAACATTATCATAAGACTTGTAACAAATAATAGAAAGAAGTTTACGATTTGGGTAAATCCTTTACGTCGAAAATTGTGAAGAATATGATCCTATTTTGAACACATGTATTGAATTTGCTTTGGATGTTGGCGGTTGTATGCAGTATATCAGTAATCGTAAACTTATTATTGCTGGTCGAGAGATAGAAGCAAGCCCAGGTTTCAGACTAATATTACAAATGAATTCATCAGGTGGAAGTAAATAAATACCGCCAAGTGTTATAGCTTAGTGTAAAGTTTTGAATTTTGCTGTGACTTAATCAAGCTTCGCATAAAATATATAATAACAACTTCTTGAATATGAAAGACCAAGTGTTGGAAAAGAAAGGCAGTAATTATTAGTAAAGTTACGTTAGTTAGGAATTAAGTTAGTGGAATTAGAAAAATAGCTACTAAATACAATTTCCAACACAGACTCCAAACAAATTTTAGAATCTGATGTAGTTTCAAGTGTTTTGTAAAACACTAAATAAGAAGCATAAGAAGTTAACAATAAAAAAGTATAAGCAACAGAATTATGTGAGAATTTAGAAACAGCATCAACAATGTATAAAGACGTATCATCATTCATTAGCTCTTTGTATTTCTCTCTTTAAAAACTTCCAAAAATATAATATTGTGCCTATTTCCCAATGTCAATGTTTTTATATTTATTCGAAAAAACTTTGAAAAACGTAGGTGTTGTTGAGAATGAAATATAAAATTAAGCAGAACCAACTCAACAACGCATGAAAGTATTAGCTCTAACTTTTACTAAATAAATATATTAATTAGTTGGTTCAGCTTTACCATAAATTGAGAGATCTGCGTTTGCTTTGCACATTATTAGTGTTATATACTCAGATGAGGTAAATTCTTCAGTTTTAGATGTTTAGCAATAACTGAATTAGTTTGAAAAAGATTTGATGTTCAAAGGACTTGATGTTACTTTGCAAAAGTCTTTCTAGGATATTTAATCAAACTATAATTTAATTTGCGAAAATAAAGATGAGTTTAAGAAAGTTGACTAAAGTGTTATTAATTAGTTAAAATACTGGTAAAACGAAGTGCAAACTAAATCAGATTCACTTATCATAACACAAGAAAATGCCATTGTTTCTTTAGTTGTTTGCGCAACTCTACAACCTCTTGCATTACCAGAAATACTTCCATAGATATTCGATTTGTTAATTGATGAAAATAGCTATAACTTACCATATAATCTAAAATTCGATTAATTAGTTAATTAATATGCTCAGTTACGCCAACCCTTCTTGATTACAGTTGTTGGCCCAACAGATCCAGTGACAATTGCTATGCAAGCTTCATAAAATAAATAAGTCATTTAGTTTGCTGTGGGTTAAAAAGATTGCAATATTTAAAATATTAAACAGAAAATATCAGCAGTCAAGAAAGAATTTATTGTAATAATTACAAATATCCATTTAGCCCCGAATAAGTTTTCAGACTAGCTGCTTAAACTACTACAAGAATAATTATAAAGTAATAATAATTTAACTGCAATACTAACTACGAATTTATCACCATTAGTTCCATCATCCATATACAATTAATGCATCAAATATTCTGTTGAAACACCGCTAAGTTTAGCAGTACAATGTAAAAAGACATTTGATGACATACTATTAATGTGTAAAAATAATAATAACAAATAGCTTATACGTTTGTGCTATTTCGCAGCATTATTACATTCTATTATTACTTTAAGATCTAAATTTACACCGAATGGGTTTATTTAAGATTATAATTATACATATGCTGATTTAGAAGCAGATTACAGAGTTATTACAACTAAACTAGGAAATAAAATAAATTAGTCTGTAATATCTGATGAAGAAATCCCATTTAATTCTATTAAAGAATACATATAGAGATTATGTTATGGAAATAAAATTGTCTATACTCAAGATAGAATAATTATGGACAAATTAATTGAAGTAATTTTCAATATTGAGACTTTCAATGCTTCTAACTTAGATATTTTAGACTTAAAGTTACCATAATAGACAGATTCGATTGAAACAATGAAATAAATATTAAATGATATATCGGATGATATTAAACATATTGGTTTACAACCAATCGCTAAAAAGATATACTTCACAAATTAACTTAAACAAACTTTACAGAAAATGGCGATTCTGGAAATGTAAGAGGATTCGCCTGAAGAAAATAATGATGAAAATGATTAACTTCTTACCTTAATTAATTAATGGTAAGAATAACTGCAGTTTGAGGCAGTACCTACAATAAACAAAGAGTAATGTTGGTATTCTAACATAAAGAATTAATTAAATGAGGAATTAAGAGTATCAAATAACATATTTGATATCGTTTAGTAAGATCTTAAAAATGTAGCAAAATATTTAAATAAAGAAATCCAAAGAACTAATAGAATTAGCTCAATTATAAGTGAATTAACAATAGGAGCAATACCTAAAGAATGGAAAGACTTCGTTTTTACAAAAATTGAAAAAATAACAGATTTCTTAAATAACTTTAAGTTGAGAAGGACATATTTGTTTAATGTTATATAGAACTTAAACGATTAAGAATTGTTTAAAGACAATTCATTAGATTTGGGATACTTATATTAACCAGCAGCAATGCTTACTTCATTAAAATAAGTATTTGCAAGAAAATTAAACGTAGCATTAGATGATGTGTACACAAGTTATTCGCTTACTCAGTAAGAAGGATTAGAAGTAAAATTAGTGGGTATTAACTTGATGTTCTGTAAATATGATAATTAATCTAATAAACTTGAACTTGATAATAATTTATATAACAAAGTTTAAAATGTTTGGGTTACATTATCATCTAAGTAAAATCCAAACAATGGAATTAAAATACCGGTTTATATTGACTAGACCAGGCGTAATGAAGTTTTTAGAGTGGAAACTGAGTGTCGCAACAGCAGCGAAGCAATTATACAAGCGGTATGTGGTGTTTTAGTCGCAGAGTGAGACTATAACCAAATAATCATATTATAAATTATATTATATTTGATATTTTACATGTTAATTTATTTTTATTTAACTTAACTTCCTGACGTTTTGTTGATCTCAACCAAGCTATCATTATTTCTGAGATTTAAATAACTGATAAATAATGTAATAGTTCTAATATTTATTTTTTACTATATATTTTCAACAAAATATGTTATATTAATTATAATCGTCAATACTTTTTTAATTTGTTTAATTCATAATTATTATCCAGTAGATATGTTCTTTATACTGGATCGGACGGGCTCGGAGTAACCGTCGACAATTGAAGACTTGGAACATGAGCGAGTGAGAAAGTAATTGAATATAAAATATAATTGTTACTTACAAAATTGACGTTCTCACTTTTGGTCTTATACAGCAAGTAACTCGACATCAAAGATTAAATCGCTCTTTGGTGGTATATCAGCGCCGGCGCCGTGTTCATAAGCTAATTAGTATGGGATGGTTAAGTAAACACGTTCACCAACTGTCATCTTGAGGAAGGATTGATCCCAGCCTGTGATAACTTGACCGACACCAACTACGAATTCAAATGGTTCGTTTCTATCTCTGGATGAGTCGAACTTCTTTCCGTTTTTAAGAGTTCCAGTATAGTGAACAGTAACGAGTTAACCTGGTTTGGGGAATGTGACACCGTCACCTTGCTTAAGAATTTCTTTCTTAACTTCTGGGACAACTGGAATTTCGACGATTTAATGTTGGATATTCTTTGGCAGCTTTTGTGGCATTAGATTAGAAGGAGAAGTGACAATTAATTATTTTTGCATATAATTATAAATAATGTATAAATTATAATTAAATGAAGTAAAAAATATCTGTGGGGACTTTCTAGGTAGGGAGTGGGTACTTTCTGGAAAGTTGCGGGATCTATGTATGGATGGCATTAGTGGTAGAGTGATTTTTAATTCTCTTGTTAATTACAGTGAATATAATTTTTCATATTCTACGCTGGATCGAACAGTTCATAGTAACCGTAACCCGTTGACAATAGACGACTTGGAACATGAGCAAGTGAGTTTAAATTGTTCTTACTATTTCATTTTAACAATTATAACTATTTATTACATAAACTATAATTTTAGTCAAAATCATAATAAATGTCCGAAATATTTATTTGTTTAATTCAAAATTTGTTATCAAGGTGGATATGTTCTCCAATACGACTAAACTAATGAAACAATACAATTTTAAACAATTCATCATTTTTAAATTACATTCACATAACAAATTATTTTAAACAGCAATAGTACATAAATTATACTTAATAGCAAATATCATATTAAATTTTTCACTTCATTATGATTAGAAGCTACAAAAAACAAGAATGGACGAGCGCAGAAAAGGACAAATTAATTTTATTGACAGCATGGTATAGAGATAATTCTCAAAATATAGATTGGCCTAAAATTGCATCGTAAATGGAGAATAGATCTGACTCACAATGCAAATCATACTATGCGAACATTATAAAGCCAACATTAAATGTTTAGATACGCGAAAACCATTTATGGACCCGTAAAGAATTGCTTTCTCTCTGGGTAATGTGTGTGAATTATAACGCAGATTTTGTAACGATTAAATAGCCGGGAATAATCAATGAACCTGTATTTGAGAATATAAGTATTAAGCAAATGTAATGTTAATGGCATTAACTGGTTTAAAAGCAAAAACTGTTTTATTCCATTTACAAACAAATATAATAAAACGAAGCACACATTTAAACTCTAAACAAAAAAATGTTTGTATCTACAGCGTTCATAATTCGATTGGCATTCAACAGAAAGAAAATGATAGAATCCGTATTTTCTGTTTATAAACAACAAACAGAAAAAATAGATGATAAAGGTTATCCTCTTGATTTAATGGAAATTAAAGCGCTCGAAAAGTTCTTCTTAGACGTGGATATCAATAAAGTTCGGTAGTTTTACATTAAAGAACATGAAAGAAGAGGAATACCCGATAACCACGAACCAATTAAATGAAATTGTTTTTTAATTATATTCAAAATTCTTTAATTGTACTAGTATTTAAAGTATTTTAGTTCTTGTATGGTTGATACTGATCTTTCTTTGACCATATTGACACCAATTCAGCACTACTTATAGTCATTAGTAGTCACTATTTTTAATTTTCAAGATATATTTATATTATAGTATAGTGTTCATGTTTATATAACGCGTACACTTCTCACTTTGAATTTTACCTCATAATCGCGATGATTTGATATAATTATCGCCTGAAGTACCGCTGCCCGAGCTCCTTGTAAAGTATCGTCGCAAGATCCGCCGATTTCACATCAACTAGCTCTTCTACCCTCTATTTTATGTATTCTCTGTCCTCTTTCTCCACCTTGGTCTCTTAAAATTACCTTTTGAACGCTATTTAATAGTAATCGGTCACTTACTGAGGCGTTTTGTCGATTATTTCTCCCACTTTAAGCCACAGTCCCTTAAAACGGTAATCGGTCACTTACTGAGGCGTTTTGTCGATTATTTCTCCCACTTTAAGCCACAGTCCCTTAAAACGGTGCATTTGTCTGAGCTCGTTCACCATTTGCTCCAGTTCCTCGTCGGAGGAGTTCGCGCAGGTGAACCCGTTTATCGAAAGTGCTTGCTTTAAACCGGCCCTGAACTGTTCAAGGAGGTGTTTTTTGTACTCCCTGGGCGTTAAAGATTGTTTTAAATCCTGTTTAGGGTGATGTTTTGGTTGATTGGGTTGATAATTGGGTTAATTTGGTTGAAATAGTTGTTAATTTGGTTGTTAGAATAGTTGTGGCTGATTTTGGAATAATTGCTGCTAATTCTGCAACTAATTCTAAATTTACTGCTTGGAAGCTTTTTGCGGTTTTTACTGTTGTTGAGGGTTTTACAGCTGCATTTGATGCATTTACGGCTGCAAAACCTGCTGGGCCAGATTTTGAGTGAATTAATCCAAAAATGGAGGAGCCTGGGCGAAGAGCTGGAGGGTCTGCTGAGCCTGAGACTGCTGGCTTTAAAAGTTCATTACCTGCTGAAACATCTAAGGCGCGGTCACTGAAGTGATTACTCAACTGATTATTAGGCTGAGACTAGAAAGAAGGCTGAAATTAATCATTCTACTACGCAAAAATCTCTGGAGTAATTTGCTGAGGTGGCTGAGGCTGCTATTGAGGCTAATTCGACTGACTCACCTCATCAATGTACTAATACACTGGCAAAGACATCGATAAGCTGTCAGGATGAGATTTAACGCTCTACTCAGGAATCGCACGCATCATAAAATTAGAATCAAACGTTGGAGCGCATATAACATTCGAAAAGTAGTTCATAAGTATATCCGTTTCCTTTTAGAGAATTCCACTTAACTAACTGAAAAATTGCAATGTCTGCTCATCTGTTAGCCCATTGACTGCACTTATTACAATGTCACGGATTCGTGAGGTAGACTCAGATTATAAATTTACAGAAATATCCAGAACAATTATTGCTGCGTGCAGAAACGCACTAAAAATCTATTAGCTCATTGAAGCGAAATTTATTCAAATAATCATAATAAGATAAAAATAAATTATTACGTTTTCAATCGTTTTCATATCAAAAGAATTTAAATAAAGTCAATGTTCCATTTTAATAATGAGTTGATAGCCTAGTGTAACATTTCATATAATGTTATAGTTCGTTTTAAACACTTATTAAGTTCCATCAAGCTATCATATTATTGTCATTTAGTCTTACTGATTTTAGAATTTTAAGTGATTTGTGGCTTAATCAACTAATTTACAAAACCAAAATAAAGAGAATACTATATTTAAAATTATTTAAGAAAATTAGTAATTTACATCACCACCCATTAATTTCAGTTGTAACTTACCAATACTCAGTTGTAAAGGTCTCTGTGTTAACTTCCAAAATGTCGTTAAATAGTCTTAATAAGTGATTTTCAGCCAATCTTACGTTGTTAAGATATTCCCATTCATTGCTGTAATAGTCTGATGACCATTTTTCTGTATAAATACATATTTTAAAGTGATTATAACCGTGTTTTGCTGCCCAATCACTAACTTCTTAAAACTAATGCTCTTGCACTTAAAATAAAATGTCAAACGGTTTCCCTTCACGTAATTCAGATAAAACGTTGTTGAGATCAATTAAATGTTGCTCGGTTATAATTGTTGATTCCATAGGAATACTCATAGCTCGTAAAACGAAAAGAACGCGTTCATACTTTTGATTTTGTTTTAAAAATATGTCAATTTGTTTGTTTAAACCATCTTTGAACTTAGAATACGTTTTTAGCTCAGTTTGAGTGTTGTCGATCTCATCAAATTAGTGGTTGCTGTACATATTGTATTTGTTATCGTACACCTTGTAAATGCTCCGAACATCTTTATAACGCTATGAAAAATCTTATGTTGTTTTTCCAATTACCATATTTTCTAGTTCCCAATAACTATCGAATCTGCTTTATAACACTTTAATTAAATTCTCCCAAGTTTTAATACCAAAATTATGTAAAGGAGAGTGAACATCAAACAACTTTCGAACAACTAATGTAATACCAGTTTGACACCAGGTTCCGAGACTGAGAATCCCATCATATTCAATTTTTGGCTTAATTTGATTTATGATTTGTTATTCTTCATCTTATGTAACATAATTATCATTAGTCATAGATTTATATGTTACATACAAGACAAATACATCATCTATTTACAAATGTTTATTATACTACAAAATATAGTTAGGAGAATGAAACTACACCTCCGATTTATAAAACGCTGTTTCAATTAAATACTGCACGTTGCGAGTTTTTGTAATTTTACGGCTAAAATGATTATAATAATATATTTATGGAAGTAATACCAAGTCTTGATTCGTTAATAATGAAAATTTTAACTAGTTCATAATTCTATTCTCATCCTAATATGCTAATGAACTCCATTCACAAACATAATCAGGTTTCGATAAGAAAGTTATTTATTTGAATATATTATACTTATTCCACGAATAAAAGTTACTTATTCGTATTAAATTTATTGAAGAATTACTAATAATTTAATCAATATGACAGTCACCAAGAGTATCACATTCAGATATTGAAATAATATTTGCAGTTTGATAATAGTTGATAATATAATTAAAAGCTCTCCAATCTTCGTAATCTAATACTATCCACAGTTATTTATTATGATATGATTACTAAATAAAAGTTTATATGCTTTTATGAATATATGAAATATCTTCATTAATAATTAATATACACGCAACTGACAAATTTATTGATAAAAGATCTGAATTATTTAGAATGTCACTGTCATTATATTCAGGTTTTAGGCTACAAAATGAAAATACAATTTATATCATTGAAGTGAATAATATATTTGTGAATTCGTTATATTGATAGCTTTTTAAATTATAAGACAATATATGGAAATAATAAAACATGGATATCAAATATAAATATAAACTTATAATAAGTAATTTGTTCAGAAAGAAACACAATAACAAAATATATATCTCTTGATAACTCTCGATGATATCATGATCCATTATTTTGAAAATTATGATATATTTACAACGTTTTTGCTCTATTAATAACAACATTGACATCAATAATAGTTGTATCAATAACAATACAATTTATTATATTTTTAAATGTATCAACTATTTTCAAATATAATGTATTCATGTTTTTTAAATTTTAATTAACTATTTGACTTAATAAACAAAAAGCGAAATAGTAAGTACATATAGTTCCATATAGTTACTGTGGTGTCCGAGCCAACTTTGATTTTAACAAATGTTTATGTAATAATTGCGCTTGAAAATTAAATCACTGTATTTATGCTAATTATAACATATTCAATTAATTCTGCGGTTCATTTCTTTTTCACTTCATCCTTCAAATGACGAAGCACACACGAAGCCGACGGATCACAATACAAGAGCGTCGCATAATGATGAGAATGTGAGAAACAGAATCACAAACTGTTGCAACCAAGAAATACATTGCTTGTTGCCTTCAATGTAGTCTCCAAACTGTTTATTCCATTTTTAAGCACTTTGAAGTTACAGGCAAGCTAGAAGCTTCTCATGCCGATAATAGTGTCAGAAAATTTGACTAAGCTGAGATTTTCGCGTTGTTAAATATCGCCAGAGCCATAGATTCGAAACTCGACGAATCATAGCTGAAAAATACTAAGCCCTTCGTGGAATTTCCATGTCTCTAACAACGGTATCTCGTCTCCTGGCCAAATTCAGTTTAAGCTTCTATGTTGCTAAGATAAAGCCAAAACTTACCGAAAAGCATAAATTGGAAAGTTTGAACTTTGCTCGAATGAACCTGAAACAACCAATTGAATATTGGAGAACTTTTTAGTATACCGATGAGTATCGCTCAAAATGCTATGCAAATCGAGCGAGTAGAGTGCTCAGAACACCTAAAGACGAGTGGAATCCGAAGTATTTTCTCGAAGTGTAAAATATGGACTGTTTTCGTGCATGATCTATAGTACGATTAGCTATAGATATAAGGGTCCATTATGGTTTATGCCGTGCGGTACGACCATGAATTCAATTGTCAATTCTTAAGTTCTCAGACAAGTTACACTTCCATCACTTAATAGCATAACTTGAAGTTGCAACAAGATAACGCCCCGACACATTTTAGTAAGTATATGAAAAACTTTTATACTGCTAACAACATTGAGCTCTATCGCTTTCCAGTAATGAGTCCAGACTTAAATCCACTTTTTCACTGCTGGAATCCACTGAAGTCAAACATTTCCCCTGAAGAATGTACCACATATGACTTATTAAATGAAGAAGTAAAGAGGGCGTTGGAGTAAATCTCGTTAGATATCATCAATCATTTGATTGACTCTATGCCCAAAAGGTTAGAAGAAGTAATAAAATAGAAAGGAGACGCTACTAAACATTGAGTTAATATATAGTTAAAATTAATACAAAAAATAGTTTTGAAATAGTTAGTATTTTTTGAAATCAAAGTTGGCTTGGCGACCACAGTACTTTATAAGCAAAAATGTATCTTGGGATAATATCGAATTTAACGATTTATATAATAGGGTTTACTCCTGTGAAAAATGTGAATTTTGCTTTTTATGGTAAATAAATTTATGATTATATATAATATATAGTAATTGTAATTTTGATATATTCTCCACCTCAATATCGCATATTGCAATATTTGCTAAATTGTACTTTTTAAGCTTTATAATATAAGCTGGGCCAAAAACTGAAGAGGCTTGCATTGTTACTGTACTAGTATTTAGTTTCATACATTATTGACTATACTCCATTCTTCAACCTTGTTAATTCAAATATAGCTAAAATAGTGTAAAAGTGCATTATTTGTATCTCTTGTGATCTGTGACCTATCTTATGGATTCTTATTAAGTAGAATACTCAACATATATACACAAGTTATCCAGATTATCTGGAAGATTGAGAACTTGCTCTTTTTTAAGATTCCATTTTTCGAAACTCTGAATTTTGGATTGGTAATCCGCATATCTTCATTATTTAATTAAAGGTGGTAATATATACCAACAACATAAATTTCATTTGGTTTCGACTGAGTCCTAAAACTTGCTGAGATATAACCGAAACTAAGAGGCATTTTTGCTAAAAATCGAAAAAATATTTGTCGGAGGAAACTGAAAAATATTGAGCATATGTTCTTATATATGTGTATAGCAAACGCACATGAGTGGATTAGTTTCAAAAAATCTTATTTCAGTAGATTTCCTAAAAGCCGAAATATATAAATTAAAGTGGATCGTACATTACTTTACTAGATTGTATAATAAAATATGATAATACTTCACTTCCTAATCTAATATTTACTTTAAATTTGTAATATATTAATTTGAGGTTCAATGTAATACACATTGTAAATCTGTCTCATTACATTAGTAAACTTAATTCGCACAGTATATGAATATATTCTACAATGTAATATAAATAATATTATATTTTCTTACCATTTCAATAATTATCAAAATATGTGTGTTACTAAAACTATTTATGTAATAAAGGCATATTGTTCTATGATTTCAATAATTTAATGTTAGAACATATTATACTCGAGTGACTCTATCCAACAGTTACGCCCACTTTTAGCAAGTATAATGGTACTTCCAAAACATACATATAATTTCATTTAATAATTGATAAAAATATATATTAATTTTATAAAATAATGATATATATTTTAATTATCCACTTCAAGGAAAATGAAGAATATAAGATAAATCAAACCATTAAACTAAGCTATACAAATATTATTGTAAAATATATTAATAAATTACATTAAACTTTATATTTTTATTTTATACTAGAATATATAATAAATTTGATATAAATATCCTGATTTGTAGTTTAGCGAAAAAACCTTCCGGATAACTTAAAAAGATATTTTGGGAAAAATCCAGCTGGGGCACAAGTAACAGTCGTTCAACGCAGCATCATCCAAAGTTAAAATATTGAGTAAACCCTATTATCGATTTATGATCAAATAACGGGGCTAAAACGCATGGTATTTGTCACTTGCTTGTAAGGGTGTTTTGCATGATGGAACTCTCTTATAAGCGAAATAGCACCTCCCTTATAAGCAAGGTAATATAGTAAATACAAAATAAACAAATTTCAACGAAAATTCAGAATTAATTTTATAGTTATAGATAGAAAAGTTTAATAACTTTTTAAGAATTAATTCACTTCAATATGATTGTATTACTTTCTTTGTGTAATAACAATTAAGAAATACCATTATAAAATAATAGTAGCTTAATTGTGTGTATATCGATTATAAATTAAGATTTTTCGTATGTAGAGCACGCTATAGAATAATTTAAATTATAAACATACAATAATACTTAGCTTTGGTTAGTTATTGACTACAATAGCCTAAAAGCACATAATTATATAAATAACTATGCCCAGTATTCTAATTAGTTATATATTTTAGACTGCGCTTCTTTGATAGACTGTGAACCACAGTACGAGTTCAATTATTCTAATTAAAACATAAATATACTTCGACTAAGGGAATTCTACTCCAAATAAAAGGATGAAATACTTCAAAAAGTTATTTAGATATCATAAGCTGACTATTTTCTAGAATGGAGCCCAATGGCATTTCACGACAAGAATCGTATTTAGTTCCAGTTGCAAGAATTGCAGAGAACCAACTAATTCTGTACCTTTTAAGACCATATTTTTCAGTACAATCACTTCAGTAAAGAGATTTCGTAATCTTGTTCTTAACAACTAATTGAAGAAACAATAATTTGTAAAACTAACCAGCTTTTTCCGCTACCAAAATATAATGGAACGTGTTAGTTTAATGATAGTATAATAAATTCATCTTAATAACTGGTTTATGTAAGCTTCAAGTATTAAAACGAAAGTTTGCAAAATATAGCATTGGAACAGCAATAAAGAATTATAAATCTTATAAAGCCTAAGACGGAGTACGATGGTATATTTAGTCTGGGAACATGGTGTTAAACTGGTGGCGCGCTTGCTGCGAGAAATTTTTACCAAGTGCATTCTCCGATTCACGGTTTTGGGATTAAAACGTGGGAGAACTTGATTTAGATTTTGGACAGTAAGTTTTAAGGCTATTGGGACCTCGAAAACATGGTGATAGGTAAGGTTAAGGCCGGGATTAGTCATAGGTATCATTAGTTTCAGAATATTTTCAAGGTGTACGACAACAGGTACAATATGTACAGCAACCACCAGTTCGACGAGATTGATAATTCACCGACTGAATTGAAGACTTATCCCCGTTTCAAGGAAATGATCAACAAGCAGGTAAATATTTTTATCAAGTAAAACTAGCATTATGAGCGAGTACTATTCATTCTGAGAGCTATGAGCGCGCCAATGTACAGCACAAAAATAACCGAGCAGCATATTACAAATTTGAATAGGGTTCTCACTGATCTTAGAAATAATAAACCATTCACATTAATTATTCATGTTCAGGAGTGGTAGTTCGAGGACGTTAACTATTGGATTGAACGAAATAACATAACGAACTTTGTCGTTTAAATTTATAAACAAGAATGGAATGATAACGCGTTTGACGACGAATGGGAGAGCTCGTTGAAAAACGTTAAAATCGCTGAAAACTACTGGGAAAGACTATTCCAATAAATACTTGAAGTCAATAGTGTTAGCGTTGACGATTAATGGTAAATATTGAAGTAAATTAATGGATGGATTTGAGTAAATAGGGATTAGAAATGATTATTTTTCTCACTCGCTCATGTTCCAAGTCTTCAATTCTCGACGGTTACTACGATATATTTTGGTAGTATTTTTGATTATCGATTATTATGTTTATTATGTTTATGTTTGATATATGAATCAAACTATATATAGAGGGAATCAAATAATCAGCATAATTATGTTTTGCAATAATAATTATATTCGTTATTCGATTTATGATTATAAATAGTTTTGCAAAATTATTACTTGCTTTTTATACAATTTTGTTAATATTTAACCAATAATATATAACCACATCATTATTGTGTTCATATGAGCAGAAGTAATTACAAAAAATAGGAATGGACAGATGCTGATAGAGATAAGTTAATTAATTTAACAGAATCGTATAGAATAAATAAACAATAAATTAATTGGCCGAAAATAGCGTCTCAAATGAACAATAGAACGGACACACAGTGCAAATCGTACTACGCGAATATAATCAAACCTAAATTGGACATAGAAATTAGAGAGAATCATGCATGGTCCAGAAGAGAGATATTCTCGCTCTGGGTGCTGGGTGTGAACTACAACGCTGATTTTAACATAGTTAAGAGCACCGTTCATTAATTATACCAAGACTTAACCATTAAATAACTTTAAAGTTAATGGCACCAAATTATTACAAAATAGCGCTCGTACTACAAATTATTCAAAACGATTCTTTAAAATCCTATTCACATTTAAACACTCTCTAAAAAGTAGTTTGTCAACTCTTCATTAATAGTTAGAGTTACATTCAATAGAAAATTATTAATCGATTTGAAGTTATTTCAAAATTAAACTGATTTGATAAACGATAACGGACGACCTGTAGATCTGATGGAGATTAAAGCTATTGAACGGTTCTTTTTAGATTTGGATGTTAATGGATTACGTGAGATATACATAAAGGAGCATGAAAGAAGGGGAATTGAGGACAAACACGAGAACTTCTGATATTAGTCGATTCATTTATTGTAGGTATTCATTGTATGTCTGAAAATACCAATAATTTTCGGTTTTAGGATTTCACTTGTTGATGTTATCAATTTTTTTGTGATTTATAAATATATTTAACTGAATAAATATTTATACATTATCCGACAAAAATCCTGTATTAACCACTTCAATGCTAGTCTCAGATTAAACTATTCAGTATGAAGATACATTCACTCAAACGATTATTATAAATATTGCATTTGTTATTATTGTCCTAGTTCTATTTGGTATTTTAAAATCTCTTTTTCCTTCTGTATATATGCCACTAGTGTAATCAAAATAGACTCATTGGATTCGCGATATATTTAGAACACCGTTGGCTATGTATGCTAAGAGAGGAAATTTCGCATTGTTTTTGCTGTTTTCTAATCTATTCTTATGAATCTATTCCTTATTATGCTTGCATATACATTGGCCATTATTACACCAATATATGTAACAGGCTCATCTTAAACAATTAATCCTCGTACAATCTGGGCCAAATTGTAAATTAATATGGTTTAAGATGGATCATTATTTTGCTTTATTCCTATTATTGTGTGTTTCATGATGTCGATATCGCTAATGCGTTTTTATAAAGAATTCCAAGTGCTTTATATATATTATAAACAATTAGTCTTGCGTAGAGCTGCGCCTCAGAATTATACTATTTTGTTAGATTGTATTCCTAAAGAGCTATAGTTTGAATAATAACTTATTGATGCATTATCTCAATGTTATCCAGCTGGGCAGGTTATGAGAATTTTGCCAATACCAATAAATAATATAAAGCTCTACTGGAAGAATTTTCATCTTAAGAGACATATTAGAAAAGAACAACGTATGGCAAGACATGTCTTTATTTGGAAAGCAAAGGTATAGTATTTTTAAACACTTCTCTATAGAAGCAGCTCAAAGAAAACACAAACTTAACTTGAGAATGCACTTAAAAAATTGAATATGTATAAATAAGTTCACTTCAAAAAGTAGAAAGCGTCAAAAAAGCTCAAATCACACATAACGAAAATAGTTGATCATGAATAAATTAAAGTTGATTATTTAAGAAGTATTGATTAAATGTACCCTCCATTTCCAGACTGTGTCAAATCATTTACTGTTTTAGATCATTAAGAGGTTGAAACTAAAAATACTGTTTGTACTGGAAGAGAAGGGCAAAGAGAAATAGATAGAGATACTTTCCACAAAAATAGAATTGATGCTATGAAAACACCAGATCCAAATAGACCAATCGGTTCAGCGTGTTTTGTTATATTTAAATCTTAAAAAGAGGCAAGCCTGGCCAGTTAAGCCTGTTTGTTCTCAGATAATACAGAACCAACTATTCGTATAGCTCCTCATCCAGAAGAAGTCATTTGGTACAATATTGGTGCTTAAAAGTAGGAGCAGTTCTGGTACGATGTGTTGTTTTGGTTCATTATGGTTTTGTTGTTCATAGCGTATTTTATTCCTCAAACGTTTTTGCTTGGTTACTTTTCCTAGCATTCTACGGAGTGGTTTAACGCGATATATAAGAATGTTTGCGAAATTCCATTTGAATGCAAGGCGAATCCCTAGCAGTAAGGAGAGAAGTACAAAGACTTTGATAATATAGGGTGTTTCATTTGTTATGAGGGAAGCTCGGCTATTATTACGTATTTCCCGTCAATTGTGTCGGCTATTTTCATGTCTTGCCTGCCTTAGTTAATAAATGCGCTTTTGTTCATTCCGAAGTATAAAACAATGTCTTAGCGTTACAAAACGAAGTATGTGGTGTTATTGACATTCTTGATTTTGATTTAGGGATTTTTGAGTGTGGTTTTGGGAGCTGCGTTCAACGACAATGGTATTTTGCAGATTGATGCGTTGTTTAAGCTGAGTTTTATGGAGTTGTTCAGCAAGATTGGGCAGAATATTTCTGCGTAGTCTTTTGTGTTTTTGAATTATGTGATGACGAAGTACTTTTTCTTTGCTATTTTGACCATTACGCGTATCCCGGATGTGCTGTTGACTCTCTGTGTGATAATATTCAGGAAGGACGCTCTTTTGAAGGCGCGCACGTACAGGTACAAGAACTTCGACTACGTGACCAATTTGTGCTACGTAACGCACATGATGGTAATTGGCCTGATGTATTCCCTCGTTTCCCCAATCACCTTACTTGTGATCTGCATCGCGCTCACTGCCATTGTGTTCGTTTCCCGCTACAACATTTTGTTCGTGCACCAGCAGCACCCGTAATCCGATCTGTCCTCTCAGCAGGATTTGTTCATAACGGTGCTCCAGAATTTCTTCCTCGGCTTCATTCTGATGGTGGTTGGGATGTTCTCCTACGTCATCGTTCAGTTCGAGTACCACAAGAACCTGATAATGTTAATTCTGGCCGTGAACGTGATTTACTTGTTCGTTCAGAAGTACGCCATTGACAAGAAGTTCATCAACTCGCTCAAACAACTAAAACTGGGCGGGTACGAGGCGAACAACATGTGCGAGAACCCGTTCCTGGACAAACTCAAGCTGGAAACGGTGAGCTACATCAAGAGAACGAGCGTTCTGTACAAAGAATACGTAACCGGAATCGCAAACAGAGAGAGCCTCGAGAACTACGAACTCAACACATAAGACGTCGACCACGTGGCCTGCTACTACACGCACCCGGCGATAGGGCTGCTGTCTTTGTACCCCGGAGAAAAGGACGACTGGTACGTAATATGAAGCATAGTGAAGAAATCCAATTTATATCATTTTTGAAAAAATTACATACTAGTATTTAGACAAATTAATTAACTAGACACTTATAAATTCACTTAATAAAAAGAAATACTGATGCAAACTCACATGTACAAGCTGATATTGATAACCAAGCAAAATAAACTAAAATATCAATTTTAAATTGAATTACAAGTACAAATTTGGAATTATTGGGTATTTAGACAAAAAACTGGCAGGAAATATATCACGCCATATAAATATAGGTATTTATTTTTAAATATACCACACCAGATGATCAAACTACCAACTATCCGTAAAGTTATAACGCACGTAAATTAAAAATAAAAATACAACAATGTTCCATAAAAACGAGCAGCTTCAACTACTAGCGCTTCATCAACTAGGTCAACTAATACGGTGAACGCAACAAGAGTACGTGATGACTAGTACATAAGAGATAATATTCAAGCTGATATTTATGACATGTGTGATTATATAGATGGTGTTGTTGAAGATGTTGTATTGTGAGAACTGTGATATAAGTTATTAAAATTTTAGGACATTTTAAAACTATATATTGTTACACTTTATGGTCTCACAACAAGCTGGGACGCAGGTGAGCGATATATTGTAATTCTAAATATCGCCAGCGCATTACAGTTGTAATGAATATCGAATCAACAAATACGATATCGTCAGATGCGAAGTATGTGAAAGAAAAAACCGATGAAACTTCATCTAAAGTCCGAGATAGCAGCCCTATAATAGGATGTCGAGAATCTAAAAATATCTTTAGGTATGTGCAAAATTACTTAATAAGTGATAAACTGGGAAAATAATATTCTTGCAACTGCGAATTCATAACATAACCGCATTTCTGTTTCCACACCAAATGAATTGCCACATAAAATTACCAATGCTATACAAAGTGCACCATGTTGTTTCTCCGCAGTACTCACCAAGAAACGACGTAGAATCTTCAATCTGCGTCGTTGACCGTATGATCGAGAAGATACACAAATATTCACGCCAAGAGTATCTTATACAAGAAGATTTGCAATAAATGTCCAGCTTCATTGACCTGGGCATCGAAAACAGCGAGTCGTCAGACTTCGGCTATTTGTGACTTGATTAGATATTATTATATTTCAATAAATATAATCTTAAAAAATATATTATTATATAGCCATATCACTTTCAACATTAAGTTACAGACCACGTATTGATAACATTCAAACAATCGGATTATTTTATATTATTAATATACATTGAAACTGTTTACGTTTATTAAATTTAAAAATACGTTGTGTCACCTGTGTTAGGACCACTATTTCCTAATATTATTCCGTATTTTTATGGCGACGTCAATCTTACATTTTAGATAGTTGAATTCTTAATAATAGCTTAAGAACATCCATCAGATGTTGCAATGAATCCTCCTACAGAATCAACTACTGTACTAATGTTACTATTAGAAATCAATATATTAATAAAGGAAAACGACTAAACTTATCTAATGTAAGCTATTACCCCACCACTTGTGAAATTTGAGCCCATATTTAAATTATTAAATTAAATAGAAGCATTAATTACGGAGCACTATTTACCAAAATACCAACCATAAATACCTCCAGTATCTCCCCACGAGTTTGCTTTTAAACAAATAGTATTAGTATTTGTTGTAATATTCGTGATTTGTGATGAAATGGATACAGATGATTAATGTGCGATTATTCCATAGCGATAAAAAAATGTACTTTGAACAGATTACAAAATAGATGATTACTAAAATGTTATGTTTGCATCTGAAAATCCTATTAGTCCTATTGAAACAGTGTATTGCTTACTAACAACAATCTATTTAAAACATATTTGCTAGATAAAAATCGTACAAGTATTTGATGAATATCCAACTAAAAATCCAGTTTAAAACACATAATCTGTATTAATAGTTTGATTACAATTATAAATAATTTGAATGATTTATATAGAACTTTCAGTAGAATAAGTAACAAAGCCTCCTAACTAATAAAATAACGAGGAATTAGATGCAATATTGCTAAGTATTTACTGTTAGGTTTATTATTGAACTATTGAGATATTGATCATTTGAACACTGCTTTATAATACGTGAATTAAAAAATATGACGAATAATTACCAACCGTAAATACATTAGGTTAGAAATTAATATTTGACATGGCTAAATTTGCTGTTAGCAGCTATTATGTTACCATAGACATACAATTTTGACTGTAATATAGACCTAAAATTTAATAGTTCATTATATATACGGTTCCTATCACACTTCTAATAAGTGAAATGTTACCAATAGATAATTAGTTAAATGACAAATTTAACAGAAAATTATTTATACTAGCGTTTTGTAATGATTAAGTCAGTATATTTAATTAGCTTCCACTGCTAACTAATATTTAACTTCCAATTTTTGAAATAATATTTAACTGATTAATCGCTACAACAGATTAACTAATCACAATATTTTGATTCAAACTAGCGCTTTATATTGTTTAAGATCCTAATTTAATTTTTATATTTGTTAATGTTGCTTGATTTTAAAATAATGGTTAAATAGATGTTGAATATACATAATCAGAAATGTCAATATATGCATTTGTTATTAATGTAGATGAACTGAATGCATATCCATTACTAAAATTTTGTACATTGCTAATTGTATCAGTTATGGACGATATATCAAAGTTGGTAACGAATATTGATTAACTGCATTACAGAATTGAATCATTAAAAGAGTATGTAATTTGCTAACAAGAATTATTAATTAAGTATTCCCCTATTTAACACACACATTATTTATTTACGATACGTTAGCCGTTAATATTACAAACACACGCATCATTAATCATTTCTGAATTTTCTGGACATTAACATGAATTTGAAACATTGACTTAATCTGAACTACAGATGCACACGCCTAATTATAAAATTGCTCCATAAGTTGAACATACACATTCACCATTTAACATGATTTATCCACTAATTTAACACGTACATGTGTTCCCAACAATGATTGAGTTATCTGGACAGATGCACTAATTTCCACTTACATACGAATAAATATTTGTGCACTAACATTTTCCATTTACACTTTATTAACCTGTTATTGGACATGCTACGAGTACACACAAACCATTTTGGAACTGATATCCATAATTACTGTTGCATTCTATTTAAGATATCAAAGAATCTATTTGGTTTTATTAGTTGATAATAGTTTATCGAATGCTGCTTATATTGTTTAGTACTGAGTTTATTGATAAATTAATTGTTGAAATATTGTTGAAAATTCTAAAATCTAGAATTGTAGAATTCTAAATAATATAATCTTGCAAAAGAGAACTATTGTCGCGTAGTTAATTTTACATTTAAGTAATATTCTAAATGATATATTCACTATATGTATCTAAAGACATAGTTAAATTTGAAATATTTTGTTAAAGATATTGTATTTCTGTCGAGCTTATTAAATTACAATTTTTTATCTAAGTTAAAACGTTAATACACAGTGAATTATCTAACAAATAGCCATACGAACAAGAACACTAATTGTTTATAAATTCAAATGGAAATACACATTTAATGACATAGTTCACTAACTATCCATATATTAATTAATTTAAACACAGACCATATACAACATACAGTGAATCGCAAATGGCACAGTCAAATGTTTCACTCCCAATTAAATTAATTTATGCTTTCAACAAACCGAACCGATTATTAATATCAACACAAACAGAAAGTTAATTGATTTTTAATGTAATATTAACTTAAATATTTGACGCTATATATCCATTATAAATGCTTTATACCATATTATAACCTATTAGTTTACAATTATATATAGAAATAATATCAAATACACTGTCAACAATATTTACAATGCCAGATGTGTTCTAGCTCGAAATTCTATATTATATAAATGTTTACGATATAAATATTGAATTTTACGACTAACTAACTACACCAGATACCTACTATCCAGAAGCGATAAATATAAAAGTAGAATTGTTAACGAATATTTCACATTATATACAAATTAAAGCTCCAACGAGTACTTCAAAAGATAGAGATATATTTATAATAGAATCATGTATTGTTTAATTATTTGAATTTAATCCAAATACTGCGAATGAATTAACATTGAGATTGTTAATATTAGCTGATATCTCTGAATTCTGTGTCTAATTAGAATAAATAAATATATTAAAATTACTTGATTTTTATGTTAAAAAAATTGAGTTACTTATTATTTTCTATTGAGTTATTATTGATCTTTTTTAACAGAAATTGAATTTATTATTATTGAATTACATTGTATTCGTGCATATAGATTAATAAGAAGTTAATTCTTTAAATATAAGTATGGAAGCTATCATTATTATATTAAAATGATAACACTTACATTAAATCCGTTTTATCACATAGATGTGCATCTATTTACATATGAATATTATTACTTAGGTTTTAGTTGTATATCAAGAGGAGTACTTTGAAAGCGAAACATAGGTTTTGCATGCCTACGCTTTTACTTTCAAAAATAGCTCAATCCTTCAGTTATGCACACTCAGTGAAGACCCCGTGGGCCTCACAGAGTCGTTTGCGGATTAGTTTCGCCTGATTAACTAACTATATTTTCAGATTCAGACTAACTATATTTTCTACATCTATAATAGTGTGACAACATATATTTTGATTTGACAGAACTGAAACAACAAAAGACTATTAATGCTAATATTAATGCTTAATTGGAAATAAAGTCTTCATTCAGCTGGATTAATTAATGCCTCTTCAATATATAATCATTATATTAAATATAATGAAATGTTGATTAACCAATTAATAGACAATATATATAATAAGACATTTTATTTGTGTCAGTTATCTAATTTAGAATGATATATTGGTTATTAATTAGCATATCACTTTAATACTAATTTTTATCAAATCACTTATTAGTTAGCTATTAATTAATATTCATATGTAAATAGTTGCACATTATTTGTCGCGCTTGTTGGTACTTTGGCTTCTTGATTGGCCAGAATGACTAGTGTTGCTGCAATTGAAATAGTTTACAACTTCTTGTTTTGATAACCCCTTAGTTCTGTATTGATTAATTGCATTTAAGCTTATGCTGGATTGCTGTCGAATGAGTAATGTTATAATTTTGCCTGGAGTGACAGTAGATAATAACATTTAAAAAGATTGTCATATTAATGTGCATATAATACAAATACAATAAATTTCATAAATATTTCAATACTGTAAAATGAATGTCAACACCATTCAACCAAGAAATAATCAGTTATAGCACATTGTCAACGTATGTATGTTTGTTTATAGAATTAAAATAATTCATGTTTTTATTTATAAATGCAATACCCTTTCAGTATATAGAAGTTTTTAATATACAGTGGTGGGCCCTCGAAATGCTTTTTTGAATTAGGAAGAAGAATGAAGTTTATTATTTGAATCTTACTTATATCACTGCCCGGCTCAATAATGAGTGTGTTCTCCCTCCTCATCAATACACTCATTAACTCTATTTACTATTGATTTGTAAAGTGCTTCAATCACATCAAGGCCTGGTTGAGCCTTGGATAGCTGTGCTACAATAATTAACGTATATAACTCTGTATATACTTCAATAATAAGTTTCAACTTTACCTAACGTTGTATAATTTAACAAACAAGAAAATTGATTTCTCATTATGAAATGGAAGTGGAAGATCATAAGTAAAATAACTGTTGTTTTAGAGTAGCATCAATATATTGTTTAATGCTGGGCCCGACTAACCCACTTGATTCCATTCTTCAAGAAACAAAAATGCATTCATTATTTGAATATTGAGAATGAAAGCGACTGTAACTACCTGAATTATAATTCTAATTAAGCGAAGTACCAATACTTCATCTTGAGCTCCCGGTTGAGATTGAAAGAAAAAGTCCTCCATTGTTTTCGTGATTAAGAAATACCTAAAATCGTTCAGATTGACCCAGTTGAAGATGAACACCGAGGTCCTCTGCAGGTCCAGTGCTTGCGCTACTAGTTATAAATTACATATTGCGTCCGTATACCAATCATTGGATCCTCTTATTCTTTTCTCCAATCAGGCTTAACTACCATATATTTTCGAGATAAAATCTTTCATAAATTAGTTTTGTTGACTAAAACGTAGAAATTACACAGGGACATCTTAAACAAGTGATATAACTAGTTCAGATTGGTACAATATTTTATGAATTCATCCGTTGGACCCAGAAATGAAGAGAATACAAACGCTTCAGAACTGCCTAAGTTTGTTAAATGAATTAGTTGACCTTCCCTAAACATCTTCTACCGCGTTTATTTTTGTCATTGCCGTCCTTTTATTGCATGTGGTAATTTCTATTTTTCCTTTTTGGAATATTAAATACCGATTTTGAATAGTCGATTATGGTCTAATACGATCGAAATCATATTTTTGGCCCTCTTGTGTTAATGAGTAGTTCATGAATAATCTCCAACTTGAGATTATTTATTGGAATTTGTCATCCGCATTAGAAGTGGCAAAATATTTTAATATATAATTACTCACATAGTAAACAAGAAAAAGCAATTCCACCTCCCATAACTGTACATGAATATAACTGGAATATCTTATAAATAAGAATAATCAAAAAAATGTTAGTACAACTAAAACCTAAGCAATATATTTTAAATAAATGGCATTCCGAAATTAATTATAAATTAATATAATGAATGAATTTCTTGTACGAGCCGAAGGGGATGACGAGCAAAAAGAAACTGAGCGACCAGTTTCTGAAAATATAGTTAGTTAATCAGGCGAAACTAATCCGCAAACGACTCTGTGAGGCCCACGGGGTCTTCACTGAGTGTGCATAACTGAAGGATTGAGCTATTTTTGAAAGTAAAAGCGTAGGCATGCAAAACCTATGTTTCGCTTTCAAAGTACTCCTCTTGATATACACCATCTCGAGAAAGTGACATATTTATTTATATTTTTACGACTAAGAATTTACACATTGTTGAATAAGCAACTTTTAACCAACACGTTTAGAAAATGACAAAAATATGTTCTTCAACAACATATAGCATTTATTTTGTGTTGAATATAGTACAATTTATAGAATATGGATGAATCATTTTGTGGTTAGAAACACATCATTATATTTTTAATAACATAAATATGAACTATAAATGCTAGATTGAAGAATTAGCATACAAATTCAAATTACGAAAATATATTACAGTGTCGGGAAGTACAACGCACAGTAACAAAATCTACATCTATAATAGTGTGACAACATATATTTTGATTTGACAGAACTGAAACAACAAAAGACTATTAATGCTAATATTAATGCTTAATTGGAAATAAAGTCTTCATTCAGCTGGATTAATTAATGCCTCTTCAATATATAATCATTATATTAAATATAATGAAATGTTGATTAACCAATTAATAGACAATATATATAATAAGACATTTTATTTGTGTCAGTTATCTAATTTAGAATGATATATTGGTTATTAATTAGCATATCACTTTAATACTAATTTTTATCAAATCACTTATTAGTTAGCTATTAATTAATATTCATATGTAAATAGTTGCACATTATTTGTCGCGCTTGTTGGTACTTTGGCTTCTTGATTGGCCAGAATGACTAGTGTTGCTGCAATTGAAATAGTTTACAACTTCTTGTTTTGATAACCCCTTAGTTCTGTATTGATTAATTGCATTTAAGCTTATGCTGGATTGCTGTCGAATGAGTAATGTTATAATTTTGCCTGGAGTGACAGTAGATAATAACATTTAAAAAGATTGTCATATTAATGTGCATATAATACAAATACAATAAATTTCATAAATATTTCAATACTGTAAAATGAATGTCAACACCATTCAACCAAGAAATAATCAGTTATAGCACATTGTCAACGTATGTATGTTTGTTTATAGAATTAAAATAATTCATGTTTTTATTTATAAATGCAATACCCTTTCAGTATATAGAAGTTTTTAATATACATGAATATAACTGGAATATCTTATAAATAAGAATAATCAAAAAAAATGTTAGTACAACTAAAACCTAAGCAATATATTTTAAATAAATGGCATTCCGAAATTAATTATAAATTAATATAATGAATGAATTTCTTGTACGAGCCGAAGGGGATGACGAGCAAAAAGAAACTGAGCGACCAGTTTCTGAAAATATAGTTAGTTAATCAGGCGAAACTAATCCGCAAACGACTCTGTGAGGCCCACGGGGTCTTCACTGAGTGTGCATAACTGAAGGATTGAGCTATTTTTGAAAGTAAAAGCGTAGGCATGCAAAACCTATGTTTCGCTTTCAAAGTACTCCTCTTGATATACACCATCTCGAGAAAGTGACATATTTATTTATATTTTTACGACTAAGAATTTACACATTGTTGAATAAGCAACTTTTAACCAACACGTTTAGAAAATGACAAAAATATGTTCTTCAACAACATATAGCATTTATTTTGTGTTGAATATAGTACAATTTATAGAATATGGATGAATCATTTTGTGGTTAGAAACACATCATTATATTTTTAATAACATAAATATGAACTATAAATGCTAGATTGAAGAATTAGCATACAAATTCAAATTACGAAAATATATTACAGTGTCGGGAAGTACAACGCACAGTAACAAAATCTACATCTATAATAGTGTGACAACATATATTTTGATTTGACAGAACTGAAACAACAAAAGACTATTAATGCTAATATTAATGCTTAATTGGAAATAAAGTCTTCATTCAGCTGGATTAATTAATGCCTCTTCAATATATAATCATTATATTAAATATAATGAAATGTTGATTAACCAATTAATAGACAATATATATAATAAGACATTTTATTTGTGTCAGTTATCTAATTTAGAATGATATATTGGTTATTAATTAGCATATCACTTTAATACTAATTTTTATCAAATCACTTATTAGTTAGCTATTAATTAATATTCATATGTAAATAGTTGCACATTATTTGTCGCGCTTGTTGGTACTTTGGCTTCTTGATTGGCCAGAATGACTAGTGTTGCTGCAATTGAAATAGTTTACAACTTCTTGTTTTGATAACCCCTTAGTTCTGTATTGATTAATTGCATTTAAGCTTATGCTGGATTGCTGTCGAATGAGTAATGTTATAATTTTGCCTGGAGTGACAGTAGATAATAACATTTAAAAAGATTGTCATATTAATGTGCATATAATACAAATACAATAAATTTCATAAATATTTCAATACTGTAAAATGAATGTCAACACCATTCAACCAAGAAATAATCAGTTATAGCACATTGTCAACGTATGTATGTTTGTTTATAGAATTAAAATAATTCATGTTTTTATTTATAAATGCAATACCCTTTCAGTATATAGAAGTTTTTAATATACATGAATATAACTGGAATATCTTATAAATAAGAATAATCAAAAAAATGTTAGTACAACTAAAACCTAAGCAATATATTTTAAATAAATGGCATTCCGAAATTAATTATAAATTAATATAATGAATGAATTTCTTGTACGAGCCGAAGGGGATGACGAGCAAAAAGAAACTGAGCGACCAGTTTCTGAAAATATAGTTAGTTAATCAGGCGAAACTAATCCGCAAACGACTCTGTGAGGCCCACGGGGTCTTCACTGAGTGTGCATAACTGAAGGATTGAGCTATTTTTGAAAGTAAAAGCGTAGGCATGCAAAACCTATGTTTCGCTTTCAAAGTACTCCTCTTGATATACACCATCTCGAGAAAGTGACATATTTATTTATATTTTTACGACTAAGAATTTACACATTGTTGAATAAGCAACTTTTAACCAACACGTTTAGAAAATGACAAAAATATGTTCTTCAACAACATATAGCATTTATTTTGTGTTGAATATAGTACAATTTATAGAATATGGATGAATCATTTTGTGGTTAGAAACACATCATTATATTTTTAATAACATAAATATGAACTATAAATGCTAGATTGAAGAATTAGCATACAAATTCAAATTACGAAAATATATTACAGTGTCGGGAAGTACAACGCACAGTAACAAAATCTACATCTATAACTCTTTAGCAAAAAGGCTATTTATAAACAAATTTTTGTGCGAGCTAGAAGCCTTTTATGAGGGGGAAACGCGAGCTTATGAGTTTTTATAACTGTGAATAAAATCAATATTTTATATTTACACTTCACTGCTCCTAGGTTTAGATCATCTTTTGTACACAGTGAGCGAAATAATTATAATTTAGACTGCTGTCAATAATAACATTTTATTGGCAATGTCTTTGAATGAATTTGACTATCTATTCCTTACTAAAATTCTTTACATTTGTCAACTGATGAACCCCTGATATTTAACGATTCCAGCTATTCGTACATCTTTAGTCTAAATTGAACCCGGTTCCCTTTTCTTCACTTAATAATTAATTGAATTTAATTGGGCTTTTCAATAACTAATATTGTTTTGACATAAAACACAACGGGTAATAATTCAATACTTACGGCAAACTAACTGAAAGAAGCCGCACATCAACGATCTTGCATCACTTAGTTACCACTACTTAATATAATTCGAATTCTTCCTACTAACTTCTTAAACCTTCCAGCTCCTTTGAAAGCTTGGCATGTTTAAAAAATTATTAAATAATTGCTACTTTTTAAACTTAATTGTACTTAAAAATATTATAAATCTTCTTATTATTTAGTAACATTTTACCAGTTATTAATTCAGTATTATTTGTAAATTTTCAATTAAAAACCATTTTATACAGTTTTTGACTTGAAAATGGTTGCTTTGGGAATCGAAATTCTCTCAAAGTAATAGTAAACAAATAATAATACTATTTATATTCCGATATTATTATGTTCATGTACATCTACTTTATAAGTTACTAAAATTTAATATTTCGTTAGTGTTATAATCTAGAATAACATGAAGCTAAAACTAAGTTATACAAATACAATTTATTATTAAGTTAATTAATAAAGCTGGGAACAGCTAGTTTAATGAAGTTGCTGCAGGTGATTGAAAATTTTGTATCTAATATTCGTATGCCTCCAAAGCATTTCATATATTAGAACTCAAATAATAACGTCATGTTAAAATATACTTCAACTTCTACAATGAATGCAATAACTTTTGGATAATTCCAAAGTTGCAAAATTTAGGGGTAGCTGTACATAAAAACCAAGTGTGAAAGTGTTTATTGGTTGGAAACCGTAATATTCAACATGAAGATTATTTCATAGCATTCAAAATTTGTGGGTAACTTGAAAGATCTTAATTAGAGTATTATATTTGGTAATATTTTAGATTTTTGTACGTTCAACTTATAATGTATTGGTTGAAAGATTATGATGCTTGATAAAAAGTGCATTGAATTATTGTATGTTACAAACTTTGACGATTTCTTCATTTAGTGAAGTGGCAACTGAATCCCAAAACCCACTTTTGGCAAGCTTTTATGATCATAGAACAATTGCTATAAAATTAAAATTAATATAACTTTTAGAGAAATCTCTAAGAACCTCACTTAAAGAGATAATAGTGTGACAACATATATTTTGATTTGACAGAACTGAAACAACAAAAGACTATTAATGCTAATATTAATGCTTAATTGGAAATAAAGTCTTCATTCAGCTGGATTAATTAATGCCTCTTCAATATATAATCATTATATTAAATATAATGAAATGTTGATTAACCAATTAATAGACAATATATATAATAAGACATTTTATTTGTGTCAGTTATCTAATTTAGAATGATATATTGGTTATTAATTAGCATATCACTTTAATACTAATTTTTATCAAATCACTTATTAGTTAGCTATTAATTAATATTCATATGTAAATAGTTGCACATTATTTGTCGCGCTTGTTGGTACTTTGGCTTCTTGATTGGCCAGAATGACTAGTGTTGCTGCAATTGAAATAGTTTACAACTTCTTGTTTTGATAACCCCTTAGTTCTGTATTGATTAATTGCATTTAAGCTTATGCTGGATTGCTGTCGAATGAGTAATGTTATAATTTTGCCTGGAGTGACAGTAGATAATAACATTTAAAAAGATTGTCATATTAATGTGCATATAATACAAATACAATAAATTTCATAAATATTTCAATACTGTAAAATGAATGTCAACACCATTCAACCAAGAAATAATCAGTTATAGCACATTGTCAACGTATGTATGTTTGTTTATAGAATTAAAATAATTCATGTTTTTATTTATAAATGCAATACCCTTTCAGTATATAGAAGTTTTTAATATACAGTGGTGGGCCCTCGAAATGCTTTTTTGAATTAGGAAGAAGAATGAAGTTTATTATTTGAATCTTACTTATATCACTGCCCGGCTCAATAATGAGTGTGTTCTCCCTCCTCATCAATACACTCATTAACTCTATTTACTATTGATTTGTAAAGTGCTTCAATCACATCAAGGCCTGGTTGAGCCTTGGATAGCTGTGCTACAACAATTAACGTATATAACTCTGTATATACTTCAATAATAAGTTTCAACTTTACCTAACGTTGTATAATTTAACAATCAAGAAAATTGATTTCTCATTATGAAATGGAAGTGGAAGATCATAAGTAAAATAACTGTTGTTTTAGAGTAGCATCAATATATTATTTAATGCTGGGCCCGACTAACCCACTTGATTCCATTCTTCAAGAAACAAAAATGCATTCATTATTTGAATATTGAGAATGAAAGCGACTGTAACTACCTGAATTATAATTCTAATTAAGCGAAGTACCAATACTTCATCTTGAGCTCCCGGTTGAGATTGAAAGAAAAAGTCCTCCATTGTTTTTCGTGATTAAGAAATACCTAAAATCGTTCAGATTGACCCAGTTGAAGATGAACACCGAGGTCCTCTGCAGGTCCAGTGCTTGCGCTACTAGTTATAAATTACATATTGCGTCCGTATACCAATCATTGGATCCTCTTATTCTTTTCTCCAATCAGGCTTAACTACCATATATTTTCGAGATAAAATCTTTCATAAATTAGTTTTGTTGACTAAAACGTAGAAATTACACAGGGACATCTTAAACAAGTGATATAACTAGTTCAGATTGGTACAATATTTTATGAATTCATCCGTTGGACCCAGAAATGAAGAGAATACAAACGCTTCAGAACTGCCTAAGTTTGTTAAGTGAATTAGTTGACCTTCCCTAAACATCTCCTACCGCGTTTATTTTTGTCATTGCCGTCCTTTTATTGCATGTGGTAATTTCTATTTTTCCTTTTTGGAATATTAAATACCGACTTTGAATAGTCGATTATGGTCTAATACGATCGAAATCACATTTTTGGCCCTCTTGTGTTAATGAGTAGTTCATGAATAATCTCCAACTTGAGATTATTTATTGGAATTTGTCATCCGCATTAGAAGTGGCAAAATATTTTAATATATAATTACTCACATAGTAAACAAGAAAAAGCAATTCCACCTCCCATAACTGTACATGAATATAACTGGAATATCTTATAAATAAGAATAATCAAAAAAATGTTAGTACAACTAAAACCTAAGCAATATATTTTAAATAAATGGCATTCCGAAATTAATTATAAATTAATATAATGAATGAATTTCTTGTACGAGCCGAAGGGGATGACGAGCAAAAAGAAACTGAGCGACCAGTTTCTGAAAATATAGTTAGTTAATCAGGCGAAACTAATCCGCAAACGACTCTGTGAGGCCCACGGGGTCTTCACTGAGTGTGCATAACTGAAGGATTGAGCTATTTTTGAAAGTAAAAGCGTAGGCATGCAAAACCTATGTTTCGCTTTCAAAGTACTCCTCTTGATATACACCATCTCGAGAAAGTGACATATTTATTTATATTTTTACGACTAAGAATTTACACATTGTTGAATAAGCAACTTTTAACCAACACGTTTAGAAAATGACAAAAATATGTTCTTCAACAACATATAGCATTTATTTTGTGTTGAATATAGTACAATTTATAGAATATGGATGAATCATTTTGTGGTTAGAAACACATCATTATATTTTTAATAACATAAATATGAACTATAAATGCTAGATTGAAGAATTAGCATACAAATTCAAATTACGAAAATATATTACAGTGTCGGGAAGTACAACGCACAGTAACAAAATCTACATCTATAACTCTTTAGCAAAAAGGCTATTTATAAACAAATTTTTGTGCGAGCTAGAAGCCTTTTATGAGGGGGAAACGCGAGCTTATGAGTTTTTATAACTGTGAATAAAATCAATATTTTATATTTACACTTCACTGCTCCTAGGTTTAGATCATCTTTTGTACACAGTGAGCGAAATAATTATAATTTAGACTGCTGTCAATAATAACATTTTATTGGCAATGTCTTTGAATGAATTTGACTATCTATTCCTTACTAAAATTCTTTACATTTGTCAACTGATGAACCCCTGATATTTAACGATTCCAGCTATTCGTACATCTTTAGTCTAAATTGAACCCGGTTCCCTTTTCTTCACTTAATAATTAATTGAATTTAATTGGGCTTTTCAATAACTAATATTGTTTTGACATAAAACACAACGGGTAATAATTCAATACTTACGGCAAACTAACTGAAAGAAGCCGCACATCAACGATCTTGCATCACTTAGTTACCACTACTTAATATAATTCGAATTCTTCCTACTAACTTCTTAAACCTTCCAGCTCCTTTGAAAGCTTGGCATGTTTAAAAAATTATTAAATAATTGCTACTTTTTAAACTTAATTGTACTTAAAAATATTATAAATCTTCTTATTATTTAGTAACATTTTACCAGTTATTAATTCAGTATTATTTGTAAATTTTCAATTAAAAACCATTTTATACAGTTTTTGACTTGAAAATGGTTGCTTTGGGAATCGAAATTCTCTCAAAGTAATAGTAAACAAATAATAATACTATTTATATTCCGATATTATTATGTTCATGTACATCTACTTTATAAGTTACTAAAATTTAATATTTCGTTAGTGTTATAATCTAGAATAACATGAAGCTAAAACTAAGTTATACAAATACAATTTATTATTAAGTTAATTAATAAAGCTGGGAACAGCTAGTTTAATGAAGTTGCTGCAGGTGATTGAAAATTTTGTATCTAATATTCGTATGCCTCCAAAGCATTTCATATATTAGAACTCAAATAATAACGTCATGTTAAAATATACTTCAACTTCTACAATGAATGCAATAACTTTTGGATAATTCCAAAGTTGCAAAATTTAGGGGTAGCTGTACATAAAAACCAAGTGTGAAAGTGTTTATTGGTTGGAAACCGTAATATTCAACATGAAGATTATTTCATAGCATTCAAAATTTGTGGGTAACTTGAAAGATCTTAATTAGAGTATTATATTTGGTAATATTTTAGATTTTTGTACGTTCAACTTATAATGTATTGGTTGAAAGATTATGATGCTTGATAAAAAGTGCATTGAATTATTGTATGTTACAAACTTTGACGATTTCTTCATTTAGTGAAGTGGCAACTGAATCCCAAAACCCACTTTTGGCAAGCTTTTATGATCATAGAACAATTGCTATAAAATTAAAATTAATATAACTTTTAGAGAAATCTCTAAGAACCTCACTTAAAGAGATAATAGTGTGACAACATATATTTTGATTTGACAGAACTGAAACAACAAAAGACTATTAATGCTAATATTAATGCTTAATTGGAAATAAAGTCTTCATTCAGCTGGATTAATTAATGCCTCTTCAATATATAATCATTATATTAAATATAATGAAATGTTGATTAACCAATTAATAGACAATATATATAATAAGACATTTTATTTGTGTCAGTTATCTAATTTAGAATGATATATTGGTTATTAATTAGCATATCACTTTAATACTAATTTTTATCAAATCACTTATTAGTTAGCTATTAATTAATATTCATATGTAAATAGTTGCACATTATTTGTCGCGCTTGTTGGTACTTTGGCTTCTTGATTGGCCAGAATGACTAGTGTTGCTGCAATTGAAATAGTTTACAACTTCTTGTTTTGATAACCCCTTAGTTCTGTATTGATTAATTGCATTTAAGCTTATGCTGGATTGCTGTCGAATGAGTAATGTTATAATTTTGCCTGGAGTGACAGTAGATAATAACATTTAAAAAGATTGTCATATTAATGTGCATATAATACAAATACAATAAATTTCATAAATATTTCAATACTGTAAAATGAATGTCAACACCATTCAACCAAGAAATAATCAGTTATAGCACATTGTCAACGTATGTATGTTTGTTTATAGAATTAAAATAATTCATGTTTTTATTTATAAATGCAATACCCTTTCAGTATATAGAAGTTTTTAATATACATGAATATAACTGGAATATCTTATAAATAAGAATAATCAAAAAAAATGTTAGTACAACTAAAACCTAAGCAATATATTTTAAATAAATGGCATTCCGAAATTAATTATAAATTAATATAATGAATGAATTTCTTGTACGAGCCGAAGGGGATGACGAGCAAAAAGAAACTGAGCGACCAGTTTCTGAAAATATAGTTAGTTAATCAGGCGAAACTAATCCGCAAACGACTCTGTGAGGCCCACGGGGTCTTCACTGAGTGTGCATAACTGAAGGATTGAGCTATTTTTGAAAGTAAAAGCGTAGGCATGCAAAACCTATGTTTCGCTTTCAAAGTACTCCTCTTGATATACACCATCTCGAGAAAGTGACATATTTATTTATATTTTTACGACTAAGAATTTACACATTGTTGAATAAGCAACTTTTAACCAACACGTTTAGAAAATGACAAAAATATGTTCTTCAACAACATATAGCATTTATTTTGTGTTGAATATAGTACAATTTATAGAATATGGATGAATCATTTTGTGGTTAGAAACACATCATTATATTTTTAATAACATAAATATGAACTATAAATGCTAGATTGAAGAATTAGCATACAAATTCAAATTACGAAAATATATTACAGTGTCGGGAAGTACAACGCACAGTAACAAAATCTACATCTATAATAGTGTGACAACATATATTTTGATTTGACAGAACTGAAACAACAAAAGACTATTAATGCTAATATTAATGCTTAATTGGAAATAAAGTCTTCATTCAGCTGGATTAATTAATGCCTCTTCAATATATAATCATTATATTAAATATAATGAAATGTTGATTAACCAATTAATAGACAATATATATAATAAGACATTTTATTTGTGTCAGTTATCTAATTTAGAATGATATATTGGTTATTAATTAGCATATCACTTTAATACTAATTTTTATCAAATCACTTATTAGTTAGCTATTAATTAATATTCATATGTAAATAGTTGCACATTATTTGTCGCGCTTGTTGGTACTTTGGCTTCTTGATTGGCCAGAATGACTAGTGTTGCTGCAATTGAAATAGTTTACAACTTCTTGTTTTGATAACCCCTTAGTTCTGTATTGATTAATTGCATTTAAGCTTATGCTGGATTGCTGTCGAATGAGTAATGTTATAATTTTGCCTGGAGTGACAGTAGATAATAACATTTAAAAAGATTGTCATATTAATGTGCATATAATACAAATACAATAAATTTCATAAATATTTCAATACTGTAAAATGAATGTCAACACCATTCAACCAAGAAATAATCAGTTATAGCACATTGTCAACGTATGTATGTTTGTTTATAGAATTAAAATAATTCATGTTTTTATTTATAAATGCAATACCCTTTCAGTATATAGAAGTTTTTAATATACATGAATATAACTGGAATATCTTATAAATAAGAATAATCAAAAAAATGTTAGTACAACTAAAACCTAAGCAATATATTTTAAATAAATGGCATTCCGAAATTAATTATAAATTAATATAATGAATGAATTTCTTGTACGAGCCGAAGGGGATGACGAGCAAAAAGAAACTGAGCGACCAGTTTCTGAAAATATAGTTAGTTAATCAGGCGAAACTAATCCGCAAACGACTCTGTGAGGCCCACGGGGTCTTCACTGAGTGTGCATAACTGAAGGATTGAGCTATTTTTGAAAGTAAAAGCGTAGGCATGCAAAACCTATGTTTCGCTTTCAAAGTACTCCTCTTGATATACAACTAAAACCTAAGTAATAATATTCATATGTAAATAGATGCACATCTATGTGATAAAACGGATTTAATGTAAGTGTTATCATTTTAATATAATAATGATAGCTTCCATACTTATATTTAAAGAATTAACTTCTTATTAATCTATATGCACGAATACAATGTAATTCAATAATAATAAATTCAATTTCTGTTAAAAAAGATCAATAATAACTCAATAGAAAATAATAAGTAACTCAATTTTTTTAACATAAAAATCAAGTAATTTTAATATATTTATTTATTCTAATTAGACACAGAATTCAGAGATATCAGCTAATATTAACAATCTCAATGTTAATTCATTCGCAGTATTTGGATTAAATTCAAATAATTAAACAATACATGATTCTATTATAAATATATCTCTATCTTTTGAAGTACTCGTTGGAGCTTTAATTTGTATATAATGTGAAATATTCGTTAACAATTCTACTTTTATATTTATCGCTTCTGGATAGTAGGTATCTGGTGTAGTTAGTTAGTCGTAAAATTCAATATTTATATCGTAAACATTTATATAATATAGAATTTCGAGCTAGAACACATCTGGCATTGTAAATATTGTTGACAGTGTATTTGATATTATTTCTATATATAATTGTAAACTAATAGGTTATAATATGGTATAAAGCATTTATAATGGATATATAGCGTCAAATATTTAAGTTAATATTACATTAAAAATCAATTAACTTTCTGTTTGTGTTGATATTAATAATCGGTTCGGTTTGTTGAAAGCATAAATTAATTTAATTGGGAGTGAAACATTTGACTGTGCCATTTGCGATTCACTGTATGTTGTATATGGTCTGTGTTTAAATTAATTAATATATGGATAGTTAGTGAACTATGTCATTAAATGTGTATTTCCATTTGAATTTATAAACAATTAGTGTTCTTGTTCGTATGGCTATTTGTTAGATAATTCACTGTGTATTAACGTTTTAACTTAGATAAAAAATTGTAATTTAATAAGCTCGACAGAAATACAATATCTTTAACAAAATATTTCAAATTTAACTATGTCTTTAGATACATATAGTGAATATATCATTTAGAATATTACTTAAATGTAAAATTAACTACGCGACAATAGTTCTCTTTTGCAAGATTATATTATTTAGAATTCTACAATTCTAGATTTTAGAATTTTCAACAATATTTCAATAATTAATTTATCAATAAACTCAGTACTAAACAATATAAGCAGCATTCGATAAACTATTATCAACTAATAAAACCAAATAGATTCTTTGATATCTTAAATAGAATGCAACAGTAATTATGGATATCAGTTCCAAAATGGTTTGTGTGTACTCGTAGCATGTCCAATAACAGGTTAATAAAGTGTAAATGGAAAATGTTAGTGCACAAATATTTATTCGTATGTAAGTGGAAATTAGTGCATCTGTCCAGATAACTCAATCATTGTTGGGAACACATGTACGTGTTAAATTAGTGGATAAATCATGTTAAATGGTGAATGATATGGTATCGGCACTCTAAAAAATCTTGAAGAGAAGGTAAAATTGAGGGAATTATCTATTCATATATTAATATATAAAATACTACTTGACTTTTTCAATCAATTTTCACCCCACTGCCTTTAACATTAAAATGACTCATCAAACTGAACGAGAGTCATAGTCGTTCGAACGACTTAAAAAGCTATACCAAGCTGAAATGGTCGTCCTCTTGCAACAAGAACCCAAAAACCGTGTTCCAAGCCAAACATTTCTTGACGTTTGTCTGTATCTTCATATCATCTCTCCGCAGGCAGCGAACTAATTGTTCGCCGTTCTTGATATGCCAACAAAACAGCAAATGCATGAGCACAAGCAAGCTTTTTTCAAAGAAGATCTTGTTGATAAAAATATGATTGGCTATGGCGTACCAGAACTAGATGTCATTAAAGGTACTGTTGCTGATTTCCTCAGGAGGCACTGCGCAGGGATTCCAGCAACTAATTTGGTTGTTACTTGTGGTCAAGATGCATTATTCTTTGTTCCAAGAGTAATGGAGCATGGTCCAATCGGTGCAACAAAGTATTCCGGTGCGATGCCATTTATGGATGTTGATGGAGAACAACCAATCAAACCAATTAGAGCCGGGGTTACGTTTATGTTGAACGTTTTGAATTACAATGTTAAAAGTAAGCTAATTTACTTTATGTTCTCTGAAAATGGTAACGAGGCAGAAAACATTGACTAAGTTCTCAAATTGATCAAAAAGGCGTGTTAGTAAAAACATATGCAGTTTTTATGCTACACTGGTGACTGCGAATCCCATTTTGTTAGTACTTACATTACATAGTAAGTAAAAGTAGTAATAAATAACTACTTTGGTGCTAGCAGAGGACGAGCACACATTCAACAATTGATTAATAAGGTTATAACTGGCTGTCCAGATCGTTATCATCTACTAAAAGCAATTAGAAACAACTTGGTGTTAGGACCACTAATATTTGATGTTTCTGAAAGGGAAATACAATCATGTAACATTATTGACATCGAAGACTTCATTGAAGTGCTAAAATTGACATCAACTCAAGCTTCTCCGAACTAAGTCTAACGCATGCGTGATGACATTGCAATTTAAGTTCTAAACCCTTAACAAGCTGGAATAATGCTAGAATCGCAGTATATTCACCAAGGAATCTTTGTTTTGTTGTGTGCACCTTTATTGGTAGGTGTTGGCAATGGTGGGTAGAAACAGATTTTAGGAATGCTAAGACTAGCTTAATTTTGTTTGCACGTGTATATGCATCTTCATAAAGCATATTCTAACACTTTAAAACGTGCAAAGAACGTTGGATTCAAAAGAGGTAAGAAAATCGAGTTCACTTCTGCATTTAGTCTCGAAATGTTGGACAAGTTGATAATGTATACAGCACATTTACTTTAAGCAGTTGGTAAATGCCCTTATACGAACTGGCTAGCGATTACAAGTTTTAACAATGAAGCCTGTCACGGCAGAATGCGCAGATCGTCAAACCATGATAATTCAGCCATCAAAGCTTAAACAGTACTTTTAAACTTCGAATTGATAAGTGCAATTGATGAAAGAACAGGTATTGTTGGCACCTCAAGAGCTAGAATTGATTCGTACATTTAAGATTTGACTTTCAAAGTTAGATTTGAAGACTCAGTAATAAATAACGACGAACTTTTTGCAATATAAGTTGTTGAGTTCTTGCTAAATGATATTGATGCAACGAGCGCAGCAGTACCTCCAGATTCAATTAAAGACAAACTAATTTAGTTCCTCAAAGATTGTAATTGTTACGAATTTGATCCACTTTCACTTTATAAAGAGTCAAAGTGTACAATTGTTTCTCTCAGCCAACGAAATGACGCAAATTCAGGAAGAGACGTCCGTATGTATGATAACTTGAAAAAAGATACTGTTTAGTGATTAGATATATTTAAGTTTCAAACAGAGTAAAAAAATACTCCCAAATAATTATATCTATATAAATATATGAGTTATCACTTCATAAAATTATATGATACGAATACGAAAATTTTCCACCTCGAATACATATGGTGAATGTGTATGTTCAACTTATGGAGCAATTTTATAATTAGGCGTGTGCATCTGTAGTTCAGATTAAGTCAATGTTTCAAATTCATGTTAATGTCCAGAAAATTCAGAAATGATTAATGATGCGTGTGTTTGTAATATTAACGGCTAACGTATCGTAAATAAATAATGTGTGTGTTAAATAGGGGAATACTTAATTAATAATTCTTGTTAGCAAATTATATACTCTTTTAATGATTCAATTCTGTAATGCAGTTAATCAATATTCGTTACCAACTTTGATATATCGTCCATAACTGATACAATTAGCAATGTACAAAATTTTAGTAATGGATATGCATTCAGTTCATCTACATTAATAACAAATGCATATATTGACATTTCTGATTATGTATATTCAACATCTATTTAACCATTATTTTAAAATCAAGCAACATTAACAAATATAAAAATTAAATTAGGATCTTAAACAATATAAAGCGCTAGTTTGAATCAAAATATTGTGATTAGTTAATCTGTTGTAGCGATTAATCAGTTAAATATTATTTCAAAAATTGGAAGTTAAATATTAGTTAGCAGTGGAAGCTAATTAAATATACTGACTTAATCATTACAAAACGCTAGTATAAATAATTTTCTGTTAAATTTGTCATTTAACTAATTATCTATTGGTAACATTTCACTTATTAGAAGTGTGATAGGAACCGTATATATAATGAACTATTAAATTTTAGGTCTATATTACAGTCAAAATTGTATGTCTATGGTAACATAATAGCTGCTAACAGCAAATTTAGCCATGTCAAATATTAATTTCTAACCTAATGTATTTACGGTTGGTAATTATTCGTCATATTTTTTAATTCACGTATTATAAAGCAGTGTTCAAATGATCAATATCTCAATAGTTCAATAATAAACCTAACAGTAAATACTTAGCAATATTGCATCTAATTCCTCGTTATTTTATTAGTTAGGAGGCTTTGTTACTTATTCTACTGAAAGTTCTATATAAATCATTCAAATTATTTATAATTGTAATCAAACTATTAATACAGATTATGTGTTTTAAACTGGATTTTTAGTTGGATATTCATCAAATACTTGTACGATTTTTATCTAGCAAATATGTTTTAAATAGATTGTTGTTAGTAAGCAATACACTGTTTCAATAGGACTAATAGGATTTTCAGATGCAAACATAACATTTTAGTAATCATCTATTTTGTAATCTGTTCAAAGTACATTTTTTTATCGCTATGGAATAATCGCACATTAATCATCTGTATCCATTTCATCACAAATCACGAATATTACAACAAATACTAATACTATTTGTTTAAAAGCAAACTCGTGGGGAGATACTGGAGGTATTTATGGTTGGTATTTTGGTAAATAGTGCTCCGTAATTAATGCTTCTATTTAATTTAATAATTTAAATATGGGCTCAAATTTCACAAGTGGTGGGGTAATAGCTTACATTAGATAAGTTTAGTCGTTTTCCTTTATTAATATATTGATTTCTAATAGTAACATTAGTACAGTAGTTGATTCTGTAGGAGGATTCATTGCAACATCTGATGGATGTTCATAAGAGTGGACAAAATGCTTTTGGAGAATTACTTCAATTGAAACGAAAATATTAAAATATGAGATACTTGAGTATATATGAGTAATAAGACTTTTAAAATCGAAGTCACTTTTTTCATCATTTTAGCATTTTTTCTTTATTATTTATTTTGTAGAATTTATATGTAAACTGAGATAAGTAATATTATATACACTTGAGTCCTCAGCTTTTAGTTAATATCTCATTTGTTACCGTACTACATAATTTAGGGAGATATTTTGTATCTCAAGATAACATCGCTATCCTCTTTAACGCGGAAGGAAGTAGATACGTTCAATAAATTAAAAGTATAATTAAGCGTAAATAGCAACATATGTGCACCGCCATAATTAACCACAGAACAGAAACTTACATAATAGGATTTTTACCTTTTTGCAAATACAAAAATATTTGATAAATGCATTCAAACCACAATAATTTTATATTTAGGTTTAGCTGCTATTCATTAATAATCATAGTTTTTGTTCAATAATGGTTTACGTAAAAGTAATTAGAGTACAATATTTATAAAAGATAGAGATAATTCTTTTGAATTCAACGCTGAATGGAGCGCGTTTACTAAATAGGTCTAAAGTAAGAATAATGCACTGTGAATTTTAGTGATTCAAAACAATTTTTATTTTGTGATACTCGATTTTTATATTTCAACTAAAACTATTAATTTTTAACGCAAACACACTTATAATAGCAATGTGCTATTTTAACACCCATTTTAGAGCAAAATAGTTGATATTCAGAATAATTATTGAAAATATCTAAATTTCAAAAACCATCTAAATAATTCTAAATGATCTAATTTATTAGGTTAATAGTTAATAATTACCATATTCCATTACAATTATTGATTGAAATATCGATAATACTCTCGTGGACATATTTGGTTGACCAATAGTTGGTACTATTTGAATTTAAAATCACAGGAATTATACTATATTTCTGCTCTAAAATTATACTACCGTGAACGTTCGATTTTTGTTAACAGAGTATGTACTTCCTACCAGCAATATTATTAAAATCTATAATTAATTATTTTTCGTTACAAGCGTCTATTTAAATTTTCTATTAAGTTTAATGAATTAAAATTAATCCAAAGTGATTTAGCGATGCTCAGAATTCTTTATTTTCTGTTTAACATTGTTTATTTTCAAACAAATCCAACTTTTATAGTTAAATTGACGTTAAAAGACTTTAGTTATGTCTAAAATTAACAAAACTATATATGGATCAATTTAGCAAGCTTTTGTAATTCTTAAGCATATAATATATTTCAACCTTTTATACTTGATTAAAATTTATAAAATAGAATGCAGCAATTGAAAAATTTCTACTGATTAATTTTGTATTAACGATATTTTCAATTCAATTTGAGAGTATCATGTGTTTTAATGGCATCACTTATCACCTGAAATAATGTGACATTTGGATTAAAACTGAAGTGGAATGATTTAGTAGCATTTATATTAATTATACGAGATAAAACAATATTTTCACTTCAAATTACGGAGACTGAGCGGTTAATACACAATCGCTCAATCAGCCGATAAAAATACTCTAAATTTCAGCATTTTGCACGTTTTTTGGTGGGTTCCCATATTTTTAAACGCTGAGGAAAAAATCCAATGACCTCATATTGTCCACTCTTATGGATGTTCTTAAGCTATTATTAAGAATTCAACTATCTAAAATGTAAGATTGACGTCGCCATAAAAATACGGAATAATATTAGGAAATAGTGGTCCTAACACAGGTGACACAACGTATTTTTAAATTTAATAAACGTAAACAGTTTCAATGTATATTAATAATATAAAATAATCCGATTGTTTGAATGTTATCAATACGTGGTCTGTAACTTAATGTTGAAAGTGATATGGCTATATAATAATATATTTTTTAAGATTATATTTATTGAAATATAATAATATCTAATCAAGTCACAAATAGCCGAAGTCTGACGACTCGCTGTTTTCGACGCCCAGGTCAATGAAGCTGGACATTTATTGCAAATCTTCTTGTATAAGATACTCTTGGCGTGAATATTTAACAACTAAACACATAACTAAACAACACGAAAATAATCTGTTGTTTAGTCCGTAACATATTATTTATTATTTTTGTAATTTCTCTTCATAATTATATTCTTCAACTCACCCACACTATTTTAAACAAATAGTTATTTAAATCTTCAAAAATAATTTAAACAAAAAATATTTAAACAAATTCGTTTTAAAACTCAAACAACCCGCTCACTCATATTTACGCCAACTGTTTAATAAGAAGTTCCACCCCAAATGATCAGACCAACAGCCACCCGCAGAACGTCCGTTTACTCCGTGAACACCGTTCAGAAACTAACGGCCGTTCCCGTTAAGCGCTACATTGGAACCACCTCCTGCACGAAGCAAAATGTGACCGCGAACTACACGAAGAGCAACATCAAAATAAGTGATGATGTTAAACTGAAGAACAACCTGTCGTCCAACTTCAAGGACATGCGCAAATACATTGACGTTATATTAGAAGAGATGTGATAGAGGATTACATTTGCTTGTTTAAAATTTCGTTATACATATTTATTCACTAGGAATAAATGGAGACAATATAGATGTAATTTGTGCATTACGCCCTTACTTATTTCATTTGCCAAAAGATTTGCCAAAAGTTGAACAAAATGATAGAAAACAGAAGGATGAGAAGTTTGAAATAGCTTATGGAGATTCTGTCAGAAGATATGACGTAGTACCGCTTGGGTTAGAGATGTATGTACGTTTCTAATTGATTTCATTTGATAATAGCGATTAAACAAGGGATCCGGAACGTATTGATAATCTATATTATCCAGCTATTTGGCAAGCATACGTTTGATTCTTACATATTCTTACTATTTCGGTTAAACATAAATGAATAGGAGAATAAAGACAATCGGTATAGATGTAATTATAATGTCAAAATGACGTAAGTCCGACGATTGATATTTCAAATCTTGTCATTATTTCAATGCAATAAATATGATTAGAAATTAGAAACTACTAAAAGCTATAGAAAAATCGAAAACCTTCTTTCCGATAACATTCACAAGTCAAAATTATATTTCATAAATAATTCATTTCCTCGTCGCTGCTCTCAAAAATATAGTCAATATACTCAAATATATCTTAGAGCTCTTTAGGTAGCAGTTTATACTTTAGTTCGTCATCTAAACTTTTCTGTACATTATTTATTATTTTTTAGACTCTTGGAGAAAATTTGTATTCGTATGATTTTTATAACCGTGGAGTAGAACATGGAGAAAATTTAAACCGAGAGTTTGTTAATTCAGGTAGCTTAATTAAAATATTTTTCATCGGTTGATGTGGTAATCTTTGATTTTTATAATTGATTTTATATAAATCAATTAAATATTATACGAAACCTATTTTCTGTTTAGTTTTGGTTGATTGATAATTGTAATTTATACATATTCAATATACTCAACTATGCAACTCTACATCTGAAATGTAATGATATTGTTTATGCACAAAGTAATATAAACAATATATCTACATTACGTGTTTTATTATTAAATGGCAATGTAAAGAACTCTAAAGCAAAAGCATAAGCTTAGGATCAACTATTCTTGTGATTTCATGTATTTAAAGTAATGCGTTATGCAATCTTAAATTACTATATAAGTGAATATAACGAAATACAATAATAGTACACAAATTCACTACCTATAATGTTCTATAAATAGTGTTCAATTTAAAATTCGATGGTTTGACAGATTATATACACAAAGTTTGTTCACCTTAAATTCGTTGTATTAATTTGTATTTTCACTCCTCAATTTATGTTGAAAACAGAAAATTCATAGGAGCTTGCGCAAAAGCCGCGCAAGCGCAAGCGAGTGCTCCTTGCAACTCCTCTCGATTAATCGTCGGCTTCATGCCCTTCTTTGGTGATTAGACAGGATATGGAGGTCGTTGTGAAGCGTAAGAAGAAAGTTGTGCGTCGTGATTCTCTTCCGTAGCAAGTGGAGCCCGAGGTCGAGCTTCCGCGCGAGTTGAGTTTTTGTGCGCCAGTATCCACTCCTTAGTCTTAATCCGCTCCAACTGCGATTAAGCGCAAGCCGGTGAAGATAAAGCTCGCTGACCACAAGAACATTCATTTGAAGAAGATTCAATCCGGGCTGAGCACGAAATTTACTCAGTACACAGAGCTCTTCGACAAGCTCAAAATCCACTAGAGGTTCGCTCAGGTTGCCTACACAGATTTAATTCAGAGTGTGTAAAAAGCAGCCAAGAAATCAAACGAGCTCCTCGACCTCCAAAACGCGTTCAAAATTGAAGCGGATAGGAACGTTTTCTGCGTTGAGTCGTTCGTGAGCGAACAACTTAAAATTGACTCGTCCCACAGCGGATTATTCGATTTTATAGTTGAGATGGAGGCATACGCGAGCGAGAGCGCGTTCAAGCTCAAGCAGGAGGAGTTTGAAACGTTCACCGCATTCTTTGAAGGCATAAGGAAGAAAATTGTAATATTGGTCGCACAAGAAGAGGACCCGTTGTAAGATCGCGTCCCGGAGCTCATCAATTAATCCGAAAAATTCGTTGAAAACGCAGTTGAAAAACTACAAAGCAAAATTGACGCCGGTGACGAGACAGTCATCGAAATCATCGAAAAACTCGTCGGAGAAGAACAAAAAATGCAAGACGCACTCTTCACCGCCAGAAATATCAAAGAAGCGGAAAAAATCGCCAAAAGCGTTCAATGGATACGAAAGGAAATAGAAAAATATTTCTGATGTTATTTTGTGATTATAACAGATTTAATGACCTATATATGTATGTAAACATTCTAGTCTTCTCACTTCAAAATCCCTCAAATGTGTTCGTGTGAATCTTCGATTCCTCTTCTTTCGTGCTCCTTGATGTATATCTCGCGAAGGGCATTGATATTTAGATCTAAGAAGAATTATTCAATAGCTTTTATTTCCATCATGTCTAGTGGTCTTCCTTTGTCATCAATCACACAAGTTTATCTCTGGAAGAACTTTAAATCAATTAAAAGTCTTCTATTGTAAGCAATTCTCACAATTTATGATGTATTGACAAATTCTTTCTGAGTAAGAGTTTCAATATGAACTGGATTCTATAATATAGTTTTAAAGAGTTCATAGTAGTGTTTTTGCTTCTTCACAATCTGGTGCCATTAACTTTGCATTTATTTGATTGTTAAATCCTTAAAAAGTTCAGCAGAGTATTAATTTTTGATAATTACAAAATCAGCATTGTAATTGACACCAAACACCCAAAGTGATAGGATTTCCAATTTTGACCACATGTGATTCTCTCTACTTTCAATATTGAGTTTGGGTTTAATTATGTTAGCATAGTATGATTTACACTAACGATCAGTTCTTTTATTCATTTAGGATGCAATCTTTACCCAATCTATTTGCAGTTGATTCAATCTATACTGCTCAGTTAAAGTAGTTAATAAGTCGCGGTCAGCATTAGTCCACTCTTGTTTTTAATAATTTTATCTCATAATAGTGATGTGGAATTACTAAATTTATTAATTTTCATATTTACAATTTAAATGAGTAATATAATGTTTAATCTGTATCATATTTGGTATTTGATTCATATAAGTAAAATTGAAACAGTATATAGCATCAATGAAATAAAAATCAGGTATATGATTGAAAAACAAATGTCACTACTTCTTAAAGTGATTAGTTTGTGAAAGCGTGTGGTTTGTTCTATGTGTTTGCTATGAGATATGTTGCATGAGATGAAGAAGGAATGATTTAAGACATACATACCAATTCAGACTATAAATAAATTAAGTAAATAGTATTTTAAACAAATTCATTTAGAAATGTTATCAAACTTAGATTCTGGATGAGCGACCATCAATATTATCAGATGTAAAAATCTTATCTCATCTGATTCAGATGAGAAAAGTATTTGGTTAGCATTATTGAGTGAAGTAAATATGATTAATAATATTTAAATTAATATTCATAAAGTGTCTCATTTGATACGTTTGTTAACAAACAAAACCATAGCAACTATCAAGATCACAAGAAGAACAAATGTAGTAATGAACGGTACGTATATGCTTTGGTACTCAGCAACGACGGTTTAGAAGATATTGAACTCGTATTTAGAAATTATCGCGAAGTTGATCTCTGCGCTCTTAAGTTTTTCTTTGGTAAACGCTTGGTTCTCTTTGCAGGAAGGCTTAGCATAGATGGTATTCGCTACGTATTCATCGCACACGAAACACAATTTGTATTTCAGAAGGCTATAATCGACAACCCTGTGGAACTTGTACAGCCCTAGAGAATACGCTTTGTTGTTCTCCTTGTAAAATATACCCAGGTTGTTCTTCTCAGTCGGATTCACCAGATTGGAAGTGCACTTAGAAATGTTGTCGAAGTAGTAATCGATGCAGGTTTCGGTTTTGTGGAGATGCAAGACGGCTCTGTTGACGCAAGCCACGTAAAACGGGTCGTTATACACAATAAGATCGTATACAATTTGTCCACTAGCATCCAGATATGATACCACCATCGTCGCTTTGGAGACTTCTGGGTCGTGGTTGAATCTTAGCGCGTCGGATTCTTCAATATTTTTGAACGAAACACCCACATTTTCATTGAACTCATCTATGCCATACGACTCTTGAATGCGCAGTGAATTTACTTTATCGTACAGGTAGATGTCAACGTGTACGCCTACGACTCCTGGCAACTCGCACTACAGTTTGTTGGTGAAAGAGTCCCTGTACTGCAATTGAATGCTATCTGAGTTCAGTGTAGCAAAGAGAAGTAAATAAGGATCGTTAACCGTGCAGTTATACGTGTCTTTGGCGAGAATGTTGTCAAACACACTTGTTATGACTGTGTCTATTCCGTTTGTGTCGTATTTCAAATTCATCGTGATCCTGAGTCTTCTGTTCTGGACAAAATTCGAGTAGAAACTGGCGAGCTGAGCGGCTGTGGCGGATGTGTTCTTAATCCTGTAGATGGATATTCTGTTGAACTAAGTCGAGGTTACTGAATATTCGTCTTACGAGCAGTTTGAATTGCACGGATAAATTGGTATGTGCTCTTTACCGAGTTCCACTTCGAATTCCAAGTATATTTGCAACATCGGGTCTATCTTTACTGCGCAGTTGTTTGCTTTAACGTTAATGTCTATGTCTCCATAAATCGTGTATTCCATCTGAACTTTCTAGAAGCAGTTCGTTCCGTTGTATTTCGTATGCTCGATTGTGTTCACAGAGTTGTTCACTCTCACCAGGTTAACGTCATACCAGAGCTCGTACATCGCGTTCTATTTGTCGATTATGTGCCTGTAATCTGTCTCTGCGAGTTGAAAAGTCACGATGACTTCTTTGTTGAACTTATAAACGAAATTTACTTCGTCTTGTCCAGCGCGAGGGAATGACATGTCATCGTAATGGATTTGAGCGACCACAATTTTACCAGGGAGGTACATCTGGCACAGGTTTTCTTCGGTAATTTAAGCGAGTCTTTCAAAGGGAATTAAGTGCAGATTTAGTTAGTAGGTTAAACCGTTTCCGTTTATGTAACTTTTGGCCGAATAACAATCAGTAAAAGATGAAGCTGCACTAGCTTACAACGCGATCTAGAAAAGCAACATTACGAGGTGTGAAACTTATTAAATATATTTTGAGGGCACTTACAAGTACATGCTATATTATGCACATATATTTTTTATAAACTTTACACGACAATTATGCATTTGTGATTTAGTATGTCTATAAATTATTAGGCAGTAAATTATTAGGCCTAAAAATTTAATATATTTTATTGATGATAATTTGACAGTTAAGTGAGTCATTTTATTATTAAATAAACTTTACATGATATTTAGTACATTTGTATTTAGCTTGTTTAAATAATTGCTTTATGCATACGGAATTAATATTTTAAATAGTATACATAAATAGTATTTTATGTTAAAAGATTATGTTGGTAAGGTTATGGTTGATAAGGTACAGTACAACTATAGAATTCCAGAAGCAGATTTTGCGTAAAACTTTTGCACGTAATCTCCAATCAAAGAAGTGCTGCAAAGCCTAAATAAACTTTGAAAATCCCAAAGACTAAAAAGCCATATAAACAGCAGTAAAAGGTAATTATATACTGGAGAACACAGTTGTTTAATCAAGATTGAGAGAAGTTCTTTTAGCCAGGTCAGATTAAAGATTTTTTTAATAGTTACAAAATAAATAAAATGAATACATTATAATACGAATCATTTAATAGGTTCGCCAATATCTGGTATTCCTCTTCTTTCGTGTTCTTTAATGTAAAATTATCGTACTTTAGTGATGTCTACGTCTAAGAAGAATTTTTCGAGCGCCTTTATTTCCATTAAATCAAGGGGATAACCTTTATCGTCTGTTTTTTCCGCTTGTGATTAAAATACAGAAAACATTTAGTTCATCAACTTCTTTCTATTGAACGCCAATCGAAGAATAAACGAGGTAGAAACAAACATTTTTTTGTTGAGAGTTTAAATGTAAGCTTCGTTTTCTTCAATCTGTTTATAAGTGGAATAAAATACTTTTTGCTTTTAAACCAGTTAATGCCATTGACATTGCATTTGCTTAATACTTATATTCTCAAATACAGGCTGCTTGATTGTTCCTGGTTTTTTAATGATTGCAAAATCTGCATTATAATTCACACACATTACCCAGAGAGACAACAATTCTTTACGAGTCCATGTATGATTTTCACGTATTTATACATTTAATGACGGCTTTATGATGTTCGCATAATATGATTTGCATTGTGAATCAGTTCTATTCTCCATTGAAGACGCAATCTTTGACCAATCAATATGTTCAGAATTTAGTCTATATTGCTCTGTCAACGCAATTAATTTTTCTCTCTCGACATTGGTCCATTCTTACTTTTTATAACTTCTATTCATCTTTGAAGTGAAATGAATCAATAACATGCTCTATTTATCAGTGTTGTTTAGTTATTACTGTTTAAATTAAATTTGTTATGTAAAGTAATTTGAAAGTTATTTGACTTTTAAAATATGTTATTTATACTGTATTTTAACGTTACTGCATGAATCTGTGTTAAAAAACAAAGAACAATTTAGAATTAAACAAATAAAAACAGTAAACAAATAAGACATAGTTAGACGCAGACAGGAATCTTAAGGATACCATCTAGGAGAAGGTATCGATGTGAACTAACTGTATCCAATTATTTTGGTTGGTAAGAAATTAATTAATAGTTATATTACGTATTCTTATATTTTTTATAGTTACTCTAATTATGTTGAAATTATCTTCCACTTATTGGTTAATTACAACATATAGCTCTAGTTTATCTAAGAGTAAGATGTTAGCTATTATATATGGGCTCACTCTATTTATCTGATGTTATGTTGCTTTTCAGTTAAAAGCATTAAAGATTGAAATATTTTGTAATTTTAATAATGTATATTATATTATAATAAAATTATTCCATTTCAATTATGTTACTTCAATTAATTTATTGTATAATAGATTGTTCAAATCCATTGTCAATGGACGACGTTTAAGCCGGATAAAGCTTATAAAGCGAGGCATGTTATGGATGTCCTAATAAAATATTAAATAATGTTACAGTTCCAGGCATTTCACGAATTTTTTGCACCTAATCATTGCATTTGGGCTAATTCAACGTGCAAGGCTAATTATATTTAAGTTTGGTCTAACCTTTAACTGATGAATTGCTTTTTAAAGACGGGACAATAGATATTACAAGTTCAATTAACTAAAATTAGACTCCTAGTGTGTTGATTAACTATGGGACAAAAATTGGTAGCATATTGGAGTAGAATCCTGTAAAAATAACTTTTTCTGGCGAGTATAATATTGTCCCAATCTCGATAGGTTTTTTGCAAGCTGATTCAATTTATTTGGAGTAGGCTGTAAATGTGGTTAGTAATTAGATACTATGTGATTATCTTGAAATGCGTGATTCGTCCGTTTTGCGAATAACAGGTCCACTAATATCTCAAATTTCAGTGAAGGTGCTGAGTCATTCGGTTTTGCACTCTGATGTGATAACAGCAGACTAACTCAAGGTGATTGGCACGTTAATCGCAAATGATGTGACTGCGATGAAGCTTACTGTTGAGTATGGGATTGTAGAAATCGCGCGTGGTTAAATTCATACGGTGTCCACTTTATCTTAGTGTTCACTTGACTTCACATCATTACAAGCCACCCGCATCTTCCTAATAGGTATTATAGCCCAAACTGACGTGAAATTCACTGCAAAAACCCTGTACGTGTCTGAGGAGCTATTCATCGGTTAAATGGTTACTTTCTACGCCGAAAACATTGAATTACAAAATAATTCCGTTTTTAGCTGTTATTCACAATTTGAAGCAGTTAATTTCAGCCTTACTGGAACGAACGCAAACGTGTTCGAGAAAGCCCATTTCACGGCATAAAACCTCTCAATTTTCAATTCTTCATTTGTTTTCAAAGCCTAATAAATCAATTTGGAGATTCTCATCGCTGAAAATTCAACTTTACTCGTTCCAAGTTTGAACATAACCATATTTGACTTGAAGGAGACCACCGCGTCAGTTAAGGGGAATTTCGTGTCCAGATCGGCTTCATTCGTAAATTGCAACCTTGAGGTGGACGGGTACAGCTAGTTCTCATCCGGATCCGGGCTGAACTCTAAATTTATCACAGCATCTTTGAACCTAATCGCATCCAAATTTGTCACCGTTTTCGATGTGGAAAGGCTTGTAATTCAAAGTCCGATATACACCGAAGAATAACAGCAACAAATTCAAGTTTTGGCCACAGCAGAGCAAAACTCCCCCGAATATACAGAAATAATCGAACTCGTGTCAATATGGCCGGGAACTATAAGAGTAGGATCAGGCGCGCAACTTAAAACCGAAGAAATACAAGCAGGTATTGTTATTATCGAAGGGTAAATATCGGGGCCAGTATCTGGATTTGATATAACGGCCTCAAAATTACTGAGTGTGTTTAACGTGCCTTATGAAGTTTAAATGGGCATTGTGATCAAAAATGAGCTTGAGCAGGCTGAAAGGGCGTATCTCAGAATCGGCAGATCCATAATGGTCATGAAGTTCGTTGTTCAGGGCACAAATCTATAAATCAATCCGGGGCAAACGCAAATACTAGTTGAGCAGGTGTATACACTTACTGTAATGCAGATGTTGCATATATTCGAGGATTCGATTGTTATAGGCGAGTTTGGTGTGTTTATGCAAACGGCTACGATAGAAAAAATAGCTGAGGCTTTTGGCGAGATATTGCTTGAGTCTGCGCTGTTTAAGATGTCTTAGCGTGCAAAGATGACCGCAAGGCGTATTTCCCTGTCAACGTTGAACGTGAATCAAAACGGACAGTTATATTTGCAATCTGATGACGTGTACAATCCGATCGTGTCCATTACCGCGTCTAACGCAAATATAACGAACATTACCGTTCGAGGCGCCCGCCCAACCTCCAGAAAAAACAACTGCTGCGGTGGCTCGAACAAGAACTTCGGCGGCTGCCAGCAGGGCAAGCCGTACAAGATTCTCACCTTCGCTCTCCCCGATTATGAGAAATATGTTGAACAGCTAACCGGTTTCTCAGGTGATAATTGTGAGGGAATTGGAGGATTCGCAGGCGGATCAGTTTATATTAACGTGAACGTTTTATTCATAAACGGATAAATTAAAGTGTCCGGGTACGCTGGACAGAAGGGGGCTCCAGGTGCAGGTGGGTCCGTTTACATTCAAACGGAGCAGTTGGTTTACAATAAAAGTGCGCAGATTTTGGCGAACGGGGGAGACTGCGGGTTGTTTGGAGGGGCGGGTTCGGGCGGATTCGCTGAGGTTGACTACATATCGCTTATTCCAGTTGAAGAAATGGTGTTTCACGTTAGAGATGACGATGAATAACATAAAAGAGTTATAAAATAAAACGCGATTAAACAACGATAAAGACAGTAAAAAGATGATATTGAGTGGCCAAACAGAATTTAACTGCCGTTCACGGTGAGCACCAATGATGGGGTCTGCGAATAATACCCAGCATTGCCAGCTAACAAATACTGCAAAAACAAAGCAACAAAACTGGATAAGGACACCATGGCGTGCACTGTACCGGCGTGGGCTGTTATTCTGTTCATCTTCTTCGCAGCCGGAATTATCTCACTATTCGTTTACATATCAGTTCACGTAGTCACTAAATGCAGAGATAAACACGAAGACGCAGAAGATATCGAAGGAGTTGACGAATTCGTTGTTACAGCTGACATGCTATGTATGGATGAGTGATATTGATAGATATTTAAAATTAGCTCAAAATATATTCTACAGAATTATATATAAACATACCACTCCAATGCAAGAAAGCGTGAAAATTCTCAAGTAACTAAACCATGTCGACTCAAAAACCGCAACCAAAAACTTCATCAGAACATCTAGATACACATGGTATTCGTTTTTGCCTTTATTTTTGTTTGAACAGTACAAACAGGTAAACAACATTTATTATCTGTTAAACGCAATTGCTGGATATATTTTCGTAATCGTGTCTCCAATGTCAAACGTTTTGCCGATTATTTTTGTTTTGGTTATGGCTGCTATTAGAGAAATAATTGAAGACTGCGGACGACACAAATCTGACGCTTAACAAAATGCAACTCAGTTTAAAATAATACGAAATGGAGTTATAACCGATGTGACATCAAAAGACATTTGTGAAGGTGATTTACTGGTACTAAAGTAAAGACAAGAAGTTCCTTGCGACTGTATTTTACTCAGTTCTTCTTTGGAATCAGGTCTATGCTATGTATCGACAGCTAATTTAGACGGCGAAATAAATCTTAAGTCAAAAGCGTAAATTCTGTCTTCCAAATTACAAGAAAGCGACATTTTAAAATATAATACTACAGTTACAACACCGCCGCCAGAAGACAACATGCAAAGCTTTATCGGTTCTATAATAGTTGCTAACGAATAGAAAAACTTCAATCTTAATAATGTGCTGCTAAGAGGAATGCGATTGGAAAACACAGAATTAGTATATTGTGGCGTTATATTCGCTGGTAAGAACACTAGACTAATGCAAACATAGGTCAAAGCCCGTGTTAAATCCTCGCGTATGAATAATAGGATGAATAAACTGATTCTCTATCAAGCAATATTTTCTATTTCGCTTATGTTAATTTTCCCAGGAATTAGTGGCGCAACACTAACCAACTACCATAAAAAATATGTATCGTTTGATGAAGAGCCGTTTAGCATCGGGGTAACATTCATAGAAAAATTTATAATCTATTTTATTCTTCTAGCATATTTACTTCCAGTATCTTTGTACGTATCCTTAGAATTCACTAGATTAATAAATGCAATGTAATTTGAGTCCGATAAAAGAATGAAAAGAGACGATCTACGCATTTTTATGGAAAATAACAAATAAACTAAACTCAAAAATACAAAGTTTGACTCTGAAAATGTTTATGCACTTTCAGCATAAGTTAAAAACTCAATATGTGTTGAGAATTTATAAGAAGTCGACATTATTTTTTCTGATAAAACGGGCACGCTTACTAAAAATCAGATGTTATTCCATTCCTTTTCTGATCAGAACAACTTTAAAAACGAAGTGTATGGACAAATTCGAGAAGAATTAAATAATAACTTCTAATATCATCGACAGTATACAAATTTCGATTTGCACATGTTATTTTAGCTCGCACTTTGTAATACAGTTTAAGTGCAAGTTACTACATCAGACAATAAATCTACAAGCACATATCAAGGAGAATCTCCAGATGAAATAGCATTTTGTAACGCGGCTAAAACATTTGGATTGAAGCTTTCGTAAAGAAATGCAACCAGTGTCGAATATTAAATAAATATTTAAGACTCAATCTACAATATGAAATTCGATGTTTTAGCAGTAATACCATTTAGTTCAGATAGAAAAAAGATGTCAATTGTACTTTAAGAAGTTGGGTAAGAAGGAATAAATCAAGAGCAAATTAATTAATTGCAAGGATTTGGAGTATAAAGAGATGAAAAAATGTTCTTTTTGCCGGTAAAAATATCCAAACCCGGATAGCCATTTGTACTCACAAAAGGTGCAGATTCATTTATGCTTCCACTATGTACCATAACTAAATTCAATATTGATATTATTTAGAAAATAGCAAGCGAATATTCTGTTTTAGGACTCAGAACTTTAGTGTTCGGATGCAAATAGTTATAAGATCCGGAATGGCTCAAAGAATGGAATATGGTTTCAAATTTAAAAGAAAGCGATCCGTAATATTATGATTGTACAAAAAAGATTGAATGTGACTTGCAATATAGCGGTATGACAGCCATTGAAGATGAACTTTAGGATGAACTTCATGATACCCTTTCATTTAGCATTTAAGCTGGAATAAGAATCTGGATGTTAACTGGCGATAAGACTGAAACAGCTGTAAATATTGCAAAAAGTTCTGGTTTAGCACCAATAGATAGTAAATTGTTGTATTTAACAAGCGAGTTTGCACAAAACTCAGAAATATTAAAAAAGTTACTTTTAGAATACATCGATTTTCAGAAATAGTCACTCACCGGAAAAGCTTTATCTAATTATGAGCTTGTTTAAAAAAGTATTTAATAGCAATCGCATAATAGCTCAAAGACTCGCATGTAAAAATTTTTAACTGAACTTTTTGGTTATTTTTATTGTAAAGGGCTCAATAAATAAACTATATAAGATTCCTAATCAGGAAATAATACTACATTGGTGATGGATTCTAAAACATATAACATGATTCGTTAAGAAAATTTAGAAAATGAATTCTACACCGTAGCATTTCATTCTCAATCAGCAGTGTGTTGCCGACTTTCACCTTCTGAAAAGGCATAAATAATCAAAAGAACCCATGACTTGATACCAGAATTCACAACTCTTGCAATTGGTGATGGTGCCAATGATGTTGCAATGATAAAAGAAGCTCAAATTGGAGTCGGTGTTGCTGGGAAAGAAGGAGTCCACAGCTGTAATAACGCAGATATAACTATTCCAGAATTTAAATTTTTGAAACCTGCAATATTTATTCATGGTAGATTTATGCATGTTAGAAATTAAGAAATTTTTGAATATATGATAGAAAAGAACTCTATACTCGCGATAATGCATGTTGTGTACTCGTTTTACAATTTATTCACAATATAAGTTTATATCGACTCTCTTCTTCTCTTAATGTTCAATTTATAAATTACATTATTACCAATATTTTTCTAAGCAATGGTAGAGTAAGACGTAAATAAATAAGTATTACTGACAGATCCTTAGATTTTCAGGAAGATGTCTACTAAATTTAGACCAAGTGGTTGGGCACTGTTTTTACGTATGTTACGTGGAATTTACTATTCAATTGTTATAGTCTGCTTAGGTAAGTATTTAACTCAAAACTAAATAACATTTAATAACGGGACGGTAAATGACTTGAATTCCTAAGCATTTTCTGTGTTCTTATCAATCTTATTTGCAACATCAATCGAACTATTTTTACATTAGAATTACTACACGGTATTTATGTTGGGCGCCTTTATATATATGGTTGTTGTTACAGCCATTTGTATGTGGTTTGGTAATTCATCACAAATGTTTGGAATCATGTTAATTGGTGTTACACCTCAGGTATAAGGTAGCTTATTCTTCCACCTCAGCTGGATACTACAAGGTCTTGTATGTGTTATTCCCAGCATCACTTATGAAGTTTTACAAAAGTTATATTGGCCTTCACTCGATGATATTGTTCGCCATAAAGCCAGAAAATCGGGATGCGATGATCCAAGATAGATTAATTTAGTAATTTAGCAGTAAAACTCTTAAGAGTATACAAAAATTATATAAATAGCATAGCCTTTTGATAGTCTGGATAATAAAAGCTATTTCATCAAGTGAATAGAATGTTATTATATTTAAATTCATTTAGACTTGTATTAAATGCATCATACCGTAAATTACGTAATCTATCATCATTTTTCTCTAATCTTTCCTTTTCTAATCATCTAATATTGATATACACAGCTTTTGGTTGTTAATGGTAATAGCTATTTAACCTGTACTTTATAATTATTAAAGCTAATGAGTTCAATTGCTGATAATTATTGAATGAACATTATGTATTTATTCGTTTAAAAAATAATATTTTGATTTCTTTTCAGATTATCAACCACTCCAATGCAATTTCGTGTCCAGATCGGCTTCATTCGTAAATTGCAACCTTGAGGTGGACGGGTACAGCTAGTTCTCATCCGGATCCGGGCTGAACTCTAAATTTATCACAGCATCTTTGAACCTAATCGCATCCAAATTTGTCACCGTTTTCGATGTGGAAAGGCTTGTAATTCAAAGTCCGATATACACCGAAGAATAACAGCAACAAATTCAAGTTTTGGCCACAGCAGAGCAAAACTCCCCCGAATATACAGAAATAATCGAACTCGTGTCAATATGGCCGGGAACTATAAGAGTAGGATCAGGCGCGCAACTTAAAACCGAAGAAATACAAGCAGGTATTGTTATTATCGAAGGGTAAATATCGGGGCCAGTATCTGGATTTGATATAACGGCCTCAAAATTACTGAGTGTGTTTAACGTGCCTTATGAAGTTTAAATGGGCATTGTGATCAAAAATGAGCTTGAGCAGGCTGAAAGGGCGTATCTCAGAATCGGCAGATCCATAATGGTCATGAAGTTCGTTGTTCAGGGCACAAATCTATAAATCAATCCGGGGCAAACGCAAATACTAGTTGAGCAGGTGTATACACTTACTGTAATGCAGATGTTGCATATATTCGAGGATTCGATTGTTATAGGCGAGTTTGGTGTGTTTATGCAAACGGCTACGATAGAAAAAATAGCTGAGGCTTTTGGCGAGATATTGCTTGAGTCTGCGCTGTTTAAGATGTCTTAGCGTGCAAAGATGACCGCAAGGCGTATTTCCCTGTCAACGTTGAACGTGAATCAAAACGGACAGTTATATTTGCAATCTGATGACGTGTACAATCCGATCGTGTCCATTACCGCGTCTAACGCAAATATAACGAACATTACCGTTCGAGGCGCCCGCCCAACCTCCAGAAAAAACAACTGCTGCGGTGGCTCGAACAAGAACTTCGGCGGCTGCCAGCAGGGCAAGCCGTACAAGATTCTCACCTTCGCTCTCCCCGATTATGAGAAATATGTTGAACAGCTAACCGGTTTCTCAGGTGATAATTGTGAGGGAATTGGAGGATTCGCAGGCGGATCAGTTTATATTAACGTGAACGTTTTATTCATAAACGGATAAATTAAAGTGTCCGGGTACGCTGGACAGAAGGGGGCTCCAGGTGCAGGTGGGTCCGTTTACATTCAAACGGAGCAGTTGGTTTACAATAAAAGTGCGCAGATTTTGGCGAACGGGGGAGACTGCGGGTTGTTTGGAGGGGCGGGTTCGGGCGGATTCGCTGAGGTTGACTACATATCGCTTATTCCAGTTGAAGAAATGGTGTTTCACGTTAGAGATGACGATGAATAACATAAAAGAGTTATAAAATAAAACGCGATTAAACAACGATAAAGACAGTAAAAAGATGATATTGAGTGGCCAAACAGAATTTAACTGCCGTTCACGGTGAGCACCAATGATGGGGTCTGCGAATAATACCCAGCATTGCCAGCTAACAAATACTGCAAAAACAAAGCAACAAAACTGGATAAGGACACCATGGCGTGCACTGTACCGGCGTGGGCTGTTATTCTGTTCATCTTCTTCGCAGCCGGAATTATCTCACTATTCGTTTACATATCAGTTCACGTAGTCACTAAATGCAGAGATAAACACGAAGACGCAGAAGATATCGAAGGAGTTGACGAATTCGTTGTTACAGCTGACATGCTATGTATGGATGAGTGATATTGATAGATATTTAAAATTAGCTCAAAATATATTCTACAGAATTATATATAAACATACCACTCCAATGCAAGAAAGCGTGAAAATTCTCAAGTAACTAAACCATGTCGACTCAAAAACCGCAACCAAAAACTTCATCAGAACATCTAGATACACATGGTATTCGTTTTTGCCTTTATTTTTGTTTGAACAGTACAAACAGGTAAACAACATTTATTATCTGTTAAACGCAATTGCTGGATATATTTTCGTAATCGTGTCTCCAATGTCAAACGTTTTGCCGATTATTTTTGTTTTGGTTATGGCTGCTATTAGAGAAATAATTGAAGACTGCGGACGACACAAATCTGACGCTTAACAAAATGCAACTCAGTTTAAAATAATAAGAAATGGAGTTATAACCGATGTGACATCAAAAGACATTTGTGAAGGTGATTTACTGGTACTAAAGTAAAGACAAGAAGTTCCTTGCGACTGTATTTTACTCAGTTCTTCTTTGGAATCAGGTCTATGCTATGTATCGACAGCTAATTTAGACGGCGAAATAAATCTTAAGTCAAAAGCGTAAATTCTGTCTTCCAAATTACAAGAAAGCGACATTTTAAAATATAATACTACAGTTACAACACCGCCGCCAGAAGACAACATGCAAAGCTTTATCGGTTCTATAATAGTTGCTAACGAATAGAAAAACTTCAATCTTAATAATGTGCTGCTAAGAGGAATGCGATTGGAAAACACAGAATTAGTATATTGTGGCGTTATATTCGCTGGTAAGAACACTAGACTAATGCAAACATAGGTCAAAGCCCGTGTTAAATCCTCGCGTATGAATAATAGGATGAATAAACTGATTCTCTATCAAGCAATATTTTCTATTTCGCTTATGTTAATTTTCCCAGGAATTAGTGGCGCAACACTAACCAACTACCATAAAAAATATGTATCGTTTGATGAAGAGCCGTTTAGCATCGGGGTAACATTCATAGAAAAATTTATAATCTATTTTATTCTTCTAGCATATTTACTTCCAGTATCTTTGTACGTATCCTTAGAATTCACTAGATTAATAAATGCAATGTAATTTGAGTCCGATAAAAGAATGAAAAGAGACGATCTACGCATTTTTATGGAAAATAACAAATAAACTAAACTCAAAAATACAAAGTTTGACTCTGAAAATGTTTATGCACTTTCAGCATAAGTTAAAAACTCAATATGTGTTGAGAATTTATAAGAAGTCGACATTATTTTTTCTGATAAAACGGGCACGCTTACTAAAAATCAGATGTTATTCCATTCCTTTTCTGATCAGAACAACTTTAAAAACGAAGTGTATGGACAAATTCGAGAAGAATTAAATAATAACTTCTAATATCATCGACAGTATACAAATTTCGATTTGCACATGTTATTTTAGCTCGCACTTTGTAATACAGTTTAAGTGCAAGTTACTACATCAGACAATAAATCTACAAGCACATATCAAGGAGAATCTCCAGATGAAATAGCATTTTGTAACGCGGCTAAAACATTTGGATTGAAGCTTTCGTAAAGAAATGCAACCAGTGTCGAATATTAAATAAATATTTAAGACTCAATCTACAATATGAAATTCGATGTTTTAGCAGTAATACCATTTAGTTCAGATAGAAAAAAGATGTCAATTGTACTTTAAGAAGTTGGGTAAGAAGGAATAAATCAAGAGCAAATTAATTAATTGCAAGGATTTGGAGTATAAAGAGATGAAAAAATGTTCTTTTTGCCGGTAAAAATATCCAAACCCGGATAGCCATTTGTACTCACAAAAGGTGCAGATTCATTTATGCTTCCACTATGTACCATAACTAAATTCAATATTGATATTATTTAGAAAATAGCAAGCGAATATTCTGTTTTAGGACTCAGAACTTTAGTGTTCGGATGCAAATAGTTATAAGATCCGGAATGGCTCAAAGAATGGAATATGGTTTCAAATTTAAAAGAAAGCGATCCGTAATATTATGATTGTACAAAAAAGATTGAATGTGACTTGCAATATAGCGGTATGACAGCCATTGAAGATGAACTTTAGGATGAACTTCATGATACCCTTTCATTTAGCATTTAAGCTGGAATAAGAATCTGGATGTTAACTGGCGATAAGACTGAAACAGCTGTAAATATTGCAAAAAGTTCTGGTTTAGCACCAATAGATAGTAAATTGTTGTATTTAACAAGCGAGTTTGCACAAAACTCAGAAATATTAAAAAAGTTACTTTTAGAATACATCGATTTTCAGAAATAGTCACTCACCGGAAAAGCTTTATCTAATTATGAGCTTGTTTAAAAAAGTATTTAATAGCAATCGCATAATAGCTCAAAGACTCGCATGTAAAAATTTTTAACTGAACTTTTTGGTTATTTTTATTGTAAAGGGCTCAATAAATAAACTATATAAGATTCCTAATCAGGAAATAATACTACATTGGTGATGGATTCTAAAACATATAACATGATTCGTTAAGAAAATTTAGAAAATGAATTCTACACCGTAGCATTTCATTCTCAATCAGCAGTGTGTTGCCGACTTTCACCTTCTGAAAAGGCATAAATAATCAAAAGAACCCATGACTTGATACCAGAATTCACAACTCTTGCAATTGGTGATGGTGCCAATGATGTTGCAATGATAAAAGAAGCTCAAATTGGAGTCGGTGTTGCTGGGAAAGAAGGAGTCCACAGCTGTAATAACGCAGATATAACTATTCCAGAATTTAAATTTTTGAAACCTGCAATATTTATTCATGGTAGATTTATGCATGTTAGAAATTAAGAAATTTTTGAATATATGATAGAAAAGAACTCTATACTCGCGATAATGCATGTTGTGTACTCGTTTTACAATTTATTCACAATATAAGTTTATATCGACTCTCTTCTTCTCTTAATGTTCAATTTATAAATTACATTATTACCAATATTTTTCTAAGCAATGGTAGAGTAAGACGTAAATAAATAAGTATTACTGACAGATCCTTAGATTTTCAGGAAGATGTCTACTAAATTTAGACCAAGTGGTTGGGCACTGTTTTTACGTATGTTACGTGGAATTTACTATTCAATTGTTATAGTCTGCTTAGGTAAGTATTTAACTCAAAACTAAATAACATTTAATAACGGGACGGTAAATGACTTGAATTCCTAAGCATTTTCTGTGTTCTTATCAATCTTATTTGCAACATCAATCGAACTATTTTTACATTAGAATTACTACACGGTATTTATGTTGGGCGCCTTTATATATATGGTTGTTGTTACAGCCATTTGTATGTGGTTTGGTAATTCATCACAAATGTTTGGAATCATGTTAATTGGTGTTACACCTCAGGTATAAGGTAGCTTATTCTTCCACCTCAGCTGGATACTACAAGGTCTTGTATGTGTTATTCCCAGCATCACTTATGAAGTTTTACAAAAGTTATATTGGCCTTCACTCGATGATATTGTTCGCCATAAAGCCAGAAAATCGGGATGCGATGATCCCCGAAATACTAAAATACTTTAATAGTAATAACAAACATAGTAGCCACAAATTAGCCACGAGTAGCCACAATAAAGCGTGTGAATGGTAATATATATTTTATTAATGTTTTTCATTCCTCAATTGATACATAATCAACTATTTCTCTTCTGAAGTCTTATTTGTAAATTACTTCTCTATCATAGTACTCAAATTATATGACAATTTTTTCACCATCACCGTGCATTTATTTAACCTTTACGCTTTCAGTTTTTTCTCCAACACAAACTCTAACATATTAGCTGAGGTCTAGTTCTCTCATGAAAACGAATACTGGTCTAAATACCTCATCGGTTGGAAATTTATTTTCGTTCTTTTGTGTTTATACCAAGACTTAGAACTCCAATTCGTATATTTACAATTTAAATTAGCTATTTAGCACAAATATAGATTAATATACTTAAGCCAGGCCTAACACCACTCCTAAATTAAATGATGTGTTGCAAGCAGATTTTTTGAAAAGTTACAGGAATCTTTTACTATTTTGTGGATTTTATTTGGACCAGTAGTGTAGCAGTAATTCTTTGAGTTATTGGTCATCCGTTTCGGTTGATGAAGGGTCGAATGGGTCCAAAAATGCATCAAGAAGTACTAATTATTGATTTTGTATGGAAACAACGCTTACCACGCCAAGACTACGTCTTATTTTGTCGTTCATGATGCATTATCTCATGTAATCTACTACAGTTTGTGGTTTGCTGTATCCAAATGAAATATAGCCTGAGTGCGAGTATTTAACTCGTGATTATTCTGTAGACAATAGAAATCTGTGGAATATGTCATAAATTGAGTTACCGTGTATTCCCATGACGTCCATTTGCGAGCATGGGTCAATGAGCCCGTTCAAAATCATCGATTTATCAGATTTTACGCCCATAAAGTGCGCTGAGCGGAGCATGATCACATTCTGAGCGTAGCTGCAATTTTATAGCTTCAAGCCCTCTGAGCGCCTGTTTAAAGCCAGTTCGCAGGTCTATTCGCCCTCTTTATTGAATATGAAAGTAGCTTTGAGAGTTTTGTTTGTGCAGAACCAGTTCACAATGCTGTACTTAATTAATTAACGGATGGGTTGGTCGTCAACCTGGGTGTAAAGTTTCTTGTTCTGCTCAATGACTAGAATGTTATTGAGGATTTTAACGTCCGGTGGAAGTTTTGAGAGCTCCAATAAATTTTACGTTAACGGAATTAATGAGTTGTTGTGCATTTTAAGCTTTTGCAGGACGTAGGTCTCGTTGTCGCCCATTTTACGGTGCTGGATGCAGAGAACGTTGTTAGAGAGCACGAATAGCTTCTAAAACTACACGGTATCCCTGTTATACTCTAAATTCAGGTCAAACTGCTTATCAACTTTTAAATCTATGCCAACCTAATTCAACGTGACTATAAAAGACTTCGCATTCGAAGTCATGACCGCAATGAATTTCTCATCCGGCAAACATCTTATCAAGTGAATAGTACTTTCTGAATCAATGCGCACGTTCGTAGCTTCCTCTTCATCATAAAATTAACGGTACAACTTTTTCTCATCCTTTTTATAAAGCATGCAAAAATCGTTCTACGCATCTAAAATGTCAAATTCGTGCACGTCGGCGTTGAATTTTTTGGTTATCACCTTTTAATCGCGCTTTTGCAATAAAGCCAAGTCCGAATCAAAAAAGCAAAGCATTCTCTCTTGCTTACCTGACACAGGGGGTAAATAGTGGATTTACTAGAGTGGTTACTTGTACTAGACAATTTCGCCGAGAATGAACTCAACTATATTAGCTTATTTTTTGATTGCGAAGTTCAGCACTTCGAATGCAGGTTGTTCAAACAGTATTGCAAATGAATCCCATGTGGACAGAGCTTTCAGAGTTGAGAATCCTGGATAATTATATGTAATCTCGGATCTTATCTTTCCGAACGTGAAGAACGGGATATCGATTTTTACCGCCTTTCCAGTTGTAATGTTAATATTGTAGCACTGATCTTGTTTCAGCTGAATTAGGTTATTTCCCATTTGAACGAATTTCGAGTTTCCGTCATATTTGTTTTTATCTGTGTTGTAAACGGTCTGTGTGTGTTCCGTTTCGATATTGAATATGACAACGGCTCCTTTTTCGTTTTGTGGTTGTATAACGGCTATATCTGCAAGTACGGTGATTTGGTCTTACATTTAGAATCCTATTTCCGCGTTTGAGTGCATTTCCTGGTTCCTTTTGAATTTCTAGGTATCGTAGAAGACTATTTTGTTGTTTTCCTTTACGCAGATGTGTTTTTCGGTGAGTGCGGTGATTTGCCCGTCAATTTGCACCTCCTTTCTGCTTTAAAAATCGAATATGAAGCTCCTGTTCTCTTGAGCAAGGCTAATAAATTAACTGTTGCTGTGAACGAGCGGGTATTTTATTTTGCTCTCGAAAACGATTTGTTTTAGGTCTGAGACGATCCCGAACTCGTTCACCGCCCACATCTCTCTGTTAAAAACTGATAAATGAAAGAACTTCGTTTTCGTTTCAATTTAGTCTTTTAAATCATTAGTCAAAACGGTGTTGTTCTTGAAGTACAAAAAGAAGAGGCCGTTTTGCTCGGTCACTTTCAAGAGCTCGGCCTGGAGTGGAACGGGCTCCAAGTGGAGGACCTCCTCCTCGCTTATTTTGAAGCGGGAGATTTAGTTCGGGAAGAAGAGAAGAAGCTCGTTGTTGCAAGAGGACGCGTAAAGGAGGTTCATTTGAAGTGAAAGATTTAATGGTGTGGCGATAAAATAAATTTGAAAAGGTAGAAAAAATAGGCGGATGTTGTTGAAATGGATATTGATGTCATTCTGATGTTGAAAATAAATATATGAAAAAATTATACATGTGTTATTCATTTATATTGTATTCATTAGCGCGAATATCTACCTAACAGCCTCCAAACATGAGAGTCATTCAAAATTAAAGAGTTCAAAAAATTGAACCAATGTTACTTTATTATTTATTAAACTCGCTCATGTTCCAAGTACTTCAATAATTGACGGTTACTACGATATTTTTGTAATATTTTTGATTATCGTCATTGATGGTAGAAAGAATGTTGGTTTCTTATTGGTCATTGGTTAGAAATGAAAGTAAAGATGAGCTCAAAGACAAAGGAAAACCAGAATAAACGTAATTTACGGTGTGATGCATTGTATTTTTGATTATTAGCTCACTAAAGCCTTATTTTGAAGAATGCAAGAATATTTTCAAGAAATGGGACTCGTTTTTAAAGTGAATTTCCTTCATAACTAAAAGCTTCAAAGGATATCCAAAACAACTAACTCTTTTAGTAATTAGTTAATATAAGTCGGCTATTGCGTTTTCAGGATTAACACATTGCATGCCACTTTTAGAAGCATCTTACAAACTATGTTACCCATTTGTGAGTGGAAAATTAAATATCTTTATTACCATATACGCCTTGGTGGGAAAAGCTTCCACACCCTTTCATTTATGAGTCATAAATTGAAGATGATATTAATTATTATTCATTAAAATATGTAATTATTAATTTTATAATTTCATAATACACTCCTCTAATGAAAATAGGTAAAAATATCATTAAAATATTGATTTTTGACCCTCTAAAATTTTACAAAACACCAACCTTATGTAATATGATTATTTATAATAGCAGTATCATCGCTAAATGATAATTTCCTCAAAAATGAAACAGTCTCTGAGGCGAATGTGTTAAGTTTTCAGCAACTTTTAGAATAAAACTTGTTTGATAAACGACAACGGGAGACCAATTGATTTGATGGAGATTAAAGCGATTGAGCAGTTCTTCTTGGATTTAAATGTAAATTAACTGAGAGAGATTTACGTTAAGGAGCACGAAAGGAGGGGAATCGAGGACAAGCACGAGAACTTCTGAATTTTAGTTATACTATATTGTAGGCATTCACTGATTGTGTTTATGTATCATTTTATATCTGAATAAATATTTAGAATCTTATTTTGTTGCGTAGCTGATAAAAGTAGCTGACGTAGTTTAATAATTATTAAGTACTACAGAAATCCGCATCTAAGAGGGTTCTTTTTCATTTATAAGGAGGGGGTATCCAATAATTTTAACTCCCCTATATTAATGAACCCAGTGTTATAAAATACATATTCACTGCCGAATTGAACGACATTATATTTTCATGTTAGTTTTATTTCTATTTTACTTTTTATGATCTTTTGAGTTATTTAAATTAATGTCCACTCCTCTTTCGGGATATTATGAAAATATTTAAAGGACATTATACCTTCTACAAAACTGGTTTATAATGACATAGACTAGGGCTAAATCAATAAATCTCAAAATCTACCTTGAAATATTCTTAAAACTATTTCTATTTAAAAACTTTAATTAAAAAATGCAAATAATAAACAGCTTAATCAATTAAATGGAACGATGCAAACTTTCAATATTATTTCAACGAGGTCTGGTCGTAAGTTGACGATAGATTGAGCTTAATAGATTTTCGAATCTAAGCGCAAAAATAATCAAACGAACTTGAGAAAATTAATCAATAAGTTTTTTGACTTCAAGGGCTAGACTTAGAATAAAGGCAGATAGGGCGTTATTTTTATGTTAAAATAATATTGTTTGCATTCAGATTCAAACTAATTTCTTGTTGTGTACTAATTTACAGCAAAATTGGAGCTAACCGTTCATGTAGCGTCCGTCGAGTTTCCTCATATTGATCTTAACTCTGGTTTTCAGTAAAATGTCCAATTCCTTAAATCAGTTTACAACTTTATATATCTACTTTTGCTATAAAAGACAGTAATATTTTTTAACTTTTTTTGGAATCTTGGAGTGAAAATTTATTAATGTCACGCATTACGTACCCTTCAAAATATTAAAGTAAAATAATTTCATTTTTTATCTTCCCCACATCTTTAACATTTTTTGATTTTTTGGTCTTTTAATTCTTTAATTTATAACTGTAAGCAGCCGGAAATAGATTTAATTAATTTTAGCTATAGTTTTCTAATTGCATTCGTCTGATAGCTATAGCTATATTTATATGAGAGATAATGCTAATATTAATTAAATGTTGAATTTTAAGACATATTTTTATGTTTGAATCGTAGTATATTATCAAAGCTCAGTCTGCGGTACTTCGAACTTTTTGTCAGTCCCATGTGGAAATATATTATTTTCGTATGATTTAAAATTCTGACGAAATATTCTTTTCATGTCATATAAATATTGAAAATAACCTAAATATATATTATTAAGCAAATAGCTTTATTTCTCATTATAATCTTCTTCACTTAGTACATATGCCAAATAATAATGATAACGATTGTACGGCTCATTATTATCGAATTATTTATCTAATCCTCAAATTTCGTTGTATTAATAAACACTCGAATTAATATGGAAAACACAAATAATCACCACTGTTATTAATATCAAGTAGCATATTGTACAATAAAGATAATAATCTTGAAATCTGTATTTATTTGTATATTTTGAAAATTACTTTAAACACTACTTCTTGATGCATTCTGATTAAACCTGGTATTTGCGTATATAACTACACCAGTACTTTATATTTAACGTATACTTTAGAATTAATTTAAATTAAGAAAACTACATAATTAGTTAAATTATAGTATTTATAAAAGCACTAACGAAAAGCTTAATATGACAAAAGATACTGTATTTATTAATGTTCAGTTGTTACTAATTAGTTCATGATATTGTAGCTGATATCCGCTTTGTTATGTTTAATAACCAGTAATCATATTATAGTTGGGAGAGTTATGTAAAACTCATCATCAATATTAATTTTAGATATCATAGTATAATATGTTATTACCACTGACTTTAGAGTTACAAATTTCAGTGCGAAACATTTCACCATATTCTATTCGATCATATTTCGATGTTTCATTGCTTATAAAGTAACAAGAAGTGGTAGCAAAACTAAAATTAAATATTGAGTAATTATCGATATAATAACAAATAATATTCTGTTAAAGACAACCAAACTTTCGCAGTTATTTGTTTTAACGTTTGACTTAAATAGCTGTGTTTAATAATTTCTAAAATACTTTGAAATGACTTAGTTTATTGATATTTATGAATAATTATAAGCTATAATCAGCAATTATTAGTTTAATACCCATTTAGGTAATCTAGTTAATTCATAAGCTACATAAAATTCTGAATCTTTGAATATCTAATAAATTTGGGAAGCTTGGGAAACAACTAAGCTTAAACAAGTATATATGTTATTTAAACTTTGTCACTGAATTTTAAACTCCTCAGCTTATTCTATTAAAAATTTCATTAAATTCTATTTTGAGTTTTTGTATTCTTTGGAATAAATTTAATAACTCCAGACATGGTATGATAACTATGAAATATTCAGCTAATATCCACAATTTAATCTGAAGTACCGCAAACTCCCATCGATTTTTTAATATTGAACTCCAACTTCGCTTCTATTGTTCATTCACCACAGAAATTTAGAAACAGGTGGAACTTTAGGAACGGTCCAGGCATCAAATAGCACAGATTATTAACAAGTATAAGGTTAACGAATTTCCCTCGAATATAAGTAATTAGTCGATTAGCAATCAAAATAAGCAATGCTCCTTTTGTAAATTATTATTTTGTCGAAACTGCTTGTGTTAAACTCGATTTAAATAATTTCACGAAGAATTATTTATTGGATAAGGTATATCTGCCAGAGTTTCGAAGAAATAGAAGTAGCTAAGACTCATAAAATTTTGGAGTGTGATACATAATTTAAATAAAATTTTACTAAAGTATTTGCGGTCAATGAAATATAATCACATACAAATAGTTACAACCCTTCTTCTTGTCTCGTTCCAAAAACGATTACTGTTATAAAAGTACTAAATTAATAAGTTCAACTTGTAAAATATTGCTAGAATAGCTTTTAGAACAAATGGATCTGCAGTATATTTCTAAATTCATTTCTAAATTCATAGCTCAACAGATACTAAAATATTTTAAATTATTTTGCTTCTAAAATTTAAAGTTAAATTTACTATTTTTGTCTTGATATATTGCGATACACTTGTGAATATGTTGTAATTCTCTGTAATTTGCATCAGCCATATTCGAATTAGGTCAATGATTTTATTTCAATTAAGTTATAAAAACCACCTCTGCTAATAACACGAATATTATTTTAATATTGATAATATAAATTGAAATAATATTTCAAACTAACAAAGAATATTAATCATGTTGATATAGATGCAGACTCTGTTCTAAAGTTTATGATTTAATTCCAATCTAATTTCTTAAAATCTTATTAAAATCATATAGTTCTAAAATCAAAATGAATAATAAGTATTTTGAAACAAGTAAAAATTTTATAGTACCTAGAGCTCTAGTAATGCGACTTCAGTTTGTTTCAAGATTTTATTCTCTCTTGTGCTATAATTTTGAACAGCTAAAAATCAAAAAATCATTTTAAGTCATGATTCAAATCAAGCGCCGTTGTTTGTACTATTATATTATATTCGGTTATGTTCATCGACAACAGCTCAAGCAACAGAAGTTCTGTAAACGTTCTAAATATTATTGCTATTTCTTAAGAAATTTATACAAATTTAAGCTAGTGGAAGGTTAGTGGAAGTTCAAAAACACACAACTGATGTTATCATCGTATTAAAAGAAAATAGCAAGGAAAATATATATCCACTTCACTATTTCGGTTTTAGTTCAATGAAGAAAATTATAGCATCACAAAGCCAAATATCCATATTAGAATTTTAAACACAGAAACTTATTCTAAGTAGCGTCAAGAAGGTTATGACACTGTTTCAAACTTTTTCAATTTTAATATTTAGCTCATGATGAAAATAGGACTAAGCTTAAGGATTAAGCTGTTAGTAAAAAACTAAAACTGTCAAGAAAATAGTTATATAGAATATTTACAGCCAATAAAAGACATTAAATAATGTCTGTCAAAATTTTAAGAAAATATTGATGAATGAATTCTCAGTTTCGGAGAACTGTGGTAAATAAATTTTATAAGCCAGCTTACAATTCGAATGATTGACGAACACTATTATATCAAAGAGTTAAAGAGGAAACTCGACGGACGTGATTTAAAAACATCGACATTCAATTTTCACAATTATAAAAATAACGAAAAACTCAATCAAATATTTTTTGATTTCAAATGAGGAAATACTTGCATATTATGAGAGTAATAAAAATTGAACTCGCCAAAGTTGTAACAATACAACAAGATAAAATGAAGATAATTAAGTTGTCGGAGTGAAAATGATAAAAGTATAATATTTATTCTTCATTACTGTTTGAGTAATATAAACGTACAAAATCAGTCCTGAAATGCTTCTCCTTCTCATACAATAAGATCGGCAGTGAATATTAAAATACCCTCATAAATAGCTTGTTTGTATTCGAGATTTATTAAAAATATAATCATAATAAACAAAAATGCAGAAACAATTATTTAACTTTCAATCATTATTTAACTTTTTTGCCCACATAATATTCACATAAGTTACAATAGCTTATCTTATATCATTAAATATAACTAAAACCTACCACCTTTTCACTTCGGTCACATAGTGGACGAAACACATATAGTGGACACTGTTTGATTTTCGAACACAACCTCTAATATATGTGATATTTATATTATATAATCGTTAAGAATATTAACGATTACAGGTTTTATAAATTTATTCATTGCCTTCTGGCAACTTGCAGGTTTAAAATGCCAAATCTCTGGAATCTTCCTCCTGCCATGAAATCTCAGCTCTGCCAGCCAGACTTGAAGCCTTGGTTAATATACGTGGTGTCTTCTTGAAGAACGTTTGCGTTTTCAGGATTGTGTTTTCAACAATTTCTCGAAATGGGACAAAGTCATAAAATAAAGTACCATATATTTGCATGGCGTATTCGCTCAACCGTGAAGTCTTCCTCTTTTTCCTGTTCTCTTCCTTGGAATTTGAAAGAATTCTGAGTAAAAGTATTTTGTAATAACATAAATTCACATGCCATCCAAAATCCGGATAACATTTCTGCGGCGCTGTTTATTATTAATACATAAAATTCACTTGGCTAACATACTAGAATCGCTTTCGACGAACGACTTCGGAAACACGTGGTTCATCGGGTCTTCGTTCCAGGGCAGGCTGGCCATGTCGTCCTTGATGGACATGGGCGGCACGAAATGGGTTTGTACAAACTGGAAGCTCTGGATCTTTTTAGTCTTCAGGTTGAAGGTCTGTGTTTACATTTTATATGGAGTGGGGTATAGGTCTTTCTATAAGCGCGCCAGCGGCCGTGTCTCCACATAATTCTGAAAAGAAAATGAAACCGTATGCTAAATACAGGTAAAACCGACGGTACAGGTGAAGGATTTACAGGACGCGGATCTTCTACTGGCTGGTCGTGGCGGCGATAACACGTTGATGGGAACTATTTTAAATATTCTATTTTTACATTCACTCTAAGATTACAGGCGAGTGAATACATTACTGGTGATTGCTTCAGTCACAGCTCGATACCAAATTCTGATCTAATTACAGTTAAAAATTTACATTAATTTGTCTCAAAAACATCCACTCAATAATCGATTACTTCAATCACAGGAACATTTTAAAATGATATTTTCATTTTAATGCGTTCTTTACTTCTGTAACTATGTACATAAAGGACTCTATATTTTTATTTGTTAATTTTTTGAGATGTCATCAAATTATATCAATTCAGAAATGATAGTATTGTTTGTAGTAAAATCAGATCAACATAATTCTACCAAGAATTCATCAAGATTTCCGTAATCACGTATTTAACACAATCAGATACAACATAAACAAATCAAAATACTAAGTGAAACCAGCTTGTATATTTTATGCAACATAAGTTACCACGAGTACACAGACCGTAAATATCTCTATTTTTATTAAGCGGCCGTATTTTGACCGGAATAGACTATAAAACAGAACGTAGAAGTCATATTTGGAATAACTTCGCGCATTTCTTTCTTATGCTTAAATCTCAGAGTTTTAGTGAAGCGCGTAAATAATTTCCACTCTAGCAAGTGTATGCCAGAATATAATAACTTTACTAAATTGATATAATATTGAAATAGTTGAACATTCTCTTCATAATTTGTACATTTGTATATTTTGTAACATAAACAACTGTAAATGAAACCAACAAAAATAAGATAATTTTAGATTCGTTTTTACTGTTTCTGGGATCGCCGCCCTATTTATTTTCTTCTTAAACCACAAAAATAACAAAGTGTAGAAGAACTCCAAGGAAATGGCTATCTCTTTTCAAATAGAGAGTGATGCATCATAACTATATTATCTAAAAATTAAATATTACTAATATTATTTAATTGTAATTAATTAACTGTATAAAGATAGGATATATAATATAAATTGATTTTACTATTTTGGTAGAATTAGTTGCCCGTAATCCTTAACTACGTGTTATACAAAAAGAAATATATGCTTTCTACTCTGATGTGATACTATTCTTTACTGCAGACAAGATGTTAATACAAATTTCATAAAACTTTGATTTTATTCTAAGCACGTGGTAATGCACATTAAAGTATAAAATTAGAATATTGTAGAAATAAACGTTTTTTGGTCAAATTTGGTATTTTGTGGTCAATATTATTCTTGCATTGCTAAAACAGAATTTCTGCTCTAAGATATGATAATAAATTACTCGAAAATGTATTTGGTATCGGTCACCGCTCCATTTTAATGCAAATATCTGGTTTTCTAACGCAGCACATTTTAAATAACACATTTTGGTACTGGAAAATTCTTATAGCAGCTTCAAAGTGGTTTTGTTAAATATTTGTCATATATTCTACACGCAGCGCTGTTAGCTGTTACGTATGAATACTAAACATCAAGACATATTGCATTTGGCATTCAACATGCGTTGCAATAATACAACACATAAACTGTTTTGCATTATAGTTTGCTCTAAAACGCGAATAATAAATTATTTTGCGTTAAACCACCTCGAATACAATGAATGCTCATGCAAAAATGTAAAACTGCCTATAATCTTTGTCAACTGATATCGTTGCGCTAATCACGAAACTTTACTCATCCAACCTCCTAAGATATAGCTAAATTTGTTGTGGAAGGTAAAAGACCCTCAGGTTCAAAGAGCTGAACCAACATCAAAAGATCGACATGGCCAACGACAAGCCGTCGGCAACTTTTCATGATTAGTAAGCAGTTAGCGCTCAATTACTTCTGTAGAAGCGCAGATGATACGGCTAAACGAATTCATGTATATATTCGCGTTCATGAAGCAGCCGCGTTACATCCCTAAATGCTTGTGTTATGGGAAATACCTTAAATAGCGTAGCACACCCATTCTTCCAAACTCTGGAGTTATATCTTGCGAAAACTTATAATACTCCACTATTTTCGTTCAAATCGTGTGGTTACTGCTATAATTAAATAGGAACACACAATATTAATCTCGTTCCAGCATAAAATTGTCTTACGTTATTAACAATTTACCAGCGTTTTAATTATCATTTTGCGAATGTTGCAAAATTATTTTGTGAGAAGTAATATTTAGAGTCAAATCTGGTTGTAAGTGGTCAATAATATTCTAAAATTTGAATACTTGCGAGAAGTTGGTGGTCATCAATATTATATTGTTTGCAAGTACAGCAGCTCTTAGAGCTTCCGTCAAAACAACAACTAAAAAATATTTGATGTACATAACTTTGAAACCGGAATATCCAACGCGACACAGCATGAAAGTATACATGTACCACTTTCAATGGAAAACTAAATCTGAGATGATATTGCTGCATTATAAATTACTTTATTTTTACATAAAAAGCAAATACAAATTATGAAGAGTTCGCTCAAGTGTTTCGAGCATTTTCAATTCAGTTAAGTTTATATAGTATATCACATATTATCAATCAGCTTAACCTCAATCTCAATTCATCTTATTAGATCTCAACTCTACTCTATTTTTACATTCGCTCTAAGGAAATGTGATCAGAGAAAAAGGATGACCAGTATATCTACATATATGTATATCTATATATCTATATGTATATGTATATCTAGATGTAGATAAAAAATAATAAAAAACAATTTGAAAGTTTCAAATTGTATCTACATATACAATTTGACCATAGTAAACGTAGAATGAACATTTTGACCATCATCCAGGATACATTGGAATTAAATGAACATTTTGGGTTCTGCCCAATTTAGAAATGAACTTATTGGGTTATATTTATATAATTTAAAGTTTAAATTTTAAACTATACTTTAAACTATACTCTAACATTTATTGTTATATTAAAAACTTATATGTACATACCAAAAGGTTTGTAATACTGCCTCACTGAAGGTTGAAAACGGTAACCTCCTTCTGAGTGAAAATAAAGATAATGTAGTATAATATTCTATAATGAATTATTGAATTTCTCACAATCATATTCCAAATAATGAATAAATAGTATATTCTTTTTGTATAACACGTAGTTAAGGATTACGGGCAACTAATTCTACCAAAATAGTAAAATCAATTTATATTATATATATCTAGTCTGGCTACACGTTTGTTAAATAATCTACTGGCGGTACCGTTACATCTTACGTATGAATAACATAAATCTCATTTATTTCATTTGTGCCTGAGCGTAACAAGCGGACTCTTTCAAACTTTTCTTAAATTTATAACTGGTGAGAAGTTGTAGTTATTAATATTATATAATTTACAAGTTTAACAGTTCTTAAAGGTTTCACTCAAACAATAATTTTACAAAGAGTAGGTGTACAGAACTTAGAAACCAGATTTAATTACTGCTTCAACACAATATAAGTTTAAACAACTCAATTTCAGTGGAAAACCGAATGTGATATAATATATCTGCTCTATAAATTATTAATTATGTACACGAAAAGGCTAAAACAAATTAGAGTTAGGTTATGCCTTAACGTCTTGGTTTTATAGCTAGAAAAAATCATTAATTTTTTAAGTGAGATAGAATATTTATTATATCATATTACCATTTATCATTATCAATGTACATAATATCTTCTATAATCATAGTGTATTAACAATTATCAAATGGAATATAGTAGTAATCTAATTTATGTGATAAATATTTGTTGGTTGACAATGTTCAATATTAGTATTGTCAAAAGCTCAAAAATTTGAATAGCATAATAATAAATAAGTAAATATATTCTGCCCAATAATCTAATCATATGTTTATTTATGCTTAAGCAACTAAATCTTCTGATATACAACTATAAATGTAGTAAGTTAGTTAATTTGCTGTGTTTGGGTTTAATACATAAAAGCAAGATATATTAGATTCAGATATATTCGTGACTATTAATTATTCAATACTTACTGGTGCATTGATTTGTATGCAATGTGACATCGACGTATAAATTTCTCAACTCCAGTTTGTAGCGCACGGTATTTAAATCTCAGCGCTGATATTGAGATCGATTAGTACTGTATAAGTAACAAAAGTTAATATTTCTTTCAGATTTACGAGTAATTTTTCATCTGGTTTAATTAATCATGTTAATCAGTCCATTAAAATATTTACTATATCCTAATCATTATTAACTGGATTTAATAACCTTTCAAGTGTTTCAAACGGTTATATTTGTTCTAAGCTTTCAGTAGATATTCAAATATTGGTTAATTAATTTTCTGTATGTGTTCAAAATACTGTTAAGTTCGGATCTTCTTTGTTCATTGGTACTTTATCGTAAACGGAATCTTAAACTTGTGGAAATATTTGTAATAATAATTAATTTGTAACATATGGTTTGTGCTCTCATCAACCTTAGTTTTCAACATTACTTCAAAATGAAACTGTAATTTGCGAATACCCATTTGTTTTCAACGCCGTAGTAAATACTTGCGAGTGTGACTTAGGTTTCTTTTTGAATGTGACTTATTGTGTAAATGTCATCATGCAGTTTTCAATGGTTTAGAAGAATGCAACGGTTCTAGAAATCACTCTCAAAAATGAGATTCAGAAAACTGAAATTGAGCTCAAAACTGCATTTATCAGCCTTGAACAGCTTATTATGTTCAACATCACTGCCCTCACTCAGAATGTGAACAATAATGACAAAATACTTAACTAAAGTATTTAATCAATGAATGATACTATTCACAAAAATCTGAACGATTTAAGGATACAAAACGCGAATTAGATCAGCACTTTAACCGGATTCATCGAAAATAAGCACATTATAACCGTTAACACCTTGAAAACAAAAATGGACGAAAACCAACAGAACATAAAAAACAACTTCTCAGCTATTGCGAACACAATGGCTACTCAAACATATGTCAAAGCAGTTTACGACAGTTTGCTCGGGACTTTATCAACACAAGCATACCTCACAAGCGTGTACAACAACATAATGGCAGCTGTAAGCGTAGCAAACCCTTGTAAATCATGGCCAGGCTCTGTTAACGAAAACGGACTGTGTAAATGCACTTATTAAGGCTAAAGTGCTTTTTGCCCAAATTTCAACAGTTGTTGTAAATTTGATAGTTCCAGTTCCAGTTCTCACGCTTCAGGTAGTTCTTTTTATCATAGTTTACAATGCGCGAATGGCATATCTCGGTAGGCATCATCACAAAGCAGTGGTGAAGATTCTTATAGTAGAATTAACAGTATATGCGGATTTGCTAAATACTATACAAATTTGTGATAAGTTATAATAATTTTGAAATATATGATATATAATTATTTTACATATATTAATGATTAAGAAGTAAACGAAGAAGAAAAGTAAACGTGGAATCACCGATTCTCTTATCTACCAGGTTTGGAAAAAAGAAAGACCTAATCCCAACGGCATACCAAACTGCGGCGGGAAGAATTCGCCATACAACGATACAAACTGCAAAAGGGCTTAAGAACACCACATATGTGTTCATGATTAAAACATTGATAACATCGAACAAGTCCTAAGACAATATAAGGCAGTAAAAGTCTCAAATGACAATCATAATCGTCAATCGGTATTAAACCAGAGATTGTGATAAACTATCGAGGTAAAAGAATCTACATAGCCGTAGAGGTCGCATGGTATAAAGAATAACACTATAAAGCAAAGGTCAAACAGTTCTAAAAAATGGAATAGCTTGGATCTTTATGTGTAAATTTCAGTTTCTAGTGTGTTATGTAAATAGTTTCCGCGCAAAGCAAATATGTGATATACTATATAAACTTAACTGAATTGAAAATGCTCGAAACACTTGAGCGAACTCTTCATAATTTGTATTTGCTTTTTATGTAAAAATAAAGTAATTTATAATGCAGCAATATCATCTCAGATTTAGTTTTCCATTGAAAGTGGTACATGTATACTTTCATGCTGTGTCGCGTTGGATATTCCGGTTTCAAAGTTATGTACATCAAATATTTTTTAGTTGTTGTTTTGACGGAAGCTCTAAGAGCTGCTGTACTTGCAAACAATATAATATTGATGACCACCAACTTCTCGCAAGTATTCAAATTTTAGAATATTATTGACCACTTACAACCAGATTTGACTCTAAATATTACTTCTCACAAAATAATTTTGCAACATTCGCAAAATGATAATTAAAACGCTGGTAAATTGTTAATAACGTAAGACAATTTTATGCTGGAACGAGATTAATATTGTGTGTTCCTATTTAATTATAGCAGTAACCACACGATTTGAACGAAAATAGTGGAGTATTATAAGTTTTCGCAAGATATAACTCCAGAGTTTGGAAGAATGGGTGTGCTACGCTATTTAAGGTATTTCCCATAACACAAGCATTTAGGGATGTAACGCGGCTGCTTCATGAACGCGAATATATACATGAATTCGTTTAGCCGTATCATCTGCGCTTCTACAGAAGTAATTGAGCGCTAACTGCTTACTAATCATGAAAAGTTGCCGACGGCTTGTCGTTGGCCATGTCGATCTTTTGATGTCGGTTCAGCTCTTTGAACCTGAGGGTCTTTTACCTTCCACAACAAATTTAGCTATATCTTAGGAGGTTGGATGAGTAAAGTTTCGTGATTAGCGCAACGATATCAGTTGACAAAGATTATAGGCAGTTTTACATTTTTGCATGAGCATTCATTGTATTCGAGGTGGTTTAACGCAAAATAATTTATTATTCGCGTTTTAGAGCAAACTATAATGCAAAACAGTTTATGTGTTGTATTATTGCAACGCATGTTGAATGCCAAATGCAATATGTCTTGATGTTTAGTATTCATACGTAACAGCTAACAGCGCTGCGTGTAGAATATATGACAAATATTTAACAAAACCACTTTGAAGCTGCTATAAGAATTTTCCAGTACCAAAATGTGTTATTTAAAATGTGCTGCGTTAGAAAACCAGATATTTGCATTAAAATGGAGCGGTGACCGATACCAAATACATTTTCGAGTAATTTATTATCATATCTTAGAGCAGAAATTCTGTTTTAGCAATGCAAGAATAATATTGACCACAAAATACCAAATTTGACCAAAAAACGTTTATTTCTACAATATTCTAATTTTATACTTTAATGTGCATTACCACGTGCTTAGAATAAAATCAAAGTTTTATGAAATTTGTATTAACATCTTGTCTGCAGTAAAGAATAGTATCACATCAGAGTAGAAAGCATATATTTCTTTTTGTATAACACGTAGTTAAGGATTACGGGCAACTAATTCTACCAAAATAGTAAAATCAATTTATATTATATATCCTATCTTTATACAGTTAATTAATTACAATTAAATAATATTAGTAATATTTAATTTTTAGATAATATAGTTATGATGCATCACTCTCTATTTGAAAAGAGATAGCCATTTCCTTGGAGTTCTTCTACACTTTGTTATTTTTGTGGTTTAAGAAGAAAATAAATAGGGCGGCGATCCCAGAAACAGTAAAAACGAATCTAAAATTATCTTATTTTTGTTGGTTTCATTTACAGTTGTTTATGTTACAAAATATACCATACACACTTTAAGTAATATATCGAAATTGAGTATGGAATATTATGCATTAGAAGAATACATAATTACTTAAATGAAACATACAGTGAAACCAGCTTGTATATTTTATGCAACATAAGTTACCACGAGTACACAGACCGTAAATATCTCTATTTTTATTAAGCGGCCGTATTTTGACCGGAATAGACTATAAAACAGAACGTAGAAGTCATATTTGGAATAACTTCGCGCATTTCTTTCTTATGCTTAAATCTCAGAGTTTTAGTGAAGCGCGTAAATAATTTCCACTCTAGCAAGTGTATGCCAGAATATAATAACTTTACTAAATTGATATAATATTGAAATAGTTGAACATTCTCTTCATAATTTGTACTAACTTGTTATAAACTATAAATTTATGTCAACTAGACTAATACATAAAGTATTATACATTCAATATATCATATAATCAATATACCAATAATCAATATCAACTAACAAGTTGTATTATATCGGATTTCGGGTTGAATTGATAATAACTGGGAAATACCTTAAATAGCGTAGCACACCCATTCTTCCAAACTCTGGAGTTATATCTTGCGAAAACTTATAATACTCCACTATTTTCGTTCAAATCGTGTGGTTACTGCTATAATTAAATAGGAACACACAATATTAATCTCGTTCCAGCATAAAATTGTCTTACGTTATTAACAATTTACCAGCGTTTTAATTATCATTTTGCGAATGTTGCAAAATTATTTTGTGAGAAGTAATATTTAGAGTCAAATCTGGTTGTAAGTGGTCAATAATATTCTAAAATTTGAATACTTGCGAGAAGTTGGTGGTCATCAATATTATATTGTTTGCAAGTACAGCAGCTCTTAGAGCTTCCGTCAAAACAACAACTAAAAAATATTTGATGTACATAACTTTGAAACCGGAATATCCAACGCGACACAGCATGAAAGTATACATGTACCACTTTCAATGGAAAACTAAATCTGAGATGATATTGCTGCATTATAAATTACTTTATTTTTACATAAAAAGCAAATACAAATTATGAAGAGTTCGCTCAAGTGTTTCGAGCATTTTCAATTCAGTTAAGTTTATATAGTATATCACATATTATCAATCAGCTTAACCTCAATCTCAATTCATCTTATTAGATCTCAACTCTACTCTATTTTTACATTCGCTCTAAGGAAATGTGATCAGAGAAAAAGGATGACCAGTATATCTACATATATGTATATCTATATATCTATATGTATATGTATATCTAGATGTAGATAAAAAATAATAAAAAACAATTTGAAAGTTTCAAATTGTATCTACATATACAATTTGACCATAGTAAACGTAGAATGAACATTTTGACCATCATCCAGGATACATTGGAATTAAATGAACATTTTGGGTTCTGCCCAATTTAGAAATGAACTTATTGGGTTATATTTATATAATTTAAAGTTTAAATTTTAAACTATACTTTAAACTATACTCTAACATTTATTGTTATATTAAAAACTTATATGTACATACCAAAAGGTTTGTAATACTGCCTCACTGAAGGTTGAAAACGGTAACCTCCTTCTGAGTGAAAATAAAGATAATGTAGTATAATATTCTATAATGAATTATTGAATTTCTCACAATCATATTCCAAATAATGAATAAATAGTATATTCTTTTTGTATAACACGTAGTTAAGGATTACGGGCAACTAATTCTACCAAAATAGTAAAATCAATTTATATTATATATATCTAGTCTGGCTACACGTTTGTTAAATAATCTACTGGCGGTACCGTTACATCTTACGTATGAATAACATAAATCTCATTTATTTCATTTGTGCCTGAGCGTAACAAGCGGACTCTTTCAAACTTTTCTTAAATTTATAACTGGTGAGAAGTTGTAGTTATTAATATTATATAATTTACAAGTTTAACAGTTCTTAAAGGTTTCACTCAAACAATAATTTTACAAAGAGTAGGTGTACAGAACTTAGAAACCAGATTTAATTACTGCTTCAACACAATATAAGTTTAAACAACTCAATTTCAGTGGAAAACCGAATGTGATATAATATATCTGCTCTATAAATTATTAATTATGTACACGAAAAGGCTAAAACAAATTAGAGTTAGGTTATGCCTTAACGTCTTGGTTTTATAGCTAGAAAAAATCATTAATTTTTTAAGTGAGATAGAATATTTATTATATCATATTACCATTTATCATTATCAATGTACATAATATCTTCTATAATCATAGTGTATTAACAATTATCAAATGGAATATAGTAGTAATCTAATTTATGTGATAAATATTTGTTGGTTGACAATGTTCAATATTAGTATTGTCAAAAGCTCAAAAATTTGAATAGCATAATAATAAATAAGTAAATATATTCTGCCCAATAATCTAATCATATGTTTATTTATGCTTAAGCAACTAAATCTTCTGATATACAACTATAAATGTAGTAAGTTAGTTAATTTGCTGTGTTTGGGTTTAATACATAAAAGCAAGATATATTAGATTCAGATATATTCGTGACTATTAATTATTCAATACTTACTGGTGCATTGATTTGTATGCAATGTGACATCGACGTATAAATTTCTCAACTCCAGTTTGTAGCGCACGGTATTTAAATCTCAGCGCTGATATTGAGATCGATTAGTACTGTATAAGTAACAAAAGTTAATATTTCTTTCAGATTTACGAGTAATTTTTCATCTGGTTTAATTAATCATGTTAATCAGTCCATTAAAATATTTACTATATCCTAATCATTATTAACTGGATTTAATAACCTTTCAAGTGTTTCAAACGGTTATATTTGTTCTAAGCTTTCAGTAGATATTCAAATATTGGTTAATTAATTTTCTGTATGTGTTCAAAATACTGTTAAGTTCGGATCTTCTTTGTTCATTGGTACTTTATCGTAAACGGAATCTTAAACTTGTGGAAATATTTGTAATAATAATTAATTTGTAACATATGGTTTGTGCTCTCATCAACCTTAGTTTTCAACATTACTTCAAAATGAAACTGTAATTTGCGAATACCCATTTGTTTTCAACGCCGTAGTAAATACTTGCGAGTGTGACTTAGGTTTCTTTTTGAATGTGACTTATTGTGTAAATGTCATCATGCAGTTTTCAATGGTTTAGAAGAATGCAACGGTTCTAGAAATCACTCTCAAAAATGAGATTCAGAAAACTGAAATTGAGCTCAAAACTGCATTTATCAGCCTTGAACAGCTTATTATGTTCAACATCACTGCCCTCACTCAGAATGTGAACAATAATGACAAAATACTTAACTAAAGTATTTAATCAATGAATGATACTATTCACAAAAATCTGAACGATTTAAGGATACAAAACGCGAATTAGATCAGCACTTTAACCGGATTCATCGAAAATAAGCACATTATAACCGTTAACACCTTGAAAACAAAAATGGACGAAAACCAACAGAACATAAAAAACAACTTCTCAGCTATTGCGAACACAATGGCTACTCAAACATATGTCAAAGCAGTTTACGACAGTTTGCTCGGGACTTTATCAACACAAGCATACCTCACAAGCGTGTACAACAACATAATGGCAGCTGTAAGCGTAGCAAACCCTTGTAAATCATGGCCAGGCTCTGTTAACGAAAACGGACTGTGTAAATGCACTTATTAAGGCTAAAGTGCTTTTTGCCCAAATTTCAACAGTTGTTGTAAATTTGATAGTTCCAGTTCCAGTTCTCACGCTTCAGGTAGTTCTTTTTATCATAGTTTACAATGCGCGAATGGCATATCTCGGTAGGCATCATCACAAAGCAGTGGTGAAGATTCTTATAGTAGAATTAACAGTATATGCGGATTTGCTAAATACTATACAAATTTGTGATAAGTTATAATAATTTTGAAATATATGATATATAATTATTTTACATATATTAATGATTAAGAAGTAAACGAAGAAGAAAAGTAAACGTGGAATCACCGATTCTCTTATCTACCAGGTTTGGAAAAAAGAAAGACCTAATCCCAACGGCATACCAAACTGCGGCGGGAAGAATTCGCCATACAACGATACAAACTGCAAAAGGGCTTAAGAACACCACATATGTGTTCATGATTAAAACATTGATAACATCGAACAAGTCCTAAGACAATATAAGGCAGTAAAAGTCTCAAATGACAATCATAATCGTCAATCGGTATTAAACCAGAGATTGTGATAAACTATCGAGGTAAAAGAATCTACATAGCCGTAGAGGTCGCATGGTATAAAGAATAACACTATAAAGCAAAGGTCAAACAGTTCTAAAAAATGGAATAGCTTGGATCTTTATGTGTAAATTTCAGTTTCTAGTGTGTTATGTAAATAGTTTCCGCGCAAAGCAAATATGTGATATACTATATAAACTTAACTGAATTGAAAATGCTCGAAACACTTGAGCGAACTCTTCATAATTTGTATTTGCTTTTTATGTAAAAATAAAGTAATTTATAATGCAGCAATATCATCTCAGATTTAGTTTTCCATTGAAAGTGGTACATGTATACTTTCATGCTGTGTCGCGTTGGATATTCCGGTTTCAAAGTTATGTACATCAAATATTTTTTAGTTGTTGTTTTGACGGAAGCTCTAAGAGCTGCTGTACTTGCAAACAATATAATATTGATGACCACCAACTTCTCGCAAGTATTCAAATTTTAGAATATTATTGACCACTTACAACCAGATTTGACTCTAAATATTACTTCTCACAAAATAATTTTGCAACATTCGCAAAATGATAATTAAAACGCTGGTAAATTGTTAATAACGTAAGACAATTTTATGCTGGAACGAGATTAATATTGTGTGTTCCTATTTAATTATAGCAGTAACCACACGATTTGAACGAAAATAGTGGAGTATTATAAGTTTTCGCAAGATATAACTCCAGAGTTTGGAAGAATGGGTGTGCTACGCTATTTAAGGTATTTCCCAGTTATTATCAATTCAACCCGAAATCCGATATAATACAACTTGTTAGTTGATATTGATTATTGGTATATTGATTATATGATATATTGAATGTATAATACTTTATGTATTAGTCTAGTTGACATAAATTTATAGTTTATAACAAGTTAGTACAAATTATGAAGAGAATGTTCAACTATTTCAATATTATATCAATTTAGTAAAGTTATTATATTCTGGCATACACTTGCTAGAGTGAAAATTATTTACGCGCTTCACTAAAACTCTGAGATTTAAGCATAAGAAAGAAATGCGCGAAGTTATTCCAAATATGACTTCTACGTTCTGTTTTATAGTCTATTCCGGTCAAAATACGGCCGCTTAATAAAAATAGAGATATTTACGGTCTGTGTACTCGTGGTAACTTATGTTGCATAAAATATACAAGCTGGTTTCACTGTATGTTTCATTTAAGTAATTATGTATTCTTCTAATGCATAATATTCCATACTCAATTTCGATATATTACTTAAAGTGTGTATGGTATATTTTGTAACATAAACAACTGTAAATGAAACCAACAAAAATAAGATAATTTTAGATTCGTTTTTACTGTTTCTGGGATCGCCGCCCTATTTATTTTCTTCTTAAACCACAAAAATAACAAAGTGTAGAAGAACTCCAAGGAAATGGCTATCTCTTTTCAAATAGAGAGTGATGCATCATAACTATATTATCTAAAAATTAAATATTACTAATATTATTTAATTGTAATTAATTAACTGTATAAAGATAGGATATATAATATAAATTGATTTTACTATTTTGGTAGAATTAGTTGCCCGTAATCCTTAACTACGTGTTATACAAAAAGAAATATATGCTTTCTACTCTGATGTGATACTATTCTTTACTGCAGACAAGATGTTAATACAAATTTCATAAAACTTTGATTTTATTCTAAGCACGTGGTAATGCACATTAAAGTATAAAATTAGAATATTGTAGAAATAAACGTTTTTTGGTCAAATTTGGTATTTTGTGGTCAATATTATTCTTGCATTGCTAAAACAGAATTTCTGCTCTAAGATATGATAATAAATTACTCGAAAATGTATTTGGTATCGGTCACCGCTCCATTTTAATGCAAATATCTGGTTTTCTAACGCAGCACATTTTAAATAACACATTTTGGTACTGGAAAATTCTTATAGCAGCTTCAAAGTGGTTTTGTTAAATATTTGTCATATATTCTACACGCAGCGCTGTTAGCTGTTACGTATGAATACTAAACATCAAGACATATTGCATTTGGCATTCAACATGCGTTGCAATAATACAACACATAAACTGTTTTGCATTATAGTTTGCTCTAAAACGCGAATAATAAATTATTTTGCGTTAAACCACCTCGAATACAATGAATGCTCATGCAAAAATGTAAAACTGCCTATAATCTTTGTCAACTGATATCGTTGCGCTAATCACGAAACTTTACTCATCCAACCTCCTAAGATATAGCTAAATTTGTTGTGGAAGGTAAAAGACCCTCAGGTTCAAAGAGCTGAACCGACATCAAAAGATCGACATGGCCAACGACAAGCCGTCGGCAACTTTTCATGATTAGTAAGCAGTTAGCGCTCAATTACTTCTGTAGAAGCGCAGATGATACGGCTAAACGAATTCATGTATATATTCGCGTTCATGAAGCAGCCGCGTTACATCCCTAAATGCTTGTGTTATGGGAAATACCTTAAATAGCGTAGCACACCCATTCTTCCAAACTCTGGAGTTATATCTTGCGAAAACTTATAATACTCCACTATTTTCGTTCAAATCGTGTGGTTACTGCTATAATTAAATAGGAACACACAATATTAATCTCGTTCCAGCATAAAATTGTCTTACGTTATTAACAATTTACCAGCGTTTTAATTATCATTTTGCGAATGTTGCAAAATTATTTTGTGAGAAGTAATATTTAGAGTCAAATCTGGTTGTAAGTGGTCAATAATATTCTAAAATTTGAATACTTGCGAGAAGTTGGTGGTCATTAATATTATATTGTTTGCAAGTACAGCAGCTCTTAGAGCTTCCGTCAAAACAACAACTAAAGAATATTTGATGTACGGTAAAGTCTCACAAGTACACTAGGTACCGAGTCTCACGAATAGTACTAAGGAAAATGAATAGTTTATTTGTCATTTCATGTGGTTTTCAGATATTGTAAGATATCTCACGAATAGAACAGAGTTGATGACGAAAAGACCAAACCTAATTACAAATAAATATCAGAATTTGAACCACCTGATAAAGGTCAGAACATCATATATAAAAATAATTTTATTTGTCTTTTGTTAAGATTCAATTAAAATCACTCATCAATATTAATAGTTATATTTTTTGAACTTATTCTTAAAACCTCAAAAACATTCTAGTCGAATAGTTTTTTTGTTTTTTGTTTTTTCTTATAAATTTTTGCATCTAAATCGATTATTATCATCGAACAGTCTTTTATGTAACATATTTAATCATTTACCAAGTATGGAATGGTACGCGTTTATTAAATCAAAGAATAAAAATTGATTAAACAGATGAATTACAATGGTTATTACAAATAGAACAAAGTGGTTGGCAAATAAGACTAAACTAGATATCTCACGAATAAGCTTTGGAAATCAATAGTCTATTCGTCATTTGTACTCTGTTCTATTTGTGAGACTCGGTACCTAGTGTACTTGTGAGACTTTACCGAACATAACTTTGAAACCGGAATATCCAACGCGACACAGCATGAAAGTATACATGTACCACTTTCAATGGAAAACTAAATCTGAGATGATATTGCTGCATTATAAATTACTTTATTTTTACATAAAAAGCAAATACAAATTATGAAGAGTATTAATTGAGAGTTTCTTAAACGGAAACGGTTTAGCCTACTAACTATACTATAAGTATAGAAAGTACATAATTGTAAGTTATAAAGATGCTTTATATGTCTTACCTCAACCAATGCTTAAAATATCTTAAAATCTAAATATAAATCCTAACAAAAACACTACCACAAACATAAATATATAATCGACATTAAAAATTGAGCCTTACACGTACTGATGATAAGGTTACAGTTAAGTGAGTCATTTTATTATTAAATAAACTTTACATGATATTTAGTACATTTTTATTTAACTTGTTTAAATAATTGCTTTAGGTGATATGCATCTGGAATTAATATTTTAAATAGTATACATAAATAGTATATTATGTTAAAAGATTATGCTGAAGATAGAATGATTAAATTGAGCTGAGTATTGTTGAGGTAACAGTACAACTATAGAATTCTAGAAGCTTTTGCGTTAAACTTTTGTTTCAGAAAGATATGAAATCTCCAATCAAAAAAGTGCTGCAAAGCCTAAATAAACACTGAAACTTTGAAAAAGCCCAAGGACTAATAAGAGTCCACATAAACAGCAGAAAAAAGCAAGGATAAACTGGAGACGCAAAAAGCACCTTTATAACTTATAATTATGTACTTTCTAGATGTATAGTCTATAAATAAGTGATTACAATTCATTACACATATATATTATAAAATGTTGTATTTATGTTTTTATACTTTTGAAAAATATTCTGTTATTTATTAAATTTGTGTATCAATATCTATGTTACCACATCATAACTGTGTCAATAATGAGCAGAAGCTACAAAAAGCAGGAGTGGACAGATGCAGACAGAGATAAATTGATAGCGTTGACTGAGTCGTACAGGAAAAATAAGTAGTAGATTGATTGGCCGAAAATCGCGTCTCAGATGAGCAATAGGTCTGATACGCAGTGTAAATCGTACTACGCGAACATAATCAAGCCGAAATTGGATACGGAGATCAGGGAAAATCATTCGTGGACCAAAACGGAGATATTCTCTCTCTGGGTCCTGGGCGTGAACTACAACGCCGATTTTAACATCGTGAAGAGCACCATAACCGAGGTCTTCACTGATCTCACCGTTAAGCAATTACAGAGCTAGTGGCACTAAATTGTGAAAAAGCAGCGTACGTATTACGAATTATTCAAATAGATTCTCCAAAATCCGGTTCAAGTTTAAAGGCTCTCAAAAAAGGAGTTCATTAATTCTTCTTTAATAGTTCGTGTAGCATATAATAGAAAATTACTAATCGATTTGAAGTTCTTTCAGAAGAAAACGTGTTTGATAAACGATAACGGGAGACCGGTTGATTTGATGGAGATAAAAGCGATTGAGCAGTTCTTCTTGGATTTAAATGTAAATTAACTGAGAGAGATTTACATTAAGGAGCACGAAAGGAGGGGAATCGAGGACAAGCACGAGAACTTCTGAATTGTAATATGTTTAAATAAAATGAGTAAATAGACTTATTGTTCTTTTCAACTATATTTAAAGTCTTTAAATGAATACGATATTTAGAATCTTTCATTGATAACGTTGTAAATTACATCTCAGGATCCTTTTCTTTTATCTCACCATTCTATATTAATCAAGATCAAAACAAAAATAATAAGAAGGCTGTGATTTGCAATTATAAATTATATTTTATTAACAATTGTAGAGATAAGGTCAATGTCCTACTAAATATGGTTAGAAGATCAAAATTCATTTTTTCTCCGTAATTATTCGTTCAAATATAGTACATCTTCGCAAAGAACGTGTCCAGTAATCATTTCAAAAGACTGTGTTTTCAACAATTTCTGGAAATGGGACAAAGTCGTTATTTACATCAATAACTACGATGTATTTTCCTGGCGTATTTGTACTAGCGTTAGGCATTCTTCGCTTTCTAGCCCTTTTCCTGGAATCTTTATAGAATTCTGAGTAAAAGTATTTTGTAATAACATAAATTCACATGCCATCCAAAATCCGGACAACATTTCTGCGGCGATATTTATTATTAATACATAAAATTCACTTGGCTAACATACTAGAATCGCTTTCGACGAACGACTTCGGAAACACGTGGTTCATCGGGTCTTCGTTCCACGGCAGGCTGGCCATGTCGTCCTTGATGGACATGGGCGGCACGAAATGGGTCTGGACGAACTGGAAGCTCTGGATCTTCTTGGTCTTCAGGTTGAAGGTCTGTGTTTACATTTTATATGGAGTGGGGTATAGGTCTTTCTATAAGCGCGCCAGCAGCCGTGTCTTCACATAATTCTGAAAAGAAAATGAAACCGTATGCTAAATACAGGTATAACCGACGGTACAGGTGAAGGATTTACAGGACGCTGATCTTCTACTGGCTGGTCGTGGCGGCGATAACACGTTGATGGGAACTATTTTAAATATTCTATTTTTACATTCACTCTAAGATTACAGGCGAAAGAATACATTACTGGTGATTGCTTCAATCACAGCTCGATACCAAATTCTGATCTAATTACAGTTAAAATTTTACATTAATTTGTAGTAAAATCAGATCAACATAATTCTACCAAGAATTCGTCAAGATTTCCATAATCACTTATTCAACATGTAATCAGATACAACATAAACAAATCAAAATACTATTTTGAATTCTATTTTGTGGTTTTTGAATTCTATATAGGTTATGTGGTTTTTGATTCTGAATCCTCAATACTTAGATATTCAAATGCTTAACCTCAATCTTAATTCATCTTGGTAGATCTAAATTCTGAGTTAACAGATTGTCAATTATATCCCGAAACAAGATAATAACACAAGATAATATCTTACTATGTAATATCTTTAATTCAAAAGAGACCAGCAACTACCAGAAATGAAACATAAATAATTGATTTAGTTAATATTTGATGTTACAAGATCGTCATAGTAGACTACTTTGAGAATATTTTACTTTGGCTTTCAAAAGCGAAACATAACATAACTTGATGATCTCAGCATAAACATATTTAAGAGTAATATAAAATAACTCACAGCGGCAAAAATAAACTATTCCGGCCAACTTTAGATCTCAATTACAGATTGTCAATTTTGATCAGAAACAAGATAATATATCCCTTTCTCGAGAGCACAAACGAACGACAGTGACTGACTTTCGAAAACAAAACAGGGTCTTATACACAATATCTTATACACAGAATCACAAACTATATATCCTTGAAGACGAGACATGATTAGTTTGTTTTATTGTGTAACTAAGTTGTGGGAAGAATTAACTTTATAGAAACTTATAGTAATTTTTAGATATACATACCAATATTGTGTGTAAGATATTAAACATATACGTATTTATTCATTATATTTATATATATTTATGAATATACAGTAAAAACAGTGATTATATAAATCAAACTATTTTAGTTATTTATGTTTTGTGTAATATAACTCATATTAGTCAATTACCAATAATTTTAGAAGTCATGTTTAATAAATATTATCTTATTATTAAACATAATGTTATACATGATGATATTTTAATAAACAAATGATATTTTTGATTCTACATGTACGTACATGTTATTATGATCATTAATTTCACCAATATCAAATCTAAAAATATTAACAATGAAATACAAATTATATTTTGTAATTAGCGAGGTTATTTTTCATATTATTGCATTTTCTTCTAATGTCAACCACATCACAAAAATGTTCATCCTATCATTGTAAGTTAACACTTTTAAGTAATGCTTTTCTCCAGCTTCTTCAATACAGGGTAATAGGCTCACTCGTCGCATGACTCTTACTCTTTAGCCGAATCCACTGATGAATATGATTCCAAACGATAATATGTGTATGGTGCTTGATAAAAAGCTTTCATTAGCCCAAATATTGTTATTTTCTCCAACTAACGGAGTAATTACAATTCCAAATATTAAATTCACTTATTAATTCAACAAGTCCATTTCATTAACGTATAAATTTCCTTCACTGGCTGATTATGATAAAACTCTTGACGTTACTCACGCTGGTTATTCCGTTTTACTTGATAACGAGTACAACATTTCAGGCTCCGTTTCATCCGTTTACCACGTTCGTTCGAATTAGACGTCTTGTTTCTCCTCTTCAAGTTTCATTTACGCTTACATGGTCCCCCTATTTGCATTTCAGGTTGAGCCAGTATTTTGCGATGTTGTAAATTTTGTTCCATTTATGGAATTCATGATTGATGGAATTTGGGAAGAAATTGAAGTAAGACCACTTGAAGTCGGGAATGTTTACTAGGACGATGACACATACTCAAATGGGCACATTGACTTCTAAAATGTAAAATACTACGTTATTGACACTGTAAGTGATAGCGAGAAAGCAAAATACAGCGAACATGACAGATAACAAATATAAAAAGTCGGAAAATATTTTTCACACCACAAAGATGTAAAAGTTAGACTCAGTCTGAGATATTCAGTGGGACCTGCAGTTGCAGCTATTACAAATATTGCAGACTATAAGTTTTCGGCTGATTTGTTTAACTGTTACGATGAAACTGTTGCCAGAGCATCATTAAACGAGGATAATCTCATGATTAAATCCGGTCTGAGGTAATAATTTGAATGTCTAAATGTAAGCAGCTCGCACATGTATTTCGAGTATTCTAAGGTGATTCTCGGTTTAATGAGCTAGGTAAAAATTGATGTAATTGTGCAAACGAGCGCGAAGGACTACTAATTTTCGTAAACGGTGCCAATAAATCAGTTCTTGGCCCTTCCGTATTCAAAATTCATGATTGACAGCGCATAGTTAAGAGAGTTGATGGACTACAACGACACCATTGAGAACAAGGTCCAGGTATTTTATGAGTTGCAAGATTCGCGAAGCAACTACCTGTACGATTTCAACACTAAACCGATGGACCTAATGCGCACGTGCATAAAGAAGCGCGTCCTCCACTATTTTAGGAACCACACTGACATAGCAGTGTGGGCCAAGGGCGATTACAGGTGCAAGTAACGCACAAACGTGAGCCAAACGGTTCATTTTAGGGGGTTTACCCTTGAAAATGACGGTTCTTATTCATTGAGGTAGTCAAACGATTTACAAATAACGCAGAATTACGCGGTTCCAGTTAACACATTTTCAGTTTCGTGCGCTTAGGATTTAACACAAAGTCAGAAGGAGTGCTAAAAGAACAGGGAAATAATGATCAGCCGTGAGAAGAGGAAGGAAATGGTATTCTACATTGAAAGTACGATGGAGTACAACGAAATAATATACTACTCAATTGAATACACGAATGTCGTGTGGAAATGGGTCGGAATCGTTTCAGGGTGTCTCGTAATGGTATTTATCGTAGTTGGAGCTACTTTTAGCTAACAAAATAAATGAGTGTTTGATAAATTCGAGTTTCTTATAACTTATTGTAACTATACCCACTTAACCTTATCAACAATCCATCTTTATCTCAATAGGACGCGTAGATTGAATACGTAGATTATGGTTTCAAAATACAATAATATACAATACTTATTTAATAATCGATAATAATATTGACGTCTATTTTGCAATATAATAAGCCAGTTTAAACACATTTTGGATTGTTAAACATTTGATTTTAAACTCTTTTTGATAAATCTTATATTTAATCCAATTTCAGCACCTCATTAAACTTATATCACAATTAAATTAATTCCACTCCAGTTTTAATGCAAACAGCAACTGATACCGCAAAACTGCCCCAATAATCTCAGGAGCAGAAGGAACTACAACACGATGAGGACTTCAGAACTAAGGTCAAAACACGACTTGCTGAACAAGTCTTGAATGGAAATTAATTGATTTTATCGCTAAACTTGTTTGTTCCACAATTCGTTGCTTTACTCTTCGAGGTGATCATAAGCTTCGTTTCTGCTTATTTCCAAAGCAAATACTTCGGTGAAGTTTACTACGAATCAGCTTTGTATTATTTGCCATATATTCAAATCGTTTAAAAATTCCTTCCATACGCACTAGCCTAAATGCACGCTATAAACGTTCAAAAATTGATCATACAAAACAAAAAAGAAGAAATAGTTGAATTAAACAACAACCACTTCAGAATACAACTTGTTTATGGTATCATACTCAGTATTGCCGGAATTGTTGGCATCATGCTTCTTAAAAAATTCGACGCATTCCAAACATACGCTGCCGTTTAAGGAATATTCTAACCCATATGCACAGCGTTCTCAATGTGTTACTCCTTAATATTTGCCATGGAAAATAGAAGATTACTAGTTATATCCCTTATAAGCGCTCGTCCAGTTATTTAAATCATGATAGAGGCTTATGCGTATTCCTTCTATGATGCAGCTGAAACCGATGCTGCTTAAAAATTAACAACTAACTTCCCAACAACTTTAGGTGCCACTATATCATATGTTTTAATGGCTGTTTGGATAGTGTGGCTCAATTATGGTAAGACAATGCTTGGTGTTACTAATCTTAATGAATATCCATTAAAAGATGTTATGAAACCAATTAATTTCTGTAGCAAAGGTTTCTTCAAACAGTTTTTCAAATATTCGTTAGCCCTATTATCAGCTATTACAAATATCGCATATCCAGTATCAATTATAGTATCAGTTCAAGATGTTGTAAAGGTTTACAAAGATGCAGATACTATCGTTGAAATGTAGTTCAAGCTATTTGTATTTTTCTATTTCGGTTAGATATTTAGAATTGCCGCTACAAGCCTTAATTATATGTACACTCATATCGCAATAAATAATCAGTTAGCTGAAAATTTCAAGAGAATTAATTCAACATTGGTCACTATTATTGTGCTTTCGGGAATAGTCAATGTACTATTGTTCTTTTTAATGACATAAACCAATTTGATTGATACTTTCTCAGGAACATCTCATTCAATTTCATTAACTAATACACTTTTATATGCTGGTTTATCAGGTTTTGGTTAAACAATTACTGAAGTAGTCATAACTGATAGTATCATTGATTCAAGCTATGTCCTTCTTTTAGTCCTTCCAATATTTAAATTTATTCAATTATTTATTGGAGCTGATTATCTTAAAACGAAAATTGGAGATGAGGCTGATTTTGTTATGGTACTATTCTTCACAGAAATGAATTCTACTGGTTGTGCTGTTGTAATATTATTAATAAATATAGTAAAGAACTATTTGAAGAATAGAAAAATCAACAAAGGAAAGAAAAAGGATAACAAGAAATAAAGCCTTGATGAACAGCTTGCAGCATTAAAGTGATGAATAAAATATTGAATACACATAATATTGTATGAATTTATAAAGGCGTTATATGTGAAATTCACATAATGTGAAAGTTAAACACAATATATAAAATGGTATGATACACATTAAGAAGATGCTTTGATCATATATTTATTCAATAATATTCAATAATGCATTATATCACTTATATGCATTATATCACATATTATATCACTATGAGTTAACTTATTGGATTCAGTTCTGTAGAATTTTTTTACTGACTCTAGGCATGACTAGTTATAGAGATAACAATCCATCTAAAATATTTTTGGCGATATCTTTCATATTTATTATAACACTTTAATATTTCAAAATATCAGGCTTTATCAATGCTCTGTATTATCTAACTATTATTTCCACTTCTAACATCAAAATGGGATCATATTTGGAACAACCCGATTAGAAATTGAATATTAAGGACAAATCCGTTATCATCATAGCGAATACTAAATTGTTAAATAACATTTCTGAATACGACAAGGCGATGATTGATAAGTATCAAAGCCAGATTATAAATGAAACCCTTTAAATATAATATAACAGATAAATAAATAGCTTAAAATTCATGCAATTTTTAAATATACATAAGTTAGTGCTATGTAAGTGCCAAAATATTATTCCAAAGTTAGAAAGTTAGACTATATCGATATTAAAAATTATATGCTGTAATATTTAAAGCGTAAAAGATATGCAACTAGATAACTTAGAAGTTTTAGAACTTTTTAATGACGAGAGAAAAGAAGCTGAGACATTGGCTCAGGAAATTGTTATGTTTTATAAACTAAAAGTACTCCGTCTTGAAAGATTGATAGTCGATATAACACCACTCTAAGAAATGATAAATCTCACTCAACTTACTTTGTATAGTTGTCAGATACGCAATATCGAAGCCTTAAAACCACTTGTTAACTTGAAAGAATTACATCTAGGATATAATTACAACATTGATATCACTGCACTTTAGTTCTTAAAAACACTTATTAAACTGTCATTAACATCTTGCTGTTTGATCAGCTTAGATATTATAGAACCGCTCACAAATTTGTAAGAATTAGATATTAGCTATAATAAAATAGTCTACATAGCCCAATTAAGGAGCTGAAAAAAATATTTCTATTAGATACTGAAAATAACTATATTATAGATTCACAAACGATTTAACAACATCCAAAGTTCAAGAGTTTCAAATTATAATTATTAGATTAACAAAGGCCAACAGAAGAACTTCTTAAAACAGCTAACAAGTTGAGAGACATCCACAATCCAATTAGTTCTCTAAAGTAAATGTGTAAGAAAGCTAGTTATTTTAAACATGTAAACATCATAATTTTCAGATAGAAAATTACTCGCCAGTTATAAGATGCATACAGTAGTCACGAACAATTTCTCACTCGAGCTGTCTTACTCTTTCAAAAGATTAACCCGTTTGAAGATTGCCAGTGAAGATAAGTATGCTATTATGTTTCAATTTAAATCATTCAATGAGACCAGCTGAACAACGTAATATATTTTATCGGAAAACACTTAAATAATTTAACCGCCGTGTTATAGTGTCATGTAAGATCTTTGGTAAGAGAGAAATGCCGTTGGTTTCTTATTTATCATTTCGTTTCAAAGGAAAGGAATTGTGATGATCAAAGAAAAAGCATGACCAGTATAAACGTATATTTATAGTGTGATGTCTTTCTTTAAGATCATATGGTAAGTAAACTCACATTATTAACATTTAAAATAAATGGAATATAAGAGGGTCGACAAGTGGTGTAAAAGTTCCAAAAGTGATTTTAATTTTTATAGCGTGTATTCCATTGTATATCTCTCGTACAATTAATTCAGAATTTTCGATTTCTTATTTATGAAACATTATAAATTACTATTTATAATATTATTAGCTACAGATTCTATTTTAGCAGTGGAAAATAGAGATATCTTTAAATTCCACTCCTTAGACGAGCCAAAGCAGTTGAACTGTACTCAGGTTACTTACTATAAACTGATTACCACTGATAGCATCGTAAAAACTGATATAGCTCATAATAGCAAAGCTACTCACGATATTACAGTTAATAATTATTTTACAGATATTGTGATTAATTCAACATTAAATTATGAAGATAAAAGTACCATATTATCATTATTTTGTAACTTTGAAAATTAATTCAAATATTGAATTTGAATTACTCACTTTTCGTTTAAGTTAGCGTAATCATTATGCCTAAATGATAGTTAATTAACTATAGACAAGTGAAATATTGAAGATTGAATAAAATTCTGTGAATTCAGATTTAATTTAGTTTTCGCCTAAACATCGTGGTTTTAGTGCAAAGTACTTGAATTGGCAGTAGGTAATGTTCATCGCAGCCATATTTTATAACAAGATGCGTTACGAATGCTTAAAAGTTCAGATTGTAAAACGAGTTAGACTTAGTGTTTGGCATACTTTAAGTACACTTGATGAATCGAGTAAAGTTCATAAGTGCATTCTCTTAATGCACTATTATGCATATTCCCTTAAAGAATAATAGGGTTTACTCAATATTTTAACTTTGGATGATGCTGCGTTGAACAACTGTTACTTGTGCTCCAGATGGATTTTTCCCAAAATATCTTTTTAAGTTATCCGGAAGGGTTTTTCGCTAAACTACAAATCAGGATATTTATATCAAATTTATTATATATTCTAGTATAAAATAAAAATATAAAGTTTTATGTAATTTATTAATATATTTTACAATAATATTTGTATAGCTTAGTTTAATGGTTTGATTTATCTTATATTCTTCATTTTCCTTGAAGTGGATAATTAAAATATATATCATTATTTTATAAAATTAATATATATTTTTATCAATTATTAAATGAGAATATATGTATGTTTTGGAAGTACCATTATACTTGCTAAAAGTGGGCGTAACTGTTGGATAGAGTCACTCGAGTATAATATGTTCTAACATTAAATTATTGAAATCATAGAACAATATGCCTTTATTACATAAATAGTTTTAGTAACACACATATTTTGATAATTATTGAAATGGTAAGAAAATATAATATTATTTATATTACATTGTAGAATATATTCATATACTGTGCGAATTAAGTTTACTAAATGTAATGAGACAGATTTACAATGTGTACTACATTGAACCTCAAATTAATATATTACAAATTTAAAGTAAATATTAGATTAGGAAGTGAAGTATTATCATATTTTATTATACAATCTAGTAAAGTAATGTACCATCCACTTTAATTTATATATTTCGGCTTTTAGGAAATCTACTGAAATAAGATTTTTTGAGACGATTCCACTCATGTGCGTTTGCTATGAACATATATAAGTATACACGCTCAATATTTTTCAGTTTCCTCCAACAAATATTTTTTCGATTTTTAGCAAAAATGCCTCTTAGTTTCGGTTATATCTCAGCAAGTTTTAGGATTCAGTCAAAACCAAATGAAATTTATGTTGTTGGTATATATTACCATCTTTAATTAAATAATGAAGATATTCGGATTACCAATCCAAAATTCAGAGTTTCGGAAAATGGAATCTTAAAAAAGAGCAAGTTCTCAATCTTCCAGATAATCTGGATAACTTGTGTATATAAGTTGAGTATTCTACTCAATAAGAATCCATAAGATAGGTCACAGATTACAAGAGATACAAATAATGCACTTTTACACTATTTTAGCTATATTTGAATTAACAAGGTTGAAGAATGGAGTATAGTCAATAATGTATGAAACTAAATACTAGTACAGTAACGATGCAAGCCTCTTCAGTTTTTGGCCCAGCTTATATTATAAAGCTTAAAAAGTACAATTTAGCAAATATTGCAATATGCGATATTGAGGTGGAGAATATATCAAAATTACAATTACTATATATTATATATAATCATAAATTTATTTACCATAAAAAGCAAAATTCACATTTTTCACAGGAGTAAACCCTATTATCTTAAAGAAGTTAAACATTTGGAAGAGCGGAGATTTATCTTCACAGTTTATAAATAAAATTATGAGTCTGGAAAATATGTGTGTTATGTTATATTTACAATCAGAATTTGGTATCGTGTGATTGAAGTAATCACCAATAATGTATCATACCATAAAATAAAGTAAAATAGTTACTTGATATTAAAAAAGATGTTAAATCACACGTAGTAAATACATTAAAGCTGTTACATAAATGAGGGAGCAGAATCACTTAGATTGGAAAAAAGATGAAAACCATTTTAATTAACTGGAAATTCACTAACCACAAGAATTATTAAAATATATATTTTTTACTTGGTCATAGTAAAATAACTAGTATATATTTATTTATTGCGTTTGGATGTATTGTTGGATTGTTGCTGTTGAGTGAGTCATGTGAATCGATGTTGTTTGGTTGTTTCTATCTATTTTTATTCTCGTATTGCTTTTTAATAACATTATTCCTATGTATTTATATGTTTTCACTTCATCAAAATGGATTAGTCCAAGTTGAGCCCGACTAGTTACAAAAAGTATCGCGTGATGACATGTTAGAACCCGGAGATAAGTCATTTGTCCGATTTGCTCCTTCAGTATAGATAGCACAGGCGTGTTATAAGTGATCTATCGTATGATTTGGACAGGCTCGTAACTAGGCGCCAGTTGCAGACCATATTCTCGCCCACTCAGGCATTGGTCTAAAATCTGTTTAATTCTTAACCCGAGAATGAAACGGAAACTGTTCGCCGACAGTACAGGATATTCCCCCAATCGATTTTGAAGGTTAAAAAGGTGCACAATCAAAATCAGCAACCGATTAAGAAGAGGAAATTCGCGAACCAGTTCCTCCTGAAGCAAATGCAACTGTTCAAAGAAAGCGCAAAAAAGTGAAGTTCGCGTTCGTTCACTGAAAGTTGTTCAAAATGAATTGAATGAAGAGCAAAAGATATGAAAGTTATTATTAATGTTCTATTAATGTAACATTTAATATAACACTGTTGTAAATGAAGAATAAATAAAATAAATGACTCTGGATTCATAGTATGTTGTGGATAAAGTTGTTGTTGCGACTCATTTATTTTGGACAGTAAGATTGTTAACATTGTGATTGTTACATTCAAAAATAAATGAAAATAGAATGATTAATATTTATTATTGAATATTTATTATTGACACATTTAATTTAAATTAAATCTAAATACGAAATAACTAATTCCACTCCAAATGAGCGCGAAGCCTTTGAATAACGATTAATATGTTCATTTTAGTCCCCTGCTTAACCCACTCAAGTACACAACCATGAAAAATATCGATAAAGGATACATCAAGTGCCGATACAAAATGCAAACTTGGGAAAAAATGTCATCAGTCATATTTATGCACAACCAATCCAAAAAAGAAGAAATCGCATACATCAAAAATATGCCAAAATATGACAGAGAAGAAAATATGCGATCTAGCAGAACAAAATTAGCACAAATTAAACCAGAAACACTAACAAAAAAGTCTAATTTAAAAACAACCGAAATAGACATAGAAAAAGAACAGTGAATTTTTATATCAATAATAAAATAGTACAATGTAGACCTTCTTGTAAATAAATGAATAACCTACATGATATATTTTTTTAATATTAATATATTTATCACTATTAATAATGCAATCAGTAGTCTGACGTTTAATAACTCCAGTTACTTATAGGCTGATGTAGCTGAGGTATTGAGCATTTATACTTGCAATTTTCCAAATAGTACACATCGAATATAGGTATATGTGATATATATGATATTGTATTGTAAAAGAGCTATATGTATATTTACTAAAAATTTATTAATTCAAAGATTTTAAAGTATTTAAGATTTTAAGAACAGTAATAGTTGAATTATTGAATAATATATTATTAGTAACAAATAATTTACATCCACATCCAACAATGAAACCGGATTTACTAAAGCTTCCCCAATTAACAAATTCAAGATTTAAAATGTCACCGTGTTCTACACCAAGATAAAAATACGATTATCCACCCGAACTCAAATAAATGATATAGAAAATAGATTAAACTATTTAGGATGAACTAAAGGTGATCATAATTCCTTACTAATTCAAGGAAATAACAAAATATGTTGATTTAGCTTTCGAAAGTAGCGATGAAGAAGATATAGACTATCTGGAAATGTGAATATAAGTATTTACGTATTGTCTTTATTTTTTATCTCCTGTCCGTGTTAAGAATTTTGGGACAGAGACTCAGAATTTCTGTAATGTATTTAATATATATATCACTATCTCGAGACGGTGCAAACAGACTTCATTGAGATTTTCGAAAGCGAAACATATCTCGCACGCCAGTGCTTCCACTTTCTAATTTATTAACATATTTAATATTTTTTATTAATAAAGCTAACCAATAAGTGCAAGAAAACTAGTAAGAGGTTATAACGAGATAGAAAAGGAAAATATGTTTGAGAGTTTTTGTTGTTTTTACTTGATTCAATTTGATTCCCAACCTTGTTAACATTATGATTCTAGAATGTTAAATTAAAGATTAAATAGTAAATGTAGTTTAATATTTATACAGATTAATTAAAGTTATTAATATTTAAATTCAAACTACACATGATTCAAATTACATATGAATAAATGAATCAAAAATAACGTTATTTCACTATTAATATGAATAATATTCATTCCACATCCAATGAGTAAAAAACAGTAATGGAGTTAGGAAGAAAAAGAATTATTGATCTAATTAACTTAAAGTGATAGAGAAAATAAATATAATATAGATTGGGAAAAAGTTGCTGCTAATATAAAAAATAGAACTGCTTCTTAATGTAAATCATATTATGCTAATATAATTAAACCTTCAATTGGTGCTGAAAGCCGATAAAATCACATGTGGACAAAAAAGGAGTTAATTTCTTTATATGTTCTTGGCGTTAATTATTCGTCGGATTTTGAATGTGTTAGAAACGCTGATTAGATGTTTTAACATTTTACAGTAAAATAATTAGCTAGTTAATGGCATCAAATTCTTAAAAAATAACAGCTATTTTTAAGTTATTATAGATAAATTGAAGAAAATCCAAATTTTATTACAACTTTGGGAAGAAAAGATTTTCATGCATCTTCTTTTGTGGTAAAGGTGGGCTATGATAGAAAATTTTTAGTCTAATTGTAATATTTTCAACGAAGCACGTAATAAACAGATGATAAAGGGTATCCTTTAGATGTTATGGAAATTAAAGCAATAGAACAGTTCTTTTAAAACTTAAATATTGATAATTTATACCACAGATATTAACTTGAACACGAAAGACGAGGTGAAAAACTAGGCACACTGTGATGGGTTTATGGTTTATGTTATATTCTTCCTTTTACTATTTTTTCTTTCATTTGTTTTATTGTTATTATATGTTATTATTTACCTCATTACATAGGTTGAAATAGGATGAAACATAATGAAAAGGGACTAGTAATTAAAAGTAATTTATAAATGAACAGTCACTTGCCGATATCCAGTTTGAGTCCTTCAATTCCGTTTCCTTTGAGTTTGAGAACTTTCCCGTCCGCAGCTTTCACCACCAGAAATCCGTTTTGCAGTTTTGTGTCCTATATCTGCTGAATCAACAGTTTTGAGATCTTGGTCTCGAACCCGCTCTGGAACCAGCACAAATTGCCTTGGTCTACGTAGAACGTCCTCAGGTCCAATCCTCCCTTCGGGTTCAATTTTTCAAGTTGATATTACTTGTTCGGAGGAGAGATGTCCTCGTCAGGTCTGGTTCTAGACGGTTTTGACAGCTGAGTGAATGGTTAGTTATACAGCTGCTATTTTGGTTGAATTTGCTACTATTGGATTTATTGCTATTAAATCTGTTGCTATTGTAGTTACTATTAAATTTGAGCAGGAGATGGTTGGAAACTTGTTTATTGTTCGAGTTGGCTATAGCCCTGCGGTTGAATGTCGTCATAGTTTAATTCATCGGCTGGATTTTATACGAAGGCGCTCACATCGCGCTTCAAGAGTTATTACTGATATTAAGCGAAATTCTAACCAAGTGATACTTTCTGAGGAACTTATTCTTCGTAAATATCTTACTTAATTTGTGAATACTTCTGCTAAGGGCTTGGACTATTGCCTGAGAGCTCTTGCTGTTTGAGCAGCTACTCGTAAATTGTATTCTACTGCTTTTAAAGCTAAAGTTGCAACTACTGCTATGGATCCTTCTGATTTTTGAGAATCAAATTTGGAGTATCCTGGAAATAAGACGGAACACGTTCCTCAACATATTATTCCTGAGCACGAACTGGAGATAGCTAAGACTGCATCTTACAGTGGTGGGCCCTCGAAATGCTTTTTTGAATTAGGAAGAAGAATGAAGTTTATTATTTGAATCTTACTTATATCACTGCCCGGCTCAATAATGAGTGTGTTCTCCCTCCTCATCAATACACTCATTAACTCTATTTACTATTGATTTGTAAAGTGCTTCAATCACATCAAGGCCTGGTTGAGCCTTGGATAGCTGTGCTACAATAATTAACGTATATAACTCTGTATATACTTCAATAATAAGTTTCAACTTTACCTAACGTTGTATAATTTAACAATCAAGAAAATTGATTTCTCATTATGAAATGGAAGTGGAAGATCATAAGTAAAATAACTGTTGTTTTAGAGTAGCATCAATATATTATTTAATGCTGGGCCCGACTAACCCACTTGATTCCATTCTTCAAGAAACAAAAATGCATTCATTATTTGAATATTGAGAATGAAAGCGACTGTAACTACCTGAATTATAATTCAATTAAGCGAAGTACCAATACTTCATCTTGAGCTCCCGGTTGAGATTGAAAGAAAAAGTCCTCCATTGTTTTCGTGATTAAGAAATACCTAAAATCGTTCAGATTGACCCAGTTGAAGATGAACACCGAGGTCCTCTGCAGGTCCAGTGCTTGCGCTACTAGTTATAAATTACATATTGCGTCCGTATACCAATCATTGGATCCTCTTATTCTTTTCTCAATCAGGCTTAACTACCATATATTTTCGAGATAAAATCTTTCATAAATTAGTTTTGTTGACTAAAACGTAGAAATACACAGGGACATCTTAAACAAGTGATATAACTAGTTCAGATTGGTACAATATTTTATGAATTCATCCGTTGGACCCAGAAATGAAGAGAATACAAACGCTTCAGAACTGCCTAAGTTTGTTAAGTGAATTAGTTGACCTTCCCTAAACATCTTCTACCGCGTTTATTTTTGTCATTGCCGTCCTTTTATTGCATGTGGTAATTTCTATTTTTCCTTTTTGGAATATTAAATACCGACTTTGAATAGTCGATTATGGTCTAATACGATCGAAATCATATTTTTGGCCCTCTTGTGTTAATGAGTAGTTCATGAATAATCTCCAACTTGAGATTATTTATTGGAATTTGTCATCCGCATTAGAAGTGGCAAAATATTTTAATATATAATTACTCACATAGTAAACAAGAAAAAGCAATTCCACCTCCCATAACTGTATACGACATCACATTTTGGGACCTATTTTGTTGTTGTTGTTGTTGTTATTGTTACTTTTAATTGTTTTATTATAGCACCGGTTTTAATTGTAAAGCTGGCTATTCTTCTTCAAAATCTTCGAACTAATTATCTTCGTACACTGGCTCATCATCATTACTTACTTCTGCTTTATCGATATGGTCAACATAAGCAGTTGGCACCTTATAAATTAAATCTGGCGTTTTTTCGTCAAATAACTCAGTCCATCCTGTTTGTAAGTCTCTCATCCACTCAAACTGCTAGTTTTTCTTAAGCTTTTGTTCGGCTATGTTTCCAGATGTTTTTGACAATTTCTATGCCATACAATCTTGATTCAACTTCACTAGTTAGCCGTGTGTTATATTTAGTTTCTTTTCTATTCTTTGTAAAGATTGATTCGCTTTCTGGATTTGTTGATCTATTAAAGTTTTGTATTACTGCTCTGATTTAACATGATCTAGCGCTTGTTAAAGCTAGACCATCAGATATTGTAGTTCCTTTTGCATTGGAGTGTCAAAATTCTACCTAATTTCCTGTATATTTCTAATTTATGAATCAAAAATACTCACTGTTGTTGTTATTTTCTGAATTCTGTTTGCGCCTCGATATTTAGTTGGTATAGGTCAGTGGGTCCTGGTTCAACGATTTCTCCGTTGTAGTCGAATATGATGCATCCGTCTATTGGTGTGTCTTCGTCCAGGCGCATGCATCCGCATACGAAGCATTGTTCTTCTTGTGCTTTGGTTTTGAGCAGTGTTTTCCACGTGTCTTCGAATTGGTCCGGTCTGTTTCCGATGAACAGCAGCAAATCGAATTCGTATCTGTTTATGTACGACCTCAGGCGAATATCCTCTAAGACGAAGACTTTTACTCTCGTTTTATCAAAAACGAAATCAACTTGTGCCTTGTGATCGTACAAATAATCCGATTTCGTCTCGCTATCTAATCCATCAACTATAAATATTTTCCACTTTGAACAGAAAATATCTTATTTAAATAATTTGGCTTCTAAAACGAGTAAATGGAACCGAAGAATGAACAATTTCGAACTGAGGAGGTCCTCTGAAGCCAAATCTAAAACTAAACTGAGGCCTGAGACATGAGTGTTTTATCGTGAAAAAGGGGGACCAAAAACAGCTCAGGAATTATGAACAGAGCTCCAGATTTATCCTTCGTATACTTCTGATCAATGAAGGACTCAAGAGTGTAAGGTGAAGCTGACTTCAAATTGAAATGCTGAATGCACAACTTCATATGGAGTGGTAAATTATAAAATAATAGGTGAATGTTAAATAAAAAATACAATTGCAACAAAATATTGGCTTTTAATTGAAAATTTAAGAATTGGTCAAAAATTGAAGTATAAAACACAATCACAAAGTGCCAACCTTACCCTCGTTCTCAATCAGGAACTTGAGCGCACTCAGCATATCCATCTCCTGCGTACTTTCGCGCGTGCACTCCTATAGACTTTCCGGAGCACTCTTGGCTATTTTCTTTGCCGCAAAACTCGGAGAATCGGAACTCACACTGTTACGAATAACTTACTGAGCCCTATATGATGCATTATTAATCACCTGGGTTTAACCAAGCTCGTAGGCTATTGCTGCCGGCCCGAATTGCATTAACTTGTTGTACGTATCTTCAGCAAGCTTTGACCATCGCGAATACAACTTATCCAAACACGCATTCGCTATGTACTCCTAGGCATCCCACATAATTCGGGAAATGACTTCCTTTGGTTTAATACCCTTTAAAATGAAAACGCGCAATGAGTATTCGAAATATTTGATGTAAAACCGCTAGATTCCGTCGTACATACGCTTTGCGTTGTTTTTAGCTTTGAAAACGCCTCTACTCCAATTGAACTCTTTATAATAACGGCCGAAAAACTCGTATTTGTTCAAGTCTCCATCTGGTTTGAAAATATCACTGCGTTTCACTTAGGGATGTGTTTTAAGGTATGCCTCTGCAGCATCAATGTAAAATTTCTCATTTTCATCAACTGTGTACAGTTTCTTACACTCTGAATCCATGCAAAATTTGTGAGGAGTGGAGCTAATGTGAGTATATACAATTACAGTTCGAAATACTATAAAATAGAATATAAGAATACACATCGAATTTTTTCAAATTTTTAGGTTTTGTAAAATTCTTATTGATAAATTGACAATAATAATCTAATACTAGTTTATAAATCACTAGTTTCTGCTAAATAACTTTTTTGTAGCATAATATTCATAGTTTACATTAAGTTAAAAATAATTAACTCATTGTTGCTTTGTTCGTCGTGCTTTAATTTCTTTTTGAACTTTTTTGACATTTATGTACGCCTTTTGTATTATCTAAACGAATTTATCACTTTCTATTACTTTAATTAGTTTTGAGCCAAATTCAGTTTAAACATGCTTATTTTTGTAGAATATCATTACAGTATCTTCCGTTATATCATATATATTGTTAAATTGTGGTACCATTTCAATGTTAACTTTAAAGAATATTGCCATATTAACTAATAGCACTTGATGTGATTCTAGAAATTATTCTAAGTCCGATTGTCCTGATTGAAACAATATTATAACAAGTCTTTCGGTTTCACCCATTATAGCTGAGTCTACAGCATAAGGTGTTTTTAACTCAAAAAGCATTTGAAGTGTGAATGATGTTGTTAGTTCAAAACATTCAATATCCAGGTAGTACAAAAGAAAACAAACAATAACAATTAATTACAAATGTAATTAAATGTGTCGATAACAAGTGATTATTATAGTTATGTTATGATATTTATATAAATTTTGTCATTCTTCATACTTTTTGAGCGTTATGTTATTTTTCGTCATGAATTTCAATTCACTTTTGATTTGTCGCAGTTTAAGTGGTTGTAACTCTTTTACAAATAATTCAAAATCTGGATTATCGCAGTGTTTAATCCAAAGATTTTTCAATTTTTCTTTTTGTTCTTCTGTCCATCTGTATGCGCCAGTAACTTTCATATACTTGTTTTAGGTAACAACTGATCCGATTGCTTCACTTATTTTTTCCCAATCCACTGTGTTACCGCAATTTTCAGCCTCGTCAACAAGTTCTTTCATCTATTCTATTTGCTTTTCGTTTAATCTCATGTAAAAGGCGTGGAGTAATATATTATATTATATTGTTAAATCAAAAGCAAAATTATTTACTTCACTTCTAATCAGCAATGAATATTAAAACAGTATCTGACATATTGACGAAGTACCACGGGAAGTACAATGAGCTGATACCACAACTGACTCAGCGTAATTTCAAAAATATAGAGGATTATAATAATTATCAGTAGACGTTGGTGATGTTGCAGCACACTCCTAATGACGAGTAGTTGTTAACGCAGTTGCACAAATACGTATAGTTGGTTCTTAATACCTCTAAGGACTTCGTGTACAAATAAATTGATAATACGGTCGTCTCCTATCAATAACTTAAACAGCACTTCTTCGATAATTACAAAATATCAACTGAGGACGAGTTAGTGCAGAAAGAAATAAATCCGGTCGTTCAGTTCAAAGCCCAAAAAATGGAAAAACTGAACGCAGTCCTAAACAAATAAATCAAAGACCTCGAGAACAAAGAAAACAAAGTCCAAGAAAAGGCCAAAATTCACCGAAAAATTGGGACAAACTGGTACATTAAAAAGAGCGTCTAGTGGTGAACAAATATTTTTTATTGTTTTAGTTAGTTTTGTAAAGTAGATATTTATTTATATTTAAGGCGAGAACTGAAATTAGGTTAGGTATTTAAACAAATGAACTAAGAAGAATGAACTACGGAAAGGTAACAAATATTACATTGGTAACAATATTAAGTTGACGAAACAATTAAAGGTAACCATCACCAAGCAATGCCAATATAACGAATCTACCCCGCAAGCCGCAGGAAATAACGAGCAAAACCTAAAGAAACTGAGAAGCGACGACTATTTTCTGAAAAAAGTTAGCGAATCAAGTAAAACTGGAACCGCTAACGAGTCCGTGAGGGCCTTTACTGGGCCATAAATGACTTGAACCGTTTTAAATTAAAGCCTATATTTCGCTTTCGAAAGTCTCACTATGGTTTGTACGTCTCGAGGAAATATTGATAAAGATATTGATAAATTTACACTCGTGTGCTGAGGTTCAATATAATTTTGAAGTTGAAACCTATAAATGGATTGCTGTAGGATGGAATAGAAATTAGAATTTACATTTAAGTAAATCACTCTTCAAAGGCGCCGAATTTATTGCCCTTACCAAGCTTGAAATCACCAGCCTTAGTCTTTTTGGCTTGCTTCTCTTCCCATTCTAGGGTTGCAGCATCTTCTTCAATAGTGCTAAGATAATTAGAATAATCGATCTTGCTGTTGACGATAACTAAGTTGGCAACGGCAATGCTGGCAATCTGTTCAGCGATTTGCATTTCTTGTCTGCTCAATTTTTGGCTGGTCTTTTATCTCTTGGAATAGTTGACGAAGTCGTCTGGGATATCGTTTTTAGTGAAAACGGATGGGAATGAACGCATGGCAGAGTCTTTCTCGATTTCTTGTTGATATTGAACAAGAATTTGTGGGCAGTTGATGATGGATTCATAGTTAGCTTGTATTGGTTGACCGAACAAGTTGTTGATGGCCATGATTGGTTCTAAAATGTTTTGGTATTGGGAGATGATGGTCATCATGCCCATGTCACGTGGGATTTGGTTGGCAGCTAATTGCTTAGAAACGAAAGCGTCCTTGTGTGGGAATAAAGTACCAGTGATAATAGCGGCTAATTGTTCAGCGGTGATGTTCTTAACGTGCTTGACTAAGAACAAAAGGGCAGAAGCGATTAATTGAGTTTGTTGGTCTTCGATCTTCATGACTTCCTTGGCAAGTTTGTCACCGAGAACTAATTCGAGGACGATGGCTTAACGTTGTTCAACGGTTAACTTGACGGATGCGGCTAAATCGATCTTGGATTTTTCAACCTTGAGGACGTGTTCCTTCATGGTTTCGCCTTCTCTTTGGATTTCTTTTACTTGTTGTAAGCCTAAAATGCCGTAGATCTTGGCTCTGAGTTCTTGACCGATTTGGGAGGCTGCTGGGGCTGCGACTTCTTCGATGAATGGTTGGAATGAGCAGACGCCTTCAGCTGCGGCTTGGTAGACGTATATTGGGAGTTTACCGAATTTGAAGAAGGATCCGATCCATTTTGGAAGGTTTTTGAATTCTTGGATGGCGGTTTCCTTTGGCTTCATTTCGAACAGTTTTTTGCTTTCTTTGAATTGAGCGATGGCGAGGTCCTTGTTGAACGTCTGGCTCATCAAAATCGAGTTCTTTTCTTCGTTCACTTTTGTGACCGCTTTTTCATTATCCAGAAGAGCTTTTTCAACGAATTCGTTCTTCTCCTTCTAAAGAAGGTCAGTTTTTTGCTTGGCCAATTCAGCCAATTTAACAATAAGTTCGTTTTTGTGGGTCTCTTTCTTTGCGTTTTGGCTCTCGAAGCACTGTGTTTGTTTTTCGATGAGTGTTTTGAGCATTGCGTTTTCGTCGTTGTTCCAGTTGGTTCTGACGAATTCTGCGAGGCCGAAGATCATGTTGTCCTTGGGGTCTTTTGAGTTTCCGGCTACGTCGTAGGTTGAGCGGAGCTCGTTGAATTCGGAGACGAATTCGTTTGGGAGGAGTCTCATGACGGTTTGGAGTTGTGGGAGGGTGAGCTGGAGGAACTCGGCAATGTTCTGGGAGTTGGCCTTGAGGCAGGTGACCTCGTCCCTGAGCTCCTGCTTGGACTTGTTCGGCTCGTCCTCGAAGCAGAGGGACTCGATGAAGCAGAACTGGCACTCGTAGCCGAGGTAGACGGAGTCGTAGCCCATGACCGGGACGTTGTTCTCCTTGGCGTAGTGGGCCACGTACGGAGCCACGTCACCGCTGGTGCACATGAAGGAAACCTTCAAATCCTTGAGCACGGAGACGAAAGCGTTCCTGTAGAGCGGAGTGAACCTGAACCCACGAGCAGCACGATTTATCTGAGCACACGGATCGGCAGTGAGCTGGGAGACCAACTCGGTGAATATTTACATTTTCTATTAGTTCTTAACAGAATCAGTTTCAGCCGGAGTTATCGGCAAGAACACAACCGGACGGATCTCAAAACGATCCAAACCAGAAAAGAAATGACGAGCAGCCTGGCACAAACGCTCAGTGTCACCACCGTATGAAAAGTTCTGAGACTGGATGTACAGATAGTACAATAATGCATCACCATCAATCGCAATCTCAGACCTCTTGGATAAAGGACCACGAATAAACAAATTACCATTGCGTTTTACGAATAATTATAAGAATTTTATTGGCATTAAACGAAACAGGAGTGGACATAATAATATTCTATGCATAATTACGATTATATCTATATAATTTACCACTTTAATAACATAATCCTATAAAATTATGATAATGCAATATAACAATGATACGCATACTAATTTAAATAAAAATTGAATTATACACAAATAATCATGAATAGTGGATCACTTAACACATACACCCAAATCTTTGCATACTTGATTAGGCATATGACCTTTCATTATGTTGTACACAAGCTATTCGAAAAATGTTCCAATGAAACTCTCGCACCAATGAAATATATCAAAGGGCAACGATTGGCAAAAACACTTTAAGAAATTTTCAATCTATTACATATTTGATGGATCCTGTATTGCAATGTACACGTCTGTAATTACATTGATACATATTTCACACTTTATCCGGTTAGGCTCTTAAAATTAAGAAGATTGATTTTAAATTGAGGGTAGAATAAGTAATATCATAGCAATGAAGTGAAGTGAAGTGATTAATAAAAAATAATACAGATTACACTTTAATCATAACTATGTATATGTGATAACATAATTGTCCCGTGTGGTGAAAGCACAAAATAATATTATATATAATATTATAAATAGATATATATTTTTTATAGTATGCGCAACTAGCGTAATTGGATAGCGCACCTGACTACGGATCAGGGGGTTCCAGGTTCAAGTCCTGGGTTGTGCATATTTTGTCATATAATGTATTTGATTAATATCGTATTGATGATATTAATTTAAAAGTGTTATTATTAATATATTATTCATTTTCACTTCATATAATGAAACCTGTATCAAATATGAATTAGATTAAATTCAAGACTCCATTGTAAACTTCTGGTGTGTATCTAAATTAAAGAAAATCAATTAATATAAGAAATTCTACACCATGTAACTCAAAATTTGGAGTTAAACCACTACCAATTTTATAACCTGTAATTAAGCACACAAAAACATAAATACAGGATAAAATTTCAACTGAAATTTATGATATTTGTGATTATATTGATGACATCATTGAAGACGATGATTTATGATGCCTGCAGTAATGTTATGTTAGATTTTGATTGATAGATTTCTAATATTTGTTAAATATTATTTTAATCACATATATTTAATACTATACAATAGATTATATGCATAGGAATGAAATAAAATACCAAGAAAAACATGTATCAAATAACCAATATTTCAAATAATTAAATATTAACATCTATGTTGGTTAAGTTTTATTTTTTCATGTAATAAACTAAAACACTTATAAAAACTAAGTGAATAATAATACACATCATATTTACTATTATTTTTGAAAGTGAATTGTATACAAATAATTTTCACACCATAATGAAGTAAATCATGTAATTACCATTGTTGTTAAAGAATTCATAAATAAATTCCCCTAAATGTTCTCCTAGAAGTAATATTATTTTACCAAGCGTTAAAAAACAATACGTTCGGTATTAAGAAGAATATAAATAAAATCTTATTTCAGAGTAGTTCTTAGAATTTTCAAGTTATATTGATATGGGAATTGAAAGCAGCGATTCTGACGTTAACTTTTTGTGAGTATGTGTTTATTAAATATTTATCATACTAATTTATAAAAAATATTAATATTATATAGTTATTAATCTTCACTTTAATGACTAAACTATTTAGGCATACATTTAGTATGATTGTTTCCCTGTTAAAATTAATGGCTCAAACTTCTTTGTTTGAATTGTAAGTTAATTCTTCAGAAACTTAATATCATATGAAGAAACTTAATATCAATATACATGAAGGAAACCTTCAAATCCTTGAGCACGACCTTGAACGACGAGGTATTTGGAAGTTATCAACTCACTTGTGATGCGCAGCAAACGCCTGTGTCCAGTTTCTTCACCAATTTAGTGCCGAATGTGCAAAAGGCGGTAAAGTCTCTGGTTACAAATGTTTTGCAGCAGCTCCAGCCTGGTAAGTTATTTTAGAGTGCGTTCACAGATTCGGCTATAATTTCGTCCGCTAAGTATTTTGTATTGAATTTGACGGATTCCGTTCTTAATGTTCTTTTTGGCTCTCACAGTCTCCTGAACTCAAAGTTGCTCGGAATTGTCCCGAATCTCGCTTTCAACACCATTCACGTTTTATTTGAGTGGAGTGGGTACATAAGTGTTTCTTTATATTTGCAAATGCTTTTTTACGTTTTGGGGCCGTTTGTTTTGGCATTCGGTTACCAATTCATGAAACTGGACCACGAAGAGAAGAAATGGAAGAAGAAGTTCGGAGCGGAATACAACGGGGTTACAATTGGTTAGAAAATCGTACTATAGAATATTAAATGCGAAGAAAAACTTGAAGACAGTGATAACGCTCCAGAATATGTTACTTCACTGTTATTTAAAATGATATGAATTTTATTACCAGACGATTCTTTAACATGCGTAGAAATGGAACTTTTTCTATAACCATACTATTTTAATACATAATTGAGTTATTTACTATCACTATATATGATTTTATCAACATCAATAAATTTCATAAAACCACTTCCATAAAATACCAAAACATGAATCAGGTGCCAAATTAAATAATAATGTCAACTCAAATGATAGCGGGCTTAAACGAGTAATACCAGCAGATTTAAATGTTTATGGACACAAATTTAGATCATCAATAAGTGTTATTTCATGATTAATTGCTTCAAAAATATATTCGTTAAACACAAATGATTGATTCTAAAGCTAAACACTGAGTATTCTCTTTGTTACTAGTTTTAAAAAGCTTTAGTTAATTAATTTTTTAACTCACAAATTTTTACAAAATGACACTAATTCCAACATTTTAATAACTCTTAAATCTAATGTAGGCAACACAGGAGGAAACTATATTTATTATAACTAACTCATTACTATATTCTCACCAGTTCACATAAATTGATAAATGACTTCACTACATGCAAACTCTTTTCCAACAACAATATAAAAGCAAGCTTGAAGTGTATTATTTACATCAGAGATCTTGTTTTGAACTAATTTGCCGTTTTTGAGTTGCATAAAACTTAGTTTATAAAACCCAACAATTTCTGAACTATCAAGGTGTTTGTAAGCCCACTATTGAAATGAAAGCACGATTCAAAACGTTATGAAGCTGTTGCTCTTAACAAAATTTAACAAATACCAGAACGTAGGACAATCTAAGTGCCAGGAAGCTATTGATATCTTGGGGCAAATATCGACAAAATTATTCTGTAAGAAAATTTAGCTGAGAATACATTTTGAAATTATTATAGCGTCATGCTCGATGGTGATATAATTCCTTCCGAGAGTGCCTACCACCAATACGCTATTGGTTAAGTTTTAAATTTACTGAACTTAGGTCAATATTCAGAACTCTATCATTAATTGCTTGAATCTCAAATTTATTAATCTATTGCTTATTTGCATTGGTTTAATTGAGTTTTACCAAACAAAGATTAGTAAATTGTGTTAGAACCCCAAATACTAGTTTTTTGATAGAATATAGATTTAGCAAACAACCAAAGATAATCAGCTGAATTATTAAGCAGCGTTGTCTATTTGTGAGAGTAATAATAAAATATTTATAAAAGTATCAAACGTCGATATGTCCACCCCCGCTACGCATGTATTCTTTATATTTAACTAGAACTTGAAAAACATTATAATATCATTTAGGAAATTGAAACGTTCAGCGCAAATACAAAGATCGGAAAACAGTATAGTTTTAGTAGGGCTGATGGACGGCAAATTGTACGACTGAAATACATTATGTCTCGGACACCGAATTAATTCAGTTTAAATCTAAAATAAAATTATAAGAAAGCGAGTGATAGAACGCTTATATTTAACTTTATTACAATAATTTTTAACTGTTTAAATACATGTTTAAATACTGTGGTGTCCGAGCCAACTTTGATTTTAACAAATGTTTATGTAATAATTGCGCTTGAAAATTAAATCACTGTATTTATGCTAATTATAACATATTCAATTAATTCTGCGGTTCATTTCTTTTTCACTTCATCCTTCAAATGACGAAGCACACACGAAGCCGACGGATCACAATACAAGAGCGTCGCATAATGATGAGAATGTGAGAAACAGAATCACAAACTGTTGCAACCAAGAAATACATTGCTTGTTGCCTTCAATGTATCTCCAAACTGTTTATTCCATTTTAACACAAACACAACAAACCCACCAAAACAAAAAACAACAACCAAAACCCAACAAACAAACCACAACAACAAAAAACAACCCCAACCACCAACAACACCCCCCAAACAAACCACAAAAACCAAAACACCAAAACAAAAAAAAACCCAAAACCAAACAACCAAAAAAACAAACCAACCCAAAACACAAACACAAACCAAAACCAAAACAACCAAACCAAAAAAAACCCAACAAACAACAAAAAACCAACCCACACCAAACAACAACAACCAACAAACACCCACACAAACAACAACAACAAAAACCCCACACAAAAAAAAAAACAACCAAAACAACCACCCAAAACCAACAAACCACCACCAACCACAACAAACACCCAAAAACCACAAACAAAAAAAAAAAACAAAACCAAACACAACAAACCACCCAAAAAAAAAAAAAAAAAAACCACAAACAAAAAAAAAAAAAACAAAAAAAAAAAAAAAACAAACCACCAAATATGTTTGAATTATAATTTGTTTAAATTTCAAATTGTTTAATTGAGAAGACGCATGGATAACAGAAAGAGCTATTACTCACCACTTCAGAAATACATATGTTGAATCCAATGTGGTCAAACATATAATCTATGGACTTGCAAAAAGTGATAAATTAATCTTTAATTCTTTATGAACAAATGTAAACTCAAGAACTACTACCAAACATACGCCAGTACTTAACATCGCCAACAATCATTATTTTCGCCCTAATGCCAATTGCTGTTGCTTTATTATCTATTTTATTGTGCTGTCCTACGAGCTTAATAGTGACAAGATGTAATTCATATACGCGATACCATCTTAAACACAAGAAAATATAAAAAGCTGCTCAAATTATTCTGGAACAAGAGAGCGTGTCCAAACACGGCATTCCAGTTGAAATATTAATTAACAGTTCAAAAGTCGCAAAGTCTGACAGACGGACCATGTTTAAATTGAGCAAAGATATTTATAAAAATAAACAGAAAGCGTTCAAAAGAGCCAAATGTGCCAAACTGTGCTGGTATTCGTGGTTTTTCACCATTATAGTTTACTTTGTTAGCTTGATACTACTTTGCGTAGGCATTAATCATATAACACACTTGCCATAAGACGCAGTAAATAAAATCAGCGAATAAATCGGGAACGTTAAGCAAGTTATTGATAGTGGAACTGTTTCGATAGATAAAGTTATTAGTCAGTTTACAACTTCTGACCACAACATTTCACAAAAAATACTATCAGATAAATTTGAACATGAGTTCTAGTCTTTCAAAGCAGATATTTTAGAGTTGTCTCCATTATAGTCGTTATTGGGAAAGGCTAAACAAACTGTAGAACAACTTGGTTCATTCGTATCAAAATCAATCATGTTTGAAACAAACTCCGACTAAAATGTTAGAATGAATGAAGTTGCAGGATATTTGTAGCACGGTTTTAGCTAAATGATCAATTCAGCGTAGGGCCTTACAAATATATTCACAACAATAGTAGAAACCAGCGATTTACCTAGCTCACTGCGAGACAGTATATAGTCTCAACAAATACCTAACTTTGATCTGGTTTCAATGTTGGGGCCGTTGGGTAGTATTATTTAATTGTTGGCATCTAATGATACTTCAAAGTGGTAATTCGCTAATTAAATTGAATCGCTGATAAACAATATCGTTCCTGGAATGAATTAGTTGTTCGACGTTATTGTGTCCAAAGATAGTAATTCTGTTGAAAAGAACATAACAATTCTATAATTTATCAATTCTTTAGGAATCGAGCCGGATTCATATTTGTAACTGATATCAACTACAATCGAGCCTTATATTCATATTGCACATGAATATATAGCTAAAATTATTAATTCTGGATATTTGTCTTCGCTAATAGATTTACAGGATATCACGGTTAACGAATTAATTTAATAGCTATAATCGCCAAAAAGCATCTACTGTTCAAACATTTGGTGTGGACTGCTTCCTGAAAATACGCTAGGAAATGTATCTAACACTCTTAAGACGTATTTACCAGACTTTATGTAATCATTAGTGGCTTTCGATTCGTATGATACATTTACTCAAAAATTAAACCCAATATTATACGCTATGGTTTTAATAGTACCACTAAGTATACTAATTATTTCTGCAGTGTGTATTCTTTCCAAAAAGCCATTCTGTGCATGCTGCTCAATAACTTGTTGTTCTTTTTGTGCAGTTTTTACTGTTTTATTTTGCGTTCTATCATTTTTCATTTCCGTGGTCCCTTAGTTTAATTATTCATTATCTAAATACCAATAAGACGTGACCCCGCTAATAGATATAGGTTTGCAACAGTTATAACAACGAAATGTTATAAAGAAGACATTTAATATCTAAATGCCACAGTCAACGTATATCCAAATCGAGCCATAGACCATGATCATTAACTTCACCAACGTGCAAAGCTTGTTTAATTCTTTGAATTTCAACATAGAAATCTCACCAGTTAATTTGTAACTTCCAGACATGTAGATAGTTTAACTTCTTTTGGGATAGTCTGTCCAATCTATCACATAAAGTATTAATAGCTTTATAAATAGCTTTATCCCGTCGAACATTTCTATTTCGTTAAATCAATCGAATATTTCAAATTTAATGAATATCAACAACAACGATACTGTACTATCAATGATCAAAATTAACAACTAAACGCCAAATAGCTTTGTAATGGGACACCTTCAAAATATTTCTGGTCTTATAGATGATTCGATTTCCATTCTATATCATGCGTTGAATATTACGAAAGCGATATAGACCATATCGTAACTAGACCTAGAATCGCTTTTGATTGATATGGCCGGTATTAATATTTCGTCTATTTTAGAAGGCATGGTATAGTAGCCTGTAGTGTAAGGAATCTCATCTGCGTTTTGTGCGATTAAACAGTAAGTCGATCAGATTACACCAGAAGCTAATTTAATTTAGCTTTTTGCTGATGTCACGCTAGCTTTTGCGACGTTTGATCCATAAAATCCTCCACAAATAAATAGCCCCAGCTTTTCATCATCCGATGGTCTTTAAACACTGCAATCTTTAGTTTTCAACATATTCTTAGAAGTCGCCGCCGACAATGGTTTTTTGGACACGGTTTTACAGAACCCAGCGAACTCACCTGCAGATGTGCAACACGAAGCCATTGATACAATAATTTCGTTCATTTACACCGACTAAGCTTTGAACAGAGCAGTAGCTGATAGTTTATAACTTACAGTTGCAGGAACATATACTGGTGTGGATACAGATTTCGATCAGTTCGCTTCATTTTACGCCAGTAACTGCCCCACACAACAGCAATACGACGACATGATGAATGCAGTTAACAGCGGATATCCGTAGGTGAGCGACATAATTGATGTCCCGCCGCGCTTCTTCCAAAACATGATCAGCAGGAAACTACTTGACCAAGCGATACCGAGACCCTCGTAAAATACCGACCCGTAGTTTTAAGATTACGTGCAGGCTGCTGTGATGCACTTCTTCCACTGCTAATATGTGAGTTCTGTACTGCCCTACGTGAATGTTCTTGAAAACGAAGCAGTTTCTGGCAAAACAGCGATATACAGGCTGGGCCAGATGTCCAATGTGTATTTCTAAATGGAAGATTCTTTGCAGGTCTTTTAAACCTTGAACGACGAGGTATTTGGAAGTTATCAACTCACTTGTGATGCGCAGCAAACGCCTGTGTCCAGTTTCTTCACCAATTTAGTGCCGAATGTGCAAAAGGCGGTAAAGTCTCTGGTTACAAATGTTTTGCAGCAGCTCCAGCCCGGTAAGTTATTTTAGAGTGCGTTCACAGATTCGGCTATAATTTCGTCCGCTAAGTATTTTGTATTGAATTTGACGGATTCCGTTCTTAATGTTCTTTTTGGCTCTCACAGTCTCCTGAACTCCAAGCTGCTCGGAATTGTCCCGAATCTCGCTTTCAACACCATTCACGTTTTATTTGAGTGGAGTGGGTACATAAGTGTTTCTTTATATTTGCAAATGCTTTTTTACGTTTTGGGGCCGTTTGTTTTGGCATTCGGTTACCAATTCATGAAACTGGACCACGAAGAGAAGAAATGGAAGAAGAAGTTCGGAGCGGAATACAACGGAATCATAATTGGAGAGCAAATAGTTCCCGGAAAGGTAAAATGCAAGCATAACTTAGAAGAGAGCGACGAATTGGAAGGAGCAGATGTTACTGGGTACGTAACTTAGTTGGGGGTCAGCGACAGCATGTTCACGAGAGTTAAGTGATCACATTAATCAACATCTTAAGTGTTATTCAAATCTATATTATATTAAACAAATAGTGAAAATTTGAGATATTTTCTGATTAATGAGGAGTGACTATAAACCTTTTCTTAATTCATGTACGGCTTAGGTTCTAAGCTCATTATTTTCTCATTAAAAACCATTTCGGAGATATGAAATTTTACTAATAAATCCACTAAATCCGATAAGAGATATATACTATTATCATAATTATAACATATAATTGCTACTTACTCTTCACTTTAACAACTAAACTATTTAAGCATACATTTTGTAGGACTGCTTCCCCGTTAAAATTAAAGGCCCATTTTTCTTTGTTTGAATTGTAAGTTAATTCTTCAAAAATTTAATATCTGTGAGTTAAGATACTTTAATGCAGTTTTAATCAATTTATACGCTTTACTGCGAAACTACACACACAGCTTTTTTCTTGTTGAATCTTACAACAAATTGTTAGGATTCTTGCTACTCTTCACATATTCTCTGTGAATCAGCTTATGAACGCTATTCTATACCAGAGCAACTCAAAAAGACTCCACGTTAGTGTTGCTTGTGCAAGTCTATTTTTTCTTCAATATTTTATATTCTAGCATTTAAAGCAACTAGTTGATCATAATAATACTTGTAATTGTATGAATTTAATATTTATATTACTTCATGTACTTATTTGAAAAGAAGTTGTGAGTCCATTAGCGTGGAAATTTTTGAAAATGTTAATAATATTTTAATGAATAGTTGACCAGGTAAACTACGTTGTGGAGTAACTAGTCACTTTTGTAATATATGAGTGAAAGCATTAATGTGTTAATTGTAGTGGGAATTGGATTTAAATATCATATATAGTATAAAAGAGAGAATCACTTTAGTTTCTTTTGAAGAACATTTTCAATTCTAGATTTCATTGGACCTGGCATTTATGTTTTACCATTCTCCCAAGAAGCAATTTGAGCTTCTTATATAGCTAATTTTTGGGCTAGATCTTTTCTTGAAATTCCACACTCATTACGAATTCTTTCTAACACTTTACCAGGAGCAGTATTAATTTCTTAATGTACAAACTTCTCGTCATCAATTGTTCTGTCAGAACTACCAAATCCTCCTATACTTCCAGCTTTTTACGATGGATGAGCTGGTGCAGACTTTTTCTTGATATCACGAGTGTCAAATTGTTATTACATTGGGATTGAAGTGGTAATCTAATTGATTATGTTGAGTTATATATTATAAAATAATGTATTTTTATGAATTTTTAAAAATTAAAGAAGGAACAAATGAAATGCTTAAGGTATGAATTCTTAACCTGATCAATGATAAACCATACTTGATATATAATATTTAACTAATTTCATTCTTTTTCGTTCATCATTGCTCATTTTTTATTTCGATTTTTAATTTCATTTCAGCCAACTTCATTATAATATCATCGTCTTTATCATTTTCATCACTGAAAATCTTTTAAAATTCAAGCATCATTTTTGCATTTAAACTATCGCTAGCTTCGTTATAAACACTTTCTCCTTCATTCCTCATTGGAGTTTCTATTTTCAGTTTTTATTTAGGGACTGTTTATGAAAATGCATCCTTCTTTAACAGTGGCGATTAACCGTCTGGTTACTAATAATATTTATAGTTCTGACGAACATGTTGGAGCATTATGCAACCTTCACCTGATGCTGGTATAAAATGTCGTTATAAACGTATTTTATGATACATCAGAAGTAATACCATATTTGGATCCTATTTTTATACTAGTTAAGCTGCAACCTCTTAACCATATTACTTACAAATTTGCATTAATATAGCTTGGTCACGTGAATCCATAATATCTTAAGATTCTGACCAAACTTTCTTTAGTATTATATTTAAATCTAAGCCTCTTACAGCTTATTCAACAGTATAGAACATTAAATGACTCCTATAAAAACGAGTTATTATATCTCGAAAACGCTTTACATCTTTTTTAGAATCGAAAATATTTATTCTCCACCCATACATCTTCACATACATTCCGAAAAATTTATATTTGTCTAATTCTCCATCTTTAGTGAGTGAACTACGGCTAATATGAGGGTTTGCGTCGAAAAATCTATCAGTAACTGCTTTTACGAACTCATCATTTTCTGACTCCGAATATACTTTTCTAGGTTATCGCTACTCTTCCATGATCAGAGGTGGAAGAAACTAAATGATAAATTAGTATATTTTTGAATATTATATACATTTTGTTTTCATTTAATTTAACAAAAAAGAATTTTACTTATCTTTACAATTAATAAGAACTACTAAGAATAATTAATTGTTATCATTCTGTTTCGCTGTCAACAACTTTTTCTTCACCTCCAGCTTCAGTCATTTCATCCATTTTCATTTCAATCATTTAATGTGGAAGGAATCTATTTTATGCTTAAACAGCAAACATATAAAAGCTTGCGTAATATTTGAAGGCTAATCCAGTCACGCAATATATATCACAACTTCTCCTTAACTTAGCTCCGAAATATGTAAGAGACCAAAATGTGAAAAATGACGAGCCAAACGGGCCAAATTATTGTTATAATTCCATAGCAGCTGCATCTTTTAAACCACGTTGTGCTAATAATTCTTCAGGTGGATCTATATCATAACTTGTATGATGACTCATAATTGTTCTTTATTAATTTCTCAATTTTTGTACTTGTGATAATAAATTTGTGTTCTTTTTTATAACTTAAAATTCTTATTCCAACTAGGGACAAACTTAACAAAAATGCCATAAACCTCCATTGTATATTTCTTCATTGTGCATAAATTAGTCCGACACATAAAGAGTGTTTTTTGCTTTAACTCCGGACTATTCTTCAAAATCAAATATATTTCCATTATAGTATATTTAATTACGTTCAAGCATCGAGGTTGCACCCAGACCAATAACACGCTCATTGTCAAAGTATTTTCTAAATGGTTTTTTATCATTAAAGAATTAGTTCATTGATCTAGAAACAATAATTTAATCAAAATAGGTTAAATAATCTTCTCCAATAACAAATTTTAATACTCCATTAACATAATCGTAATCTAAATCAGTTAGCACAAATAATTTTTTAGACAGAGCTAGTTTTTATAGTGTTTATTTTAAATTTACTGATTATTTAAAATATTAGGATGGATTTTCAAAAGCACGTTATGACAATATTTTTCTTTTTGTCATAATAAGTTAGTAAACTGCACTGACATCAGCAAACAGACTCATAAAATCTAATCTTCCTTTTGTTGGAGAAGTTGTTGGGATATAAGGCTGTGGATTTTAGCATTATTTTACCAAAGGATCAGATGTTTACTAATAAGTTATAATAAATTGGTGAACAATTTAACAATATAACTAAATTAGGATTTAATGAAAAGACACCTCAGGCACAAAGTACCTTGATTGTTCTAAACGAACAGCACGGTCTGGGTATATTTAAGTGAATTATGGTTTTGTTAATGGGAGAAATCCTTGAATGCAGCAAATAATGTTACCGAATTCATCTACTTAAAGTGCACATCCTGTTGTTTTATCAACAGCAGCGACAGCAGCATGCAGATTGTGAATGTACTTAAGTTCACGGATTGTATCTGGATAGCTGTATTTTTCAATCAGCAGTTCGATTATAAGGGTGTGAATGAGTTCGTAGAACTTTTCAGTGTATTACACGATTGAGTGGTCAATTGAGAACCCGACCGCTTTGATTCTACCGAAATCAAGCGGTTTGTTAATAAATATCGCTTTATGCATGTTGTCCATTTAGAGGGTGTGGTATAAACTAAAATAAATAGTCGTAATATATAATCAGTCACATTCTATTTTTGATTTCAAGAAAATTGTTTAACCATTATTTTTCTTGTTGTTTGATGATTTGTTTTCTGAGGTCTATTTGTTGTTATCTTTTCGTTTGTAGTTCTGTTTCTTTTATTTTGGCACTGTTTTCTTGTGTGAGTTGTTTTGTCTCCGTTTTATTTAGTTTTTGTGTTTTCATGTGTTTGAGTTCTTTAACTGTTGATTTGAGTATTTGTGTTTCGTAAAGGTATTTGGGGGTGGATTTGGCTTTGGTCCACTTTTCTCTCGTTAGTTCGTTCATTTGTTTTATTTCTTCTTTGATCAGATTTTTAACTTTTTTTGTGTTTGGGACTTGGAGTGGTTTTGTAAGGACGAATAAACGGGGTACTTTCGCCGATTGCAGTTTCTGCTCGTTTATCGTTTAAACTGTTTATTATTCTTTGAGATCGGTCAGTAGCTGTTTCTATCTTATTTGCTTCAGATTCTATTCATAGAATTAGTTGTTCCTAAGTGTTTAGTTGTCAATTCGCTTCTAATTCAATTGCAAAATCTTTTGCTCGTAGTCAGATTGCTCCTCCTTCGAGATCTTCTTAAACTGAGGAGAATTCGACTGCTTATTCGCAAAATAGCTCTGCATTTGAAGTGGAACAATAATATATAATATTTGATTAGATATGTAAGTCAATGTTATGCGCAAATAATGTCTTAAAATTTTAGCGGATTGAAATGATTAAACAAAACTCATGGCATAGCTTCTTCGACTTTCTTGCAGGTTTATTCGAGCAATTAGAGTAAACCGTCTTCAGTTTGTTCTCTGTCTTCTCTCTCAGCTTTGATTTTGTTCTACAAATCCTTTACAACTTCGGTAAGTTTGTTATACAATTGGTCAGTAGCTTCAACGCGAGTTCTTTGTTCCTCCTGGATACCGTCTCTAAGCTTTTGGCATTCAACAGTCATGTACTTTTCAATTCTTTGCATTTCATCGTCTCTGAACTTACGATCTTGCTCGAGTTCTTGTAACATTTCTTGGCAAGTGCCGTTGACTTCGACTCTTTGTTGTTCAGCACCTTGATCTCTGGAAATTCTTTCCTTATCGATTTCGGTTTTGAGAGTTTGATATCTTTCTTCAACGAATTTAGTCAATTTTTGGTCTAACTCCTTGCGGTGTTGACGTTCAATGTTGAATTCAACGGTAACAGATGATTCAATGACCTGGATTTCCTTGGTCTTCTTCTCGTCAAGGATTTCACGTTGGGCCTTTTGAGTTGCGATGGCATCCTATGTAGTGGACATGGCTTCTTTGATTTGAGAGAAAGCGTTTCTGTCACCAAGTTGTTGTTTTTGTTGTTGATCTTCGAGTCTCTTGACATTACGTTCGATTTCGGTTCTGATTTGATCACGTTCGGATTTGCTGGCATTTTGGAAGTCACGGATACGTTCAGAAAGGTTTTGCATTCTAATAACTGCGGCTGGTGATTGGGACATTTTTCCCATTGTTGACATAACATTTGAAGCACCTGGATTTATCATTGACATATTAGAAATTTGAGAAGCGGAAAAGGAGTGGGCAAAATATAAAATTCGTAATAGAATCTAATAAAAAATTATTCGCTGAGTTTCAGACATGAAACAAGCGGATATGAAATTATGATCATGTTTAATTTTTGGTAAATACACAACGATTCTTATCGTAATGCGATAAAATAATGCAACCTCATTATATTCATGTGTTGCACAGTCATATCCTGCATATAAACATATTCTAAAAATAATTTTTCAAGTTTACTAGGAAAATTTTTATATGTTTTAAAATTATTTAAAGTTACTATACAATTTAATAATTCTACTTTTCTCACATACAGCATCCTCTTTTTGTACTCATGTTGAATTGCTCCGCTACTTCGCGCAAATCAGCAGCATCGTTTTCAACGACAAGGGCTCTTTCTGTTTGTCTCTGGATTGCATCGATGTTCTAACCAATTTGCGATTTAACAGCTGCGAGTTCGACTTGGACCTAGTTTAAAGCGGTTCCTCCCTCATGGGATACGACAACCTAATTGGCTACTTTGTCAAAGTTCTTATCAACTTTGGATTTCTTCACACTCTTGAGAGTTGATTCAGTCACATACGTATTCTGGAGATGAGCGAGAAATTCTCTGACAACCTACGAATTAAAGCTGTCATCATAAATTGAGACCATATAATATGGATATGGTTGAGCTTCTACCATCGCTGAATACGCGCTTATCATTATTTGATAGCCATACTTAGTTTTCACCTATTAAAAGTTACAGATCTATTGGCCCTTTAATTTCTGTAATTTAGTCACGTCTTGGATCATTTTTGCAGTATTAGAATCGTCGAAAAAGCTCTGTTGTACAATTACAAAATCAGAGTTAAGAATTAGTGCAGCTTTGATGTTGATTGGCATTGGAAGCGAAAATTTACTAATACGTATAATATATATTGAAGTATCAAAATATGAATGAATTTTAATACCCACTTCGTACATGTGGTTCTCGAAAATTAAAGAAGGAGACGTGAAGTATGTGAGTTAGAATATGACCTAGAATGTGTGTATTCGAGATGAAAACGAGATGACTGGCTTAATGTGGGCGTGTTCGTACATATCTGACGAGCATTTGAGGATAGTGCAGCTTTTGGCGTAGCGTGAGCAGGGTTTGCAGACGAAGCAGGGGATGAGTGCGTTAATGTTTTCTGCGATAGTGAACAACGTGAGTGCGATTGATATGCTGCGCGACGAGGCGGGCATGTCCGACCAGAACGGCTACACAGCCTTCGCCTGGTCCTACTTCGCTCGCTCAAAGGAGTTTGCAAAGTGCATTGTGGACAACTTTGGAGCCGTTGAGCAGCTCCCACCGAAGACTCTTGAAGAGGTGAAGCTCCCGAAAGCTGTTCAGAACTCTATTAAAGCGCTCAGGAAAACGGCCAGAGAGTTCAAATCGGTGAATTAACAGCAGAAAATTGAGCGGTATGTTGACAAACTGGAGCCGAAATTCAACGACTTCCCGGACGTTTTCGACACCAAATTCTACGCTAACGACCTTAATATTGTCGAGGACGTTTCATTATTAAGTTTGGAGGAGTTCGTAGAGCTTAATAGGGCGGAGGAGCAAATAAAAGCCGCGCTGAACGGGCTGGACGTAAAAATAACAGGGTCGGACAAAATATTCAACATCGTCTGCAAAAAATACGGAGAAATCGCCAAAAACTGGAGATGAAAGTGCATGTCCGAGGATCAACGTGAACAAATTTGTCATATACCCAATATCATATACCCAAATTTGATATACCTGATTATCCAAACTTATCCCTGCAAAAACAAAATTATATGATAATGTTTTCATTGCGGTACTTCTTTACTCTACAGTGAACGTAGATAACTCATAAGAGAATGTTTATGAATATTTTCAGTTATCTCATTATATACAAAATATTGATATATGTTTAATATAACAATTCTAATTATTACTGATTAAGCATTCCACATCCTACAAATGCAGCAAGGCCTAATTGTGAAAACACTTAATGAAATTGATGTTAAGACAGCAAGAGATAATTTTATACGCACTTCTAAATATACGTGGTACTCATTCATCCCATTATTTTTATTTGAGTAATACAAATAAATGAACAATATATATTACCTTTTGAATGCTATTGCTGGTTATATTGTTATCGTGGTAACACCTATAACCAATGTTCTACCTATTATTTTCGTTCTGTTTATGGCCGCTATACGAGAAATTATTGAAGATGCAAGTAGACACAAATCTGATGCGCAATAAAATGCAACCTAGTATAACATTATTCGGAACACTAGCCCGATTAAAGTATAATCGAGGGATATCAGAGAAGGTGATATTATTTTAGTGAAACAAAAACAAGAAATTCCATGTGATTGTTTAGTTTTAGAATCTTCCCTTGAATCTGGCGTGTGCTACGTTTCAACAGCGAATTTGGATGGTGAAGTAAATTTGAAACCTAAAGTGTAGATTCTTGACAAAAACTACTTTAAGAATCCATAAAACATTGACAGTAAGAACTTGATTGTTCGCGAAAACCTTGGTGGATATAAGAATTTCAAAGCCAAAGTTTCAACTCCACCACCAGAAGATAACATGTAAAGTTTCATTGGTTCAATCATTTTGAACAACGAGTAAAAGAATTTCAATTTGAATAATGTCCTCTTACGTGGTTCTAGACTAGAAAACACCGAAACTGCTCTCTGTGGTGTAATTTTTGCAGGAAAGAACACCAGGCTCATGTAAACTTAAATTAAAGCAAGGGTTAAATCATCAAGGATGAATATTCGTATGAACAAGCTGGTTGTTTATCAAGCCTTTTTATCTATCATAATTATGCTAGTTTTTCCAGGGGTTAGTGCGGCTACATACAATTCATTCTCAACCGATTATGTTTCATTTTAAATGGAACCAAGCTCAGCAGCTAAAACATTCGCTGAGAAAGTTATCATATATTTTGTACTCTTAGCTTATCTCTTACCAGTGTCATTGTTTGTATCTATTGAAATGACCAGGCTAGTGAATTCAGTGCAAATGGAAGCAGATAAAAACCTTCAGAGGACCGATGTAAGAAATTTCCTTCAAAAGGACCCTAAAAATTAGATTAAAAATAGCAGCTTTGCTAACGAAAATGTTTATGCAATATCTGTTCAATCCAAGAACTCAATTTGCATTGAGAATTTATAGGAAGTTGATATCATATTTTCAGATAAAACTGGAACGTTGACCAAAAACTAAATGATATTCCACTCGTTTGCAAACGATCAAAACGTTCAAAGAGAAGTTATATTTAAAATTAAAGCAGAAATGCAATAGAATTTTAGAAATCATAATAAATACGAAAATTTTGATTTAAAAATGTTATTTTAACTAGCTTTATGTAATACTGTCCAAACATAAATGGTAAAAATCGATGGAAATGAAACTCAAGTATATCAGGGCGAATCTCCCGATGAAATTGCGTTTTGTTATGCAAGTAAAGTGTATGGGCTCAAACTTCATTAAAGGAATGCATCCTCAGTTGAATATTAGTTAAATATTAATGAACATCTCTTCAATATGACGTTCAATGTCCTCGCTGTTGTTCCATTTAGTTCAGATAGAAAGAAAATGTCAATTGTTTTATAAGAAGTTGGGGAAAATATTCCACGTGAATAACTTGGTTAATTGAATAATATAATAACAACACACAATAACATGGCTTACTTTTTGCCAAAGAGTATAGCATAAGCTGGACAGCCATTTGTTTTAACAAAGGGGGCTGATTCGTTTATGCTTCCCTTGTGCAATATCACAAAAGAAAATAATGATGCTATCTAAAAAATAGCGAGCGAATATTCTATGATTGGTTTGCGAACCTTGGTATTTGGAAGCAAACAACTAAATGATCCTGAATGGGTTAAATAATGGAATTTGGTATCAAACCTCAAAGAAAGCGATCCACAATACTTTGATTGTACAAAATAGATAGAAACTAACCTAGCTTACAGCGGAATGACAGCAATTGAAGATGAGCTTTAAGATTAACTCCACGACACTCTTTCGTTTACAATAAACGCTGGTGTGCGAGTTTGGATGTTAACTGGTGATAAAACTGAAACAGCCGTAAATATAGCTAAAAGTTCTGGTTTAGCTCCAAAAGATACTAAACTTTTATATCTTACCACTGAAACTGCTTCCAATCCGATTAAGCTAAATTAATGTCTACTTGAGTACATAGATCTGTAGAAACAGTAATTAACGGGTAAAGCTTTAGAAAATTACGAGACTGTGTAAAAATCTATCAAGTAGTAGTCTGTTTTGAGTAATTAGAGCAAATTTTAGAAAACAATGCGCGAGCTTCTGGGTTATTTCTACTGCCGTGGTCTCAACAAGCAAATAATAAACGATTCTCAGTCTGGAAACAACACCACACTCGTAATGGATTCGAAAACCTATAATTTAATTCGTTCAGAGCATTTAGAAAACGAATTTTACACTATTGCCTTTCACTCCCAGTCAGCGGTTTGTTGCCGCTTATCACCTTCAGAAAAGGCTTAAATAATTAAAAGAACTCACGATTTGATTCCAGAATTCACTACACTAGCTATTGGAGACGGAGCTAATGACGTTGCAATGATAAAAGAAGCCCAAATTGGAATTGGTGTTGCTGGTAAGGAAGGAGTTCACAGCTGCAACAACGCTGATATAACCGTTCCAGAATTCAGGTTCTTAAAACAACTCATTTTCGTTTACGGACGTTACACTCATTTGAGAAATTAGGAACTGTTCGAGTACTGCATTGAGAAGAACTCGATTATCGCCCTCATGCACGTTGTGTACTCATTCTACAATTTATTCAGTGTATAAGTTTGTATTGACTCTTTGTTGTTGACCATGTTCAATTTACTGATCACCTTCTTCCCAATCGCGTTTTAAGCTGTCATCGAGTAGGATATAGACAGAGAAGCACTATTAGAGCACCCACGCACATTCAGATAATTCAGCCAGAAATTCAGACCAAGTGGACTATTCATGAGCCTGAGACTCTGCAAATCACTTTACTACTCAATCGTTATCATCACACTCAACAAATACCTGACTAGTAACCAAATTATATTTTCTAATGGACAAGTAAATGATCTTGGCGCACAATCACTCAGCTTCTATTTCACTATACTGTGCGTAACATCCATAGAACTTTTTATTCACCAAACCACATTCACATATTACCTGTTGGGATCGTTCATTTTCATGATCGTACTTGTAACCGCGTGTGTTTGGCTCGGAAATTCATCTCAAATGTTCGGAACCACGAATATAGGAGTTATAATGATGGTACAAGGAAGTTTACATTTCCATATAAGCTGGATCATCACCAGCTTGGTATGTGTCGTGCCTAGTATTTGCTACCAAGTTATAAGGAAACTTTACTTCCCCAACAATGATGATATAATGAGAGCCAAATACAGAGCAGAGGGTTGTAAAGGTTATTAAAAAGCTTAAGAAATGAAAGTTGCTCAAAGCTACACAGAAATCATTTAAATTGCGCCAAGTGTGTCCCAAATATGAAATAGATTTATTGTAATTTTAATAATTCTCTTTTTATAAGTGCAAAGAAATATACATATAGTTTTCAGTTAATATTGAATACTTAAGTGAGTATTCCCAAAGATCAATCTGTTCTGGACAATCTTAATCTATATTCATTCCAGTTTTTAACATACATATATATTTATAGGTTTTCAGTAATTAAATGTATTTTAGGTAATTTATAAGATATAACCACTCCCTACTGGAAACCATGAAAGCAACAACCACTAAAAAACAAATTTCAGCTAAGACGTCGGATATCTCTACTGCTTAGTCAGATACTCAAATGCAGTTAACAAGAATGCAGCGTGAATAGGTAAAAATCTATATATCAAAGGATATGAAAGATATTTCTAATTATGTTGATAATGTTGTACACGATGATAGTAGCGAAAGCGATCATAACTATTTGTGAGTAGTTAGTGAGATGAAATGTTGCTATTTATCAAATCACATAAATTTATAATAAATCAATCAGTTCAGAAGCTGAGTACACCAATAAGTTTAATGTAAAAATACATTTTGTTAATCGCTATATATGACAAATACATTTTTATTAAAACTGATGAAAAGGTTAGTCATTTAATTTTTCTATTAAAAAATATAATGTTAACACACAAGTAAAATATTAATAATGTACTAGTATAGTGTACTTACATAGTATACTTTCTTAACTAGTATATTGATCTAACTAGCAAACGCTATTATAGGATATAATTTTATATTAATATTTTTTGATTCGAAAGTTTAAATAATGACAATATGTTATTAATGACAATACGCGGTACAATATAATATATAATTATACTTACTTTACAAAAATCTAAATAAATATTTCACAAGTATAAATAAATATGTTTATATATATGTATTTCAATAATTATGAGCTTGACGTTTAAATATTAAGATTATAAAATAATCTCAACCCACATCTGAAAAAATGAAACATATCTTTTAGAAGTCATAATTAATGTCGCCGCGTTCTACACTTGTATAATCTCAAAATATCGAACAAACAATATAAAATATAAAACAAATTATTTAAGATGAGCAAAAGTAAGCAATTATTCCTCATGGATTGAAAGAAATTATTAATTATTTCGATTCAGCTTTTGAAAGTAGTGATGAAGCATATATTGACTATTTGGGAATGTGATTAAAAGTATTTGTTAACTATATTTATTTTACTACATATCATGTTCAAAGACAAATTAATTAGCATGAATGTAATGTTGTCAAAACTTTAAAGCATTTCTTTAGCTTTAGCGTGATGTTCGTTGTCATAGTTTGATGAGAATGAATTGAGGGCTTAGATTATCGTTAATTTGACTTGAATTATTTGAATAATACTTCCTGTTAAACCATTTAATATAAAATTCACTCGTTTAGTATGTCTTATAATTTTCCTTTCAGGTATTCCATTGTAACGTCCCTTTTATTGTTTTTCTTGTCATCAACTCCGATTGTAACGTTCACAATGTCCCTTTGCCTTGTAACAATAACGCTCGCTTGATCTCCGTTAACAAGTTTTGCGCTCTCGTGAATCATTAATTGGCTCAGTTTTGGAAAGTTCAACTGTAGTTGTCTCATGTCAATGACCGAATTCGGCTGAACGAAGGAGAGGAACTGGAGATTTGGCGACTTCTCAATCTCAATTTACATCCCGTCCGCGTACAAATGAGTCAAATGTGGTGGGAGCTTTTTAATAAGCTGAATTCTGTTGTGGGAAATGTTTAACAGGCGTATTTTAGGCAAATCTATTAACTGTACCGAGCAGTCGAAAACATCCTGAAATTGATTGTTCTGCGCGTACAAAGTGGTCAATAGAGGCAAGGAGCGCGGAAACTTCAAAAGCTACATGTAACAATTCGACAAATCCAAGGATAGAATCTTATCAAACACATCAATTTACATTTGAAGCGAGAATTCGTAAATTATGCTACTAAATGCAAAATAAAAACTATATTCAACTTTTACACACCTCTTTTATGAAATGCTCGATTTCACCAGCAATAAATCAATTGCAATAATATCGTCATTTTTCCTGATATTTGTGGTTATAGTACCATACTACGGATTCAGGTTTTTCAGACGCTAATCCAAACGCTCGTCAGTAAATATTAGCGACAAATTGTCGCTAACCGTTGGTCACGCATCCGCAACTGGAAAACGTCCAACAATGGAGGATGATGTATTATTAGCTCTAGACATCTCACCTGAATATGCTGTATACGAAGCCGCTTGTCACTCACGTGTTTCAGCATTTGGTGTATTTGATGGACATTGTGGTTCTGAAATAGCCAAACATGCAGCTTAAAATTATAGAAAATTTATTTAAGCTCAAGTATAAGTATTTAACCCAACTCCAGCACAAACGTGTGAAGGTATAAAATAATCATTTTTAGATTTCGACTCGTCAACAAAGAGAATTCCAGCTGGTTCTACAGCATGCGTCGCTTTTATTACTCCTTAGCACGAATTATTCGTAGCAAACGCTGGTGACTCTAGAGCTATATTAATTGAAAATAATCATCCTGTTTCAATGTCAATTGATCATAAACCAAGTAGAGAAAGTGAAAAACAAAGATTGTTAAAAGCAGGAGCTGAAGTTAGACCAACGACAGTCGTACAATCTGGATGTGTGTTACAACTTGGTCCAGCTAGAATATGGCCAGGTGGTCTTTCTGTTTCTCGTGGTTTCGGTGATCACGGTATGAAGGATGAGGTTAAAATGGCACTAGGTGGGTTTGTTCAAAGTTAAAATCTTTCATGGGCAGAAAAATAGCTCGTTAGTCCTTTTCCAGAAATTCGATATACTGAATTAACATAATAATCATAAGCGGTAATTTTAGCATGCGATGGTTTATTTGATGTTATGACCAACTCAGATGTTGTTAAAATATTCAACCAATAATTACCACGACTAATGATTAAAGCTATTGAGCAAGTTGCAATTAGAAATATTGAAAAAAGTGAATCTGAAGAGTAACAAGGAATTATCAAAAAATTTATACATGGCATGTAAAGAAGTTATGCACGACTTAAATTCTCATTTTTACACGAGTTAGATGACTATAAATTAACTGATGAGTTGCTGTTATAAGCTGATTTCTTATGTGCTCAAATGCTTAGTGATAAATTAGTAAGTTTAGCCCTTTAACGTGAAACTACTGATAATGTAACAGTTGTTGTTGGATTGTTGAGATGGAAAGACACAAGAAAAACAGCTCGACAGTGGAGAGAACTAATGAAAGATGAAGGTTTATTTAGCTAATTCAAGAAACTTTTACACAAGTAAAATGAAGTATCGTGTTCAGAAACAGAAGATATTTAAAAAGATGTATAACTCTGGATAAGCCCCGACGATCCAAGCAAATAATGGATTTACTGATGATTTTATACAAATAATATTTAAATATTGTTATATTGATTGAAACTAATGTCACTGTTATGCTAATAAACTTTAATTTTCAATCCATGGGCACGAAAAACACATGTTACATAACTCAATTCAATCATTCCATTTTCCTTTCATAAATCATGCCAATGCACAAACGTGTAAAGAAATAATAATTAATAAAGGAATAATAATGGAATAATCTATACAAGGATCACTATAGAAATACGTTATTTAACATGGGATGCAGAGAAAATGTATCACTGTCTCAGAAACACATCATTTTATCGCGTGAGTTTTAGTTTATGGTTATCCTACGAATAAATGTCTTTTATTTAAACATATTCAAGAAATTTAGCTTCACATTTGATTAGAACTACACTATTTTAGTAATTAATAGCATCAGGGCATGGGTGAGTGGAAATATTGTATGTTAATATTTGGGTGTATGATGAACTCTTATAATATTATAAGTTTGGTGTACACTGATTTGGTGTATACTCTGAAGTTTACAATTATTAAATAATACGATTAACCATTAATATTTATTGATTGAGTGATATATTCTGGTATTCAGTATATCATAAATGATAAGTTAAATATAACCTTATCGCCAATATATTTAATACATTATTAACTTTATTTTTATTTATTTTTTGAAAATAGAAAACATCTATACAAGGATCACTTATCTAGTAAGTTATATCTTTATTCTGGAAGCTAAATTAAGATTCTGTTACGTTTAGTCGGTTTGTTCCTTCCCAAACAATAAACTAGAAATGTTCCCACCACAGCAATAGACACACCTACGATGGCCCAAAATACAACGATGTCGGATCTGTACTTGTTGTAACTTTTTAGTATTTCTCCGTCTATAAGTAATTTTGATTGTCCAAATGCTGTATACATTTGTTTAGTACAATTTTCATAATTTTCGGCGCTAAGACAGTTGATGTTTAGAACTTAATCATTCAACGTTAAAATTACATTTTGTTTAAAGAGGGTAGAATATTACTTATTACTAACCAGCAATTCTAGCTGATACGAATTGTTAGGCATGCTACAATTATGACTAGATACTAAATCAACAGAAAAGTGATCTTATTACTAGTAAATATTGTAATACTTGTAGCATTCAAGTATATATTACATAAACTTAGAAGTGGTGAATACTTTATAACTATATATTTGAATAACTAAAATCAAAACTGTAACAATTATTGCGTGAAAAACACATGGGCACGAAAAACACACGTTACATAAATATTTTCATTGTCCCATAAATATTATGCCAGTTAATGAAAAATATAACATTATTATGTTTTGTGCTTGTATCTATATATAATAATTGAATTGAGATGGACAACTCTATATTCATTTTAAACATCTATACATTCTTACATATAGTCATTACTTAGTTTAATAAATAATGTAATAGTTGGAAAAAATAAAAGCATCTATACAAGGATCACTGTTATGCTAATAAACTTTAACTTTCTTCTGGAAGCTAGATTACAATTTTGTTCTATTTAGTTGACTTATTCATCCTCAGACAATAAACCAAACAGGCGAGTGCCACCGCTATAGACACGCCTACGATGACCCAAAAGACAACGATGTCGGATCTGTACTTGTTGTAACTTTCTAGGATTTCTCCGTTTACAAATAGCTGCGAAGAGCTGAACGGGGTCTGGACCTCGCTCTCGCAGCTTTCGTGGTTTTCGGCGTTGACACAGCTGATCTCAAGGCGCTGGTTCGTGAACGTCAAGAAGGCATTCTCTGTGAACTTAATCGTGTATTGCTTGTTGTTGACCAGCAGCTCGAACGGATACGCGCTGTCCGGATACCTGCATTTCTTGCTAGCCACCAAATCCACAGTGAAATGGTCGTCGACTTGGTACAGTCTATAATATTTGTAGCATTCCAAAATGTATTGCATTAATATAGAAGTGGGGAGTTGTAGTATTATATGTTAATTATTTCGTTAATACGATTTTTGAGTAGTTTAACAATTAATCTTTACCTACTAACATAAATAATATAACTGAAAGTACAACAACATGATTAAACTATCACTTTGTTCAATAACTATACCAGAATCTATATAACAATTGACCTTGTTATAAAACAAGCTCACTTTAATTCTGAACCAAACAAACTAGTACCCAGAACAGAATCTATTCTGTTCAAAGATTATTAATGTTAATCATTATAATTAATCATACAATGTTAATTAATTTTCATAACAATGACACATATATTATTGTAATTAATAGTATATTGTCATAATTTGGCTGCACCTTTCAAGTTCATTATTTAAATAAGTTTTCCTACTAACAAGATTAGATTATATACGTGTAAATTTATCTAGACTGCAAAACTAGGATGTATTATTATTCATAGCATTGTATGAATCTGAGTAATTTTTAGTGTTTAAATCTGAAATATTTAAATTCGTTTTGGATGGTATTGTAATTAACTTTTTTAGCTACGGTAGAGATATCATTGGTGTGGTATTACTTAGGGGACACTTTAAGTTGTTGAAATACGCTATTTTTGATTAAATATTGTTTAAATTATATTATTTAAACATAAGTTGTATTGTAAATATATAGAATGATATTCGCTAATTTAGACAAATATAATTAAATAATGCTTTTTATAATATAAATTGCTATATCGATAAGTTTAATTCATTCCCTCTTTATATCACTAAAATTTAAATGCGTAAATACTCATTTGATATAAATACTATTTAATTACAAAATCGCTCCAATAAATAGTAAACACTAAGTAGTGCTGAATAAACAAACCACGGAGCTGAAAATAATGTGCTCATTCCCATATTATAATTACATAAGGCTATTAATACAAAATGCAATAAATATATTTATTATGTATTTCATAGATTATTGAGATAAGTCTAACTCAATCATGTCTCTTTGGATGATAAAATATTCATATATTCATTTTTAAAAGCTCACTTCTAACTGCTAATTTTATATTGTGAGAAATTGGGGTGATTTTGGATTTAGATGAAATCCTTGATTTTATTTTTGGATATATCAAGTTTAATGAGATTAGTAAGTTCTTTTAGTGAATCAATAGAATTTATCTGATTTGAGTAAATGTTTAAATGCGTAAGATTCACGAGTTCTCTTAGGGGTTCTATATTTTGAATCTTATTTTAATATAAATTCGCGGTTGTGAGATTTATTAGATTTTTAAGAGATTCTATACTGATAATCTGATTTGAAGACACCGAAAGTGTTGTGAGATTCACAAGTTCTTTTAAGCATTCTATATTAATAATTTCGTTTCCAGAAAGTGTTAGAACCTTTAGTTTCGTTAATTTCTCAAGTTATGTGATGTTTTACAGTTTATTTCCGCTTAAATCCAATTCCTGAAGCTAGTTCCAGTTTTAAATCCCTTCCAGGTTTTGGAGCTTGCACCACTTCACGTGAAGGACCTTAACATTTCCAACTTTGTGGAACTTAACGTTTTCACAGTTTTCTACGACTAATTTATGAATATTTAATCCATTTACTGAAGATAAATTCTCCAGTTCATTTTCATTTTGAATTTCGAGGTATTTGAACTCTTCCATTTCAATTTTTAGTTCAGTATTGATTTCCTTAATTATATTCGTGATATTTTAGCATTCAAGTTAGCTGCAGGTAAGTCTAACGTTGTTTCCAAGTGATTCGTGCTCGCAGTTCCTTATTTAGCCGATTTACTCCTATTATATCAAAGTGGCATTAAATACCGTTATCTATACTTTAATCTGAACATTATTTTGGTACCTTGAGATCATTTTCTCCTCTTCAATTTAATTCGGCTCCATGAACTGCGTTTAAAGTGTTTGCTTTTCATTTTTAAGCATCTCCTCGCCAAATCTGTTAATAATATCGTTTTCAGTTGGTTTATTTTGGGGAACTAGCCAGGACTAGTTGAAGTTCTGGTGATTTCGAACAGTTTCCCAGTGATAAATCATATTTTTATTCAGAACGAGCTACTTTAGCTGAGGAAGCTCTGAGATGAAGAAGACCTCAAGCAGTTTGTTATTGGTTAGAGTTAGTGCTTGTAAATTTACTAATTATGATAACAAAGAAGCATTTTGTAACTAATTGTTGCTTAAATCAAGCGTTTAAAGCTATGACATTTGCTGAATCCCGTTCAATTCTGATAATCCACTGTGTGTAACAGAAAGAATAGTCACATTGCAAGCATAATCGAATTTAACATTGACACAGTTTCTCAGAGTTAACTGGGCTAGCTTAAAGAGATTCAGGAAATTCAAATCTTATATTTCTGTGTTATCAGCTATTTCAAGGCAATTGCTTTTTATTTTCTTCTTAAATGCTTGAATCTAATCTTGATCAACTTTTCGCTTTTCGGCACTGTAATTATTATACTTTAATAATTCTGCGTCAATTTACTCTTGCGATGTATTTTGCCCAAGATGCTATTTAATATCTGTTGCATTAGCAACAATTTGCTTAGAGATCCACATTGGTTTATAGTTTGGGTGGTTGAATAGAGCAGCGAAATCGTTAATAATGTTTCCGTCAACTGATAGATTGAATACTTAAACCCAAAATCTTACTACGTTAATTTCGAAAAGCTTATTATTTTTCACTTCCAGCGTTTTTAAGGCAGTCAATTTTTCCAAACAATCAAGTCCATTGATTTTATTGTCGTTTATGAATAATTCCTCAACATGAACTAAATTTTGTAGTTGTTAAACATCAGATAAGTTGTTTTATGACAAATTAACAGAAGTTAAATGTAGCACAAATTCAAGTCCATTTATCCTTGTTAATCCGTTGTTATTAAGTTAAAGCTTCGTCAAATTACGTGGTATATTTTATGTGTCTACATTTTGGCAATATTGGACAACAAGAATATTTGTGTTTCGCTGGACAAAGTTATTTATTGGATCAATAAATCCTAAATCGCACAAATAACGATCTCCATGTATAACTAACTCTTAATTATTGATTAAATTTTCGTATTTAGCGGCATTATCAAGGTTGTACTTCTCTAGCTATAGCTATTTCATCTTATATTAGATCATTTCGTCGTTTCGATTCTCTCCTAAATAATACTCGTAGTCTTGTACATCGGCTGACGCTTGTACAGATTTCCAACTTTATTAAAAGTTCTTATGGCGCTTCAAATAATCAATATCTAAAGCCATATTTCCTTATAATTCTACTGTGACTAATTGTTTAAGATCTAAAAGCTACTTCACGGTTAATAATTTGTTATTACCAATATCTAAATGTTCAAGAACCTTCAATTCTGATATCCAATTTTCGATATATGCTATTTTATTATCTTTGAGTATCAATTATTTTAGAAGTACTAACTCACCTACTTCAGAAACAAATCTCAAAGCATTACAACTCAAGTCTAAGCTAACTAACTATGTAATTTAATCCAAATACATAACTTTTGTTAATTAACAATTTGATACTTTGAGGTGCTATACCTACGTAGGATGTGGTCCAAAACGTATGTTCTTACATTCGATTATAGTTAAAGTTTTCACTTTCAATAAATCTACAAAATCTACACTACTTAAATTTTCGTCCTTTTTAATCTCTAAAGATTCCTTTACAATAGACTTTCCATACTAAAGAACCATTTCTGGGCCATAATTCGCTTAATACTTTTTATCAAAAAGTTCTAACTTTTTCTTTGGTAAATCTTCATCATTACAATTAAAGAACTCTTTAATTTCATCATCTGTCGGGTAATATTATTCTGCTATCCATTTAGAACTGCTATTTTAATGTTTTGTAATTTCATTTATATCATAAATAATATTTTCGTTTGTTCGTAAATCCTTTAGTGATTTCATACACAAACAAACTTTTATCGAAATTATTCTATTGCTTGTTAGATTGAAATATATTAGGTTTGTTAATTGATTTAAGCAATTAATATTTTTAATTTTGTTATTTGCTATATTTAACTGCTCTAAAGAAAATATCTCTTTAATTTCATCTATTTGCTCTAATAAATTATAGCTTATATCCAAATTTTTAAGAAGTTAAAAGTTGGCTTACATATTAATCTTCTTTAGTTTATTTTCGCTTAAATCTAAACTAAGAAGGCAACTTATTTTCTCGAACGAGCAGACTTCTTCAAGGTCATTTTAGGCTAGATCAAGTGATTTAAGGTTGATTAGTTCAGCTACGAGTGATATTTCGTTTTAAATTCTGTGTAAGTCGTTGCATCTTAGCGTTAGAGCTTCAAGTTGTTGGAATTGTTGAATTCCTTCGAGGCTTTGTATTTTTGAGATGCAAACTGACAGTTGTTTAAGATTTTAAGGTGCTTCGGTGAAATTTATCTAGTTACATTTGTTTACTGTCAATTTTGTAATTTTAAAGTACTTTACAAATCCAAATTGCTTTAGCTGCTGATCGTTGTTGATTACCAAGCTGTCTCCATTCACTTTATCTCTGTATTTGATGAGCATTGCAGCTATGTGCGCCCACGATTCGCATTCTTTCAAGTACTTACAACTTTCCTCTTCGTTGATCCCCAAAATGTCCATTACCTGCTCCTTTGAAATTATTTATTATTTTGAGAGCCATTTGGGGTTAAAATTCTTACTATTTATTATTTATTTTAACCCCTGAACTTGGTTGTTTTCGAACTCGAGTTGAACGAGGTCTTCAAAGTTTTCAACAAAGTTCAGCTCAAAAATGAGATTGTTGTTCACTTTCAGCGTTTTTATTCTCACATTTTGGGCCAAAACGGAGGCATTTGTTAAGAAATTGTTTGAAAGATCCACGTAAATGAGATTCAAACCGGATAAACCGGGCAGGGACTGCAAATAGTTGCTGCTCAGGTCTAAATGCGTCAAATGCGCGTGAAACTTCAAGCCCTTGCACGAATACAAAGAGCAACCTCGAAATATAATCGACTCCGCCTGAGTTGGCACCTTGTCCAGTTGCGCTAGCTAAATATTATCGGACTCGAAATGTATAGCGTCCATCGCGCAGATATCTGTGAACCGCATTTAATTTGTGACCAAACAGCGTTTTAACTGCAAATCCGCATTACCCTACATTGATTGGAGTGTGCAATATAAGTTGACCACATTTCTAGCAGAAATGAATAACAGTTGTTTATTTTGTTTGTTGATCAGTTAGTTTTTGTTTTTCTGTTTAAGATATTTACACTACTACTCTAAAATTTATTAAACTGAAGATTTGTACAGTTAGTTTGTACATACAATAGAAATCTAGTTTATTTAGATAAATCTCTGCTTAATTGCATATGATGTGTAAAATATATCATTGCAATTATAGAGTACTTATTCAATATAAATCACTGGTTTCAACTTATTTTTCAATCCCTCTCATGACTTTTCACACCAAACCCGTTTTAGCCACTCCTTTTCAGGCTAAATGTATGTTATACATTAATATTGTATATCTCAAACATCTACTCAATACTCGAAAATAATCTCAGTTAATTCTATCACAGACATTTTTTTAATGATATTTTCATACTTCTGTTGGGTCATGGTTTTACAGCCATAACAGACCTATGTATGTACACATTAATTTATAATCAAAATAAATGAATGACAAAAAGAAAATATATAATACTGAAATATGAATTAAAATGAATTTGCTATTAAAAAGAGCAATATAATCTTATCCAAAAACAAAAGTCTCAAAATATTTTAAAGTAATATCAAAATATTAAAAATACAATAAGATAAAGAAAAATCTGATTTAAATGTACAATTAATGTGAAAACATACATTCTACAAAAAAGATCTTAAATGTCTTTTAAAACCATAGTAAAAAACTAATTAAACCACTACACACATACGTAATATTATTAATATTATGTATAATATTATGTATATATGTGTACATTTCATACCATAAAATAAAGTAAAATAGTTACTTAATATTTAAAAAGATGTTAAATCACATATAGTAAATACATTAAAGCTGTTACATAAATGAGGGAGCAGAATCACTTAGATTGGAAAAAAGATGAAACCCATTTTAATTAACTGGAGAATAACTAACCACAAGAATTATTAAAATATATATTATTTTTACTTGGATATGGTAAAATAACTAGTATATATTTATATATTGCGTTTAGATGTATTGTTGGATTGTTGCTGTTGTATGAGATGATAAGAAATAAAGAAAAATTGAACTTAGAAGCGATAACATTTGCTCATTTAAAATATAGTTTGCGAATCAGGTAAAATTGGCAATTTGTTCATAGTGTAAAAGGAGAAGATGCATCTGGAATAGATATACACCCATTAAAGAATTAAAAGTTTGGTTAACGTTCATTTTCATAAATCACATTACTTTGATTGGATTTGGTTAAATTTGATCCTATACGTTACTGGATTGAGCGTAATGTTCACTTTAATACTATTGATATTATTTAAATTTAAAAAGTTTTTTAAACGTGTAATATAATTTATGATGGGACATTTATGATACAAAATATGGGATAAATAATTGAGTACTTTTATTGGTGATAACATATGTTACAGTTAAGAGTTTTAATTTATGGGACACGTGTAGTTATGGGACACGATATATGATATTTGTACATTTAATTATTTATGTGTTTATCTAAATCTATTATTGACTATTTAATCATATTATAATACAACTCCCCACTTCTATATTAATGCAATACATTTTGGAATGCTACAAATACTATAGACTGTACCAAGTCGACGACCATTTCACTGTAGATTTGGTGGCTAGCAAGAAATGCAGGTATCCGGACAACGCGTATCCGTTCGAGCTGCTGGTCAACAACAAGCAATACACGATTAAGTTCACAGAGAATGCGTTCTTGACGTTCACGAACCAGCGACTTGAGATCAGCTGCGTCAACGCCGAAAACTACGAAAGCTGCGAAAGCGAGATCCAGACCCCGTTCAGCTCTTCGCAGCTATTTGTAAACGGAGAAATCCTAGAAAGTTACAGCAAGTACAGATCCGACATCGTTGTATTTTGGGTCATCGTTGGTGTGTCTATAGTTGTGGCACTCGCCTGTTTGGTTTATTGTCTGAGGATGAATAAGCCAACTAAATAGAACAAAATTGTAATCCAACTTCCAGAAGAAAGTTAAAGTTTATTAGCATAGCAGTGATCCGTGTATAGATTATTCCATTATTTTTCCTTTATTAATTATTATTTCTTTACACGTTTGTGGGTTGGCATGATTTATGAAATGAAGATGGAATAAGGATGAATAAGGTAATAGTTAAGCGAGTCATTTTATTTCTTTTCAAGTATGATGCTTGAATGTATAGATGTTTAAAGTGTAAATGGAAATAGTCCATCAATTCAATTATTAGATATAGATACAAGTACAAAAATATTTATAATGTTTTATTTTTCATTAACTGGCATAATATTTATGGGACAATACAAATATTTATGTAACGTGTGTTTTTCGTGCCCATGTGTTTTTCACGCAATAATTGTTACAGTTTTGATTTTAGTCATTCAAATATACAATTATATAGTATTCACCACTTCTAAGTTTATGTTATTTATACTTGAATGCTACAAGTATTACAATATTTACTAGTAATAAGATCACTTTTCTGTTGATTTAGTATCTAGTCATAATTGTAGCATGCCTAACAATTCGTATCAGTTAGAATTGCAGGTTAGTAATAAGTAATATTCAATCATCTTTAAACAAAATGTAATTTTAACGTTTAATGATTAAGTTCTTAACATCAACTGTCTTAGCGCCGAAAATTATGAAAATTGTACTAAACAAATGTATACAGCATTTGGACAATCAAAATTACTTATAGACGGAGAAATCCTAGAAAGTTACAACAAATACAGATCCGACATCGTTGTCTTTTGGGTCATCGTAGGCGTGTCTATTGCTGTGGTGGGAACATTTCTTGTTTATTGTTTGGGAAGGAACAAACCGACAAAAAGTAACAAAATCTTAATTTAGCTTCCAGAAGAAAGATATAGCTAACTAGATAGTTCGTGATCCTTGTTTACATATTTTCATTATCATTAATAAGTTAATAATGTATTAAATATATTGGCGATAAGGTTATATTTAATTTATCAGAAATGATATACTAAATATATCCCACTCACTTAACTTTCGTTTATACTAGTTCGATCTTCTGTACAGGAACTGTAAGTTCACGCGAATGATCATTAGTTTAAAATACACCTATGTACGTAAGGCGCACCTCCGCAGTCAAGGCAACCAACGACTCGGGTACAAGCATCCAGGGGCGTAACGTGGCTGCTTCGTGTAAGCCGATCTATACGGGAATCATGTCGTACCATCTGCATTTCTAAGGAAGCAATGGAGCGGTTACCGCTTTCCAATCCTGAAGGCTCGTTGATGGCAGCTCAGCACTTTGAATCGGGGGATTTCAGCAATGCCTCTTCAGCTCTAACGTCGAAACGCAAAGCCTAATCGTTATACTAAATATATAAAATAATTATCGTAATCTATAGATAAGTAAATCCAATATCGAACTACTAACTAAACTGTTCACTCTCCAAACGCAGTTATGAACATTTCTACGATTTGACTCAGTTTTTTGAGCTCTGTTCCAAGACGCAAGATTATTTTGCTTCTTCCGTTCTTCAGCTTCAAAGAGGTTTTGCATTTTTAAGAATATTTTGTTTATACGGAAGATAATGCGTTCATCTTTCTGATGTTGTATCTTATTTTTGTGAGCTCGTAGCTGGATTCGCGCTGAGGTGAATGAGTGAACTCCCGAAGAAATACTGATATGGGCTCGAACTCTTCAGCACCGTCTAACATGTTGTTCGAAATGTTAAGTTCTATAAGGCTACGGAATATTTCCACGCATTCTGTGTCTCTCACATAATTGTTGCTTATATTCAAATAACTTGGATCGAAAACTTCCAAATACTGCATATCATCAATGTAATTAAAGGACAAATCTATCAAATCCATGGTGCCAGTTCTGTACCTTGAAGTAAATTTTGGTAACTCAGCTATCATATTAGATCCAATCATTAGCTCATTAAGGCCAGCGCACACACTAATTAGTGATGATATATCATTTATTTGATTATTTCCTAGATATAGATATAATAGCTTTTTAAGATCTTTTAAAGAGCTCACATCATGAATTCTATTATTTGAAGCATTAAATGTTTTCAAGTCGCAGAAAAGTGAAATAATAGAAATATCAGATACGTTATTTTAAGATATATTTAATATTGAGAGCTTAACGCATTTTGAAATCGCTGATATATCTGTTAAGTTGTTGCTACTTACATCTAATATCATCAGTTCGAATAAATTTTTTATAAAGTCTAGAGATTTAATATTACAAACTCCACCGATTCTCAATTCTGTAAGCAGTGAGAAGATCGGCACTATGTTGATATCAACTATTTACTTATTATTATTTAAATGAAGTTTTTAAAGTTATATATTGTTTTTTAGGGCAGCGATGCTCTTCAACCGATTATTGGTTAAATATAGTGCTTTCAAATTGAAAAAATCATGAAATACGTCAATACTTTTAATTTTATTGTTTTGCGCATTGAAAATTTCGAGTTACTTTAACTCTGTTAAGCACGATATATCTTTTACATTATTATCATATATATTCAATATTTCCAACTATATTTACTTTCTAATTGGTTTAAGATTAGATATTCTGTTATATCCCGCGTGAATTACTGTATTTCCCTTAAGTTACTTTAAAATGTCTATTTTATCAATATTGGTTGAACTTACATTAATTATTTCACTTTTAGGTATATTAAGTTATATTGTTGAAGTATCACCATTACAAGACAAAAACTTTCTTAAATCACTCGCTGTATTTATTTCTTGTTTTAATTCAGTCATCAAAAGATATAGATGTGGAATAAAGTGGAAAAATTACTTTAAAAAATCTCTATAAATTCAATGTTTCAAAATTCTTTTCAATACTCTTCTCTATTCTAGACATTTAATGATGATCTTGAGTTAGAACTGAGTAATTAGATTAATCTATCCACTTTATTAAGTGAAAGATTAAGAAAAGAACGGCTTAGTAGCACGTGATTAGTGAACAAAAATATAATTAATTAGTATTTATTCATTTTTAATGCCTTAACTTAGAGCCTTAACTTAGAGCTCATTTCTTTTAGCCTCATATAAATGTACACATTGCTTTTAAAGAACGATATGATACTATTTGGTTTAGAGATGTGTATAGATTTTGTAGATTAACAATAATAGTCAGTATTTTAGTGAAAGTGAATTGAAAATCCGAAAATAGTTACATTTATTAGTATAAATATTTTTCACACCTCATCCGCAAAATATGGATTATTTGAAATAGAAATCTAACTAGTCTCAATCTGCATACGATCAGATTTCGGATTTGTTGCAAAAGTTGTTCCAAGAGCGCCCGCCACAGAGACGTGTGTATGGCGAATTCGAGAATTTGACTGCGCAATTGCAGGAGATCCGTTTACCGGAGGGTTTGCGCCTTCCGTCCGACACTGAGAAGACTGCTGCTCAATTCCAGCAGCTTCAGTTTGCTCCGCACAAGAAGGTCTCTTTGGAGGCCGACGAGGAGGAAAAGGAGGACAACAACGAGGAAGAGCAGGAAGAGGTTGTCGAGGGCGTTGACACCGAGGACATGCAGCAACTTTCGCGCGTGCTACAGCAATTAGGTGTGCAGTTCACCCAATTAGATGCCTTCAGGCTCCAGAAAGCAGTTCAGGACCTCATCACCGAGCAAGAGCGCAAGGACGACAAAATTCAACTTTTCGGTAAAATAGGACCCTACTGGATCCTCCGCTCAGAAACATCCACCTTCCCAGAACCAGAAGAGGAACAATAACAAGAGGAGGAACCCCCAGCAGAAGAGGAACCAGCCGAGGAAAACGCTGAAAAGGAGGAGAAAGACGAAGAACTACAACAACTTGAGGACCAATGGAACGAAATAAAAGCTGCTCAGAAAGAGAAAGACCTCGAAGGAACCGAAAAAGTTGAGCCAGAAGCCGAAAACCCACCAGAACCAGAGAAGAAACCCGAAGAGGACGACCTAGAACCGGACATGGGCGGAATAGAAGAGAAGAAACCTGAAGGAGAAGAGGAAAACGCAGAAAAAATTGAGGAGGGAGAAGTTAAAGAAGAACTCAAGAGCAACGTGAGCCTCGAAGACGAATTCCAGCCGGAAACGAAAGTTCCAAAACGCGTTAACACATACCACGGCGGAAAATACCCACTCAAGAAAATACAGAAAATACCCGACGAAGAACACGAAGGACTCAACAAATACCTGTTCTTCGCAGCACTCGACGTTCAAATCAACGACCTGAACACTGAACTGTTTTAACGCTTGCAGAACGAATACCAAAAACTCGTCTTCAGAAAGAAGAACAACCTCAAGCAAGCCAAAACCAAGTTCAACAAGATCATCAACACCGTTTTGTCCGCCCCACTGCACTTCATCGCCCTGCCAGACCTTAAGCCAGAACAAATGCGCGCCTTCATGACCATGTCATATTAATAAATCAAATTCACTGGTGATTTATCTTCTGAAGTTAAAATCGGACTCCCAGCTTTCACTGGAACCGAAGCCACTCTCGTCAGATGCGCTATTTCCAAGATAATGCACCAATACACCATTGTTCCAAAGGGATTCTACACTAAGGAAGAAGACACTGATGAACAAGAGGAAAAGAAGAGAATGGAGGAGCTCCAACAAAAATAAAGACAAGAAATCCAAACCCGCTTTGAATTGCTCAGAAAGACCCAAAACGAGAAGATTTACGAGATCATGATCAAGAACCCACACCTCTTCAAGTACGCCGAGGACGAAAATAAGCTCGAGTTAACAACCGCTTTCGCTGAAGCCGCTGAAGAATTCAAGGGCTTCGAGAACTACCTCACCCTCTTATCCGAACGCCAATGGGTATACCTCTTCCCACGTATCAACGGTCAAGGCCGCGTAATCGAAGTCAACGATGATGATTATGAAGGAATTGGTGAACCAGAACCATGCGAATTCAAGGTTGCCGAGGAGCGCGTGAACAGAATCAAGCGCGAAAGAGCTGAAAAGAAGGCAAAGAAACAAGCTGAACGCGACGAAATCGCAGCTAAGAAGAAGCTTGAACTCAACAACGAACGCAAGTTCAAGAAATGGCTCGAAGCCTTCAAGGAAAAGAACCAACAAGACGACGAGCAGAATGTAGAAGAAGAACTCGAAATCAACGTTGCTGAGGACGAATTCGACGACACCAACCCAGTTGACAAGCCAGAATTGTCTCCAGACCTCCCATACGAAGAACTCCAGAAATACTATACTCAAAAGTTATGGAGAAAACTCAGACAATTTAAGAGACCAGTAGCTCCATGGGACGCTCCAATCATCGATAATAGAGTTAACGTGCCACAAGCCGAACTCTTCATCCACAAAGGATAACTCGACAAAACTCGCGTAGACTTCAAACAAAAGTGCAGCTACAACGTGGACGAATTCCTACTCGAAAACGAAATCGACCTGAAGAAGACCAAGCTTCCACTCTGGAAGTTCAACGTCCAAAAGCTGTAACAACTCGGAAACGGACAGTCAGTCATCACCGCCAGCAACACCAGATGCACCGGCGCTCTGAACATTGTTTCAGGTTTGAAATTTAACAAACACTAGTTCGTTTACTTTGGAAATGGTGTTGACCAAGCTCAAATTGACGCACCAGTGATGATGCTGCCAGATATGTGCTGTGTTCCTACTGATATCAGAGAAGAACCAGAAGTCGCTCCAGAAATGCAAAGAATGGAGTTTGAATTCAAAGCTGACCGCAAAAGAAGAATCGCAGAAGCTAAGAAGAAGGCAGAAGAAGAAGCAGCTAAAGGAGAAGGCGAAGTCAAGGAAGAATGAGCTATGTCCTTTATTAAGTTATAACTAATATAACAGATTTTGATTAGACATAATTTATATTGTATTTACAGTTAACCACAAGACAAATTACAATGATATAAATAGCTTATATAAAGAAATTTCATTAACTAGTAAAGTCGATGTACCATCAATAATCTTCCAGCCACATTTCTACTATAAATATATTCTTGTTTTAATAATATTGAACATATTTCATTCCTAAATATGAATAACACACTTTTATATGAAATATTTATTGACCATTCTCCACATCCCGGTATCTCATTCTATCGAAATAGTGTTGGCTCAGTTATATAAATTACACTATTCTTGCTGACAAAAAAGTGAGTGCTCTAAAACACGAAATTCGCTAGAGATTAAATACCATTTCACTCCACCAGGAATAACAATGAGCAGCAGAAAGATATACAGTGAAGCCGACAACCAAACATTGATATAAAAGGCACATGACAACTACGTGAAGATGTACTCCGGCTCAGCAAGCAGCAAATACTGCGACAGCTTCGGAAACATCAATATTTATTCATTCTTCGCAGACTACATGAACACAACAAAGTATTCTACATCCGTTTTGAAGGACAGATTAGAAGCTAAGAGATTTTATGATATAATACAAAGATTCTTCAAAAATTATTTCACCGAATAATTGAAAGCTTTCATTACATCTGGTATTGACGGCAAAAAAGCTTACTAAAAAATAGTAGTAAAAGCAGAATTACTTTTAGATGAAGATAGATTCCAGAAAACCAAGCAACAATGGAAAGATATTTGTAAAAAAGGAGAAAAAGACGAAGACAGTAAAGTCAATTCGTCCATAAGTAGCGTACCTGAAAAATAACAAGTCTAAGAAACTTATGAGACCAATAACGACTTCTACGAATTATCACCGTGCTTCGAAGATCGTTTTTCCATTTATGAGTGACGTTAGTATAGATTATCGACGCTATCATTAAAATATACTGAATTAATAGGCATAGTAAACTAAAAAACTAGTAATTTAGAAGAAAATATAGAATTTAAATACTGGAAAAGGCAGATAAGTGTCGATTGAATGTAGTTGGTTAAATAATATAATTAAGTATCTGTACTCGCTTTAATCTTTTGAATTTATTGATTCGAAAGTTTAAAATGATACTAAGTTATAGATGGCAATATGTATTGTAATTTGGAGATTAAATTCAAATTACAACACTATATTATTAAAATATGTTTGATATTTTTGTGATTGAAGTATTTAGCTTAGTAAACAAAGATAATAATCTCATTCCACATCTAACATTATGAAATCTAACTCGTAGAAATTATAATGTATATCACCATGTTCTACACTCGTATATTCTCGGGAACTTCAATAAATTATAAAAGATGTTGAATAAGGTATTTAGGATGAGCTTAAGTAAGCAATTATTCCTCATGAATTGAAAGAAATTATTAATTATTTCGATTCAGCTTTTGAAAGTAGTGATGAAGCTGCTATTGACTATTTGGGAATGTGAATATTAGTATTTGTTAACTATTATCTTAATTAATATTATGATTTGTTAAGTATATGTGTAATATTCAATATGACTTGAAGCTGGGAGAATTATTAAAAAAGAAAACAGAGAGAACATCTCCTACCTGGTAATGAAGACCTTAAACGAAGCCAAAGCGCAAGGGCGAGACCTAGCAAAGAAGAAAAGTCGGAACTTAATTTGTTCTTCTGAGAGTGCTTCTTCTAGATGAAAGTTTAAACCTTTTACGCTTTTAATTAGACTTTTTGAACAAGAAACCGAACCAGTATAAATGAAAGCTTTGCCATTTTTCTGCTTTGGAAAATAATTATCATTTATCTTTTATAATTTGAGCAAGAAACATATTTGAAATAGACTATACATATGAAGTTATCATAGTATATTCTACTATCATATTTTAATTCATTTCACTCCAAATGACTTTCAACTCGTTATGCAATAGTTTTTGAGAGTTATGGCAAACAGCTAAAACACAAATTATCGAAATATGAAATAAAATTATAGCGGAATACTGAAACAGTAATTGATAACAGAGTTAACGTGCCACAAGCCGAACTCTTCATCCACAAAGGATAACTCGACAAAACTCGCGTAGACTTCAAACAAAAGTGCAGCTACAACGTGGACGAATTCCTACTCGAAAACGAAATCGACCTGAAGAAGACCAAGCTTCCACTCTGGAAGTTCAACGTCCAAAAGCTGTAACAACTCGGAAACGGACAGTCAGTCATCACCGCCAGCAACACCAGATGCACCGGCGCTCTGAACATTGTTTCAGGTTTGAAATTTAACAAACACTAGTTCGTTTACTTTGGAAATGGTGTTGACCAAGCTCAAATTGACGCACCAGTGATGATGCTGCCAGATATGTGCTGTGTTCCTACTGATATCAGAGAAGAACCAGAAGTCGCTCCAGAAATGCAAAGAATGGAGTTTGAATTCAAAGCTGACCGCAAAAGAAGAATCGCAGAAGCTAAGAAGAAGGCAGAAGAAGAAGCAGCTAAAGGAGAAGGCGAAGTCAAGGAAGAATGAGCTATGTCCTTTATTAAGTTATAACTAATATAACAGATTTTGATTAGACATAATTTATATTGTATTTACAGTTAACCACAAGACAAATTACAATGATATAAATAGCTTATATAAAGAAATTTCATTAACTAGTAAAGTCGATGTACCATCAATAATCTTCCAGCCACATTTCTACTATAAATATATTCTTGTTTTAATAATATTGAACATATTTCATTCCTAAATATGAATAACACACTTTTATATGAAATATTTATTGACCATTCTCCACATCCCGGTATCTCATTCTATCGAAATAGTGTTGGCTCAGTTATATAAATTACACTATTCTTGCTGACAAAAAAGTGAGTGCTCTAAAACACGAAATTCGCTAGAGATTAAATACCATTTCACTCCACCAGGAATAACAATGAGCAGCAGAAAGATATACAGTGAAGCCGACAACCAAACATTGATATAAAAGGCACATGACAACTACGTGAAGATGTACTCCGGCTCAGCAAGCAGCAAATACTGCGATAGCTTCGGAAACATCAATATTTATTCATTCTTCGCAGACTACATGAACACAACAAAGTATTCTACATCCGTTTTGAAGGACAGATTAGAAGCTAAGAGATTTTATGATATAATACAAAGATTCTTCAAAAATTATTTCACCGAATAATTGAAAGCTTTCATTACATCTGGTATTGACGGCAAAAAAGCTTACTAAAAAATAGTAGTAAAAGCAGAATTACTTTTAGATGAAGATAGATTCCAGAAAACCAAGCAACAATGGAAAGATATTTGTAAAAAAGGAGAAAAAGACGAAGACAGTAAAGTCAATTCGTCCATAAGTAGCGTACCTGAAAAATAACAAGTCTAAGAAACTTATGAGACCAATAACGACTTCTACGAATTATCACCGTGCTTCGAAGATCGTTTTTCCATTTATGAGTGACGTTAGTATAGATTATCGACGCTATCATTAAAATATACTGAATTAATAGGCATAGTAAACTAAAAAACTAGTAATTTAGAAGAAAATATAGAATTTAAATATTGGAAAAGGCAGATAAGTGTCGATTGAATGTAGTTGGTTATATAATATAATTAAGTATCATTTTGTTTACCATTATTACAGCTATCATAACCACAATATATCAATAAAGTTAAAAAGCATTAAACATATGCAATCTTTTCAGTTTTGGTAATTGTAACAACAAAGTTACCTGGTCTTAAGATATATGTGATTACGCCAATTATCTTCTTTATCCAAGATTTATATAGATTCGACAACCATTTGATAATTTATGTTGCAATGTCTTGCTCAGTATATTGTTATACAATCATTATTGAAGTGAAACACTAATATAGTTTCTCCAGTATATATCCTTTCAAAAATATATATGATAACATTAAATTATGTATCCAATACCAAATACGCATTCAGATATATCGGCTCACTCTTTTGGTACATCTCAAAAACATCCACTCAATAATCAATTACTTCAATCACAGGAACATTTTAAAATGCTATTTTCATTTTAATGCGTTCTTTACTTCTGTAACTATGTACATAAAGGACTCTATATTTTTGGTGTTAATTTTTTAGATATCATCAAATTATATCGATTCAGAAATGATAGTATTGTTTTATATTTTATCGCGTTATTACTGTAAATATTTATATAACATTATTACATGCTAGGTTATTAACTTTTCAGAGATGATGGGTGTGGATATGGTGGTTATAAGATGTTACAGCTACTGTATACTTATTCTTATTAAAATATATTCATTAAGATGTAGTATTTATTGCATTCTCTGAAGTATTATATTATGTTATACATAGTATTATAACATGTGTTGATTATCCTTTATAATGGCTTTTGAGAGTTTTTGTTATATATTAGAGGTTCTGAATAAATCAGTAAATTTTTGAAATGAAGATTGTATTTTCACTCCCAAACGACCAGGGCAGATTTTTCCTAATGAAAAGGAATCAATTGATACAAACTGCCAAAAGAAAAACATTGGTTTATGGGCTGAGTAGTTCATATCCTGTAGGACTACACTGAATTATTTTTATACGATAACAAAAAAGCCTCAAAAAGGTCGAAATTTCAACTTTGTAATCTAAGTGCTATTGATTTGGTTATAAATGTTGTGGAAATCGCTAGTTCTGATGTTTCCCTCAACGAATATAAATTCCGCAAACGATTTAAAAATTGATTTTAGAATGATCTTGATTCAATTATTTTGTTGATTTTCCATTCATATATAACATAAAACTACCAATAAGGATTTAAACGATATTCACTTTAACATACGGCTCCTCTATATCCTTAAGTTTTAAGCCAAATTTATCGAGATTTTCATGTTTTTGCGGAATTCAATTTCACGGAGGGAAACGCCGGAACACTATATTTGAAAGCGTATTGTTCATTGTCTTATAAATGTTGATTACAAAGTTCAAAAATCGACTTTTTTGAGCCATTGTCGCTTACAAATATTAAGGCAGAGGTGTAGCGGTTCAAATTCTAGTCTCTGTGTGTTCCAATCGGATTGTTCTCTTTTGATTTTAATCCTTATTGACCTCATCTAACTTGATATTATTGGTGCCCTGTCGTTTGGGAGTGAAAATCAATATAATCAATACAATCTACGGATCAAAAATTTACTGATTTATTCAGAACCATTTATATATAATATAAAGTTCCAAAAGCTATTTTAAAGGATGATCATCCCTTGTGTATTATATATACTTATATTATGATGGCTAACTTAGCATTCAGATAATGAGATGTAATATAATTAAGAAATTATAAACTTTGCTCGATATCTATCTGTTAGAAATAACACAAGCACTATCAGTAAAAATAAAAGTTTTTTAAACTTCATGGTTAACTAAAAACAGTTATAAGTTAGCCATCATAATATAAGTATATATAATACTATGTATAACATAATATAATACTTCAGAGAATGCAATAAATACTACATCTTAATGAATATATTTTAATAAGAATAAGTATACAGTAGCTGTAACATCTTATAACCACCATATCCACACCCATCATCTCTGAAAAGTCAATAACCTAGCATGTAATAATGTTATATAAATATTTACAGTAATAACGCGATAAAATATAAAACAATACTATCATTTCTGAATCGATATAATTTGATGATATCTAAAAAATTAACACCAAAAATATAGAGTCCTTTATGTACATAGTTACAGAAGTAAAGAACGCATTAAAATGAAAATAGCATTTTAAAATGTTCCTGTGATTGAAGTAATCGATTATTGAGTGGATGTTTTTGAGATGTACCAAAAGAGTGAGCCGATATATAGTATATAGTAGTAACATATACTCAAATATAAATATAGTTAGTCATTTAAAATGACTCATAAAACTGTTAACAATTTAATCATGCCATCTTCATCTAATAAATCATGATATATAATCCACAAATCCAAACTTAGTTGCATGATGACGTTAACTCTAACTAATCTCAATATCATACCTCAACTATTCAAATATAAATATTGAGCCTTAGTACTGATGATAATGTTACAGTTAAGTGAGTCATTTTATATGGCGATTATATTCAAACACTTAAACTCCCTTAAAATCCTGAAAAAGCTTACGGAGATTCTGTGAGGAGGCTTGATGTGTGATAACGCGAGATATTTGGTTAGAGAGGAACGCTGTTGTTTTCTTATTGATTATTGGTTTAGAAAGGAAAGGAAATGTGATAATCAGAGAAAAAGGGTGACGTAATTTATGGTGTGATGTCTTCTTTATATTCAAACATAAATATAAAAATATAAACATCTAAAATTTAAAAATAGAACTATTTTCCAATATCTATCACATCTCGAACAGCTCTATTTCCCCTTCGCTGTCTCCAATCGCCCCGCTCCCGTTCTCAACTATTATGCTCGTAACTACGTTCCCCTTCTGGTAAGTGATTCTGCTCTATTACAACTCATTTATTGAGTAGAACTTTATAATTCCGTCACTTAAACTTACGATTAAATCTCCCTTGATAACAAACGCCGTTTCAATCCGCTGGCCGACGTAAATGGTGAGTTCGGCCTTCACTTTCGCCTCGTTCACGCTGAAAACGATCACCGAGCTGTCGAACCCGCACGAAATGAGTTGATTTGGAGAGAGAAAGAGTAGTTTGGAGACACCCTTGTTATTGTTTGAGATGAACGGGGGCAACAAAGCTTGATTTTTCTTATTGTAGATGTAAATTTGAGAGGAGGAGGAAACGGCGACTAAATCGGTCGAGGAGGCGATGTGGGACACGCGCACGTCCAGCTTGAAGAGGAAATCGGGCGTGTTCGTTGAATTGAACTAATACACCGAGAATTAAGATACGAACACGTACTACTGCGTGATCTGCTTAATCGGAAGTTTTAGATCGAATAAAAGCTCCAACGTGAACTAGTCATAGACCTTGCCGTCGGAAGTGAAAATGTAACACTAGTCAATCAATAATGGGACAGAACTCAAGCGCGTCTCGCACTTCAACGTGTACACAGAATCCACAGGAAGCCACACACGCACAAACCTATCCACAGAAGCCGAAACCAACTCACAGTTAGGACGAATGTACAGGGAAGTAATTGCCTGCTGATGCGCTTACTTATTTCTCTGCAGTAGCTAAATACTCTACTTTTACAACTTTCCGTGCTGCATTTGATTCAAAAACCTATTTGTCTTAAATTACAGTTTAGATGTAATGTTTTCAATGTTATTCATTTTATTGAGATGTAGAGGTGAAATAGTTTATAATAAATTTAGAGTAAACTGATTTCAAATTTACCACTCCAATTTTTGTCACATGGCCGAAGAAAACCAATCATAACAACAACTTAAAGCAAACCTTATCAGAATGAAATAAGATTTAGATGTTGCTAACGAACGTTATGTAAAGGCCCGAAATGAACTCAGAGAGCATATTCGCGTTGACGAAAGTTTAAAAGAATTAGATGATGACCGTGTAGCCTATCGCATTATTGGTGAAGTTTTAGCCAAACAAACTGTTAAAGAAGTTAGACCATATGTTAAAACAACTATTTAACAATTGGAATAAGTAATTGCCCAAATGGAATAATTTTTAAATAAGAGATCTGCTGAGATATAGGAATATCAAGCCAAGAACCAAATAAAAATGTGATGCTTGTCATTTTATTTTAGGCTATTTTCTTTTGAATAACATATTTAATAAGTATCACTTTTATTCTAGTAATCCATAACTTTCTTAGTCTGGAACAAACGCTAATACTTACTTAGCCTATTTGTTCTTTTTCAAACAATACAGATATGCTATAATTATACAAATAACTACCACCACAATACCTGCTCCAATTAATACCCAAAAAACAGTCATATCAGATCGATATTTATTATAATGCTCAATTTTTTCGCCATTTACTAATAACTCTGAAGAACTAAATGGAATTTAAATTTAGTTTACACAATTTTCATAACTTTCAGTATTTAAACAGTTAATGTCAAGTTATTGATCTCTAAATGTTAAAAACGCATTCTATTAGAATTTTGTTGTATATTGTTTGTTAAGTACTAATAATTCAAATGGATATGAGTTATTTGGATTGCCACATTTTTTACTAGCTACTAAATCGATAATAAAATGATCATCAACCTATTTAAGATTATAATACTTGTAGCATTCTTTTATAAATTACATTAATTTTCTGTCATAGAAGTGGTATATAACATGTTTAAACTATAATATAAACAGTAAAAAATATTTGTCAGATTATAATTTGGAATAGGAATGTTACATTACCCTTTATCATGTAACTTTTATATTTAACTAATTGCACTGAAAGCTTTATTGATATATCATTTCTAAAACATATATTGATTGATAATAGTTTGTCCCATCATTATGTTAAGACTTTCATATTTGTATTATCATATTCAATGTTTCATCATACAAATCTAGTATCTTATCTATATCTAATCTTTTAGTTTACTTTTATAACATATTGCATTACAATCTCAGATTGAGATTACAAGAAAATATACAAAAACAACTCACATAAAACACGATATACTTACATTTTTCAACATAATTTCAAAAGATTTATTAGTGAACCGCTGAGGGTTAGTTACTAATCAGATTAGTAACATTTATAAGAAAATATTTAAGAAAATACAAATGCAATAACAAATACAAGCTAAAGATGAATCATTTATTTCATTATTATACATTTTAAACTTTACCAATAATCTCTTAAACTACGTCCACGAACGTCTCATGCTGTTCCTTCAACTAAATTAACAATTTTTTAACTTTAAAAACATTTTATTAATTTTTCATCCCTTTTCTCCGTTAAAACTTTATTTAAATGCTTTTCAGTTCGTTGATCGTTTTAATTTTCACTCCGAATTCCCTTTTAGCGTTTATTTTGTTCCAAACGGAGTTTTGGGGCGTTTAATTTTCTAAAAACGGGTTCAAATTCAAATCAACAGCGTTATTAGTAACGTTCAAAGAGGTCAAATGCAGTTTTTAAAGGGAGTCTGGGAAGAAAATTTAATTAAATGAGAGGTCAAGGCGCAATAGATTTTGGCTGAACTGTAAAAAAGTGATGTCAACTATGTTATTATTTTGTAAATAGAGCTGTTGCAGATTAGTTAGAGCATACAGACTGAAGATGTCGGTTAAATTGTTCGAATTCAACTCAAGAACTTTTAAATTTACTAAGCCTTATAGACAGTTGATGTTACTTACTTTATTTTAGTTCAAATTCAATTATTAAAGGTTATATAAGTTCTTAATGGGCTCGAGCTGCTCTATTGCATTATCCTGCAAATATAATACTTCCAAATTAACCAAATAGCTCAAAGAGCTTATGTTTGATAACTAATTCGAAGTTAAATTCAGGCTGGTTAACGTCACCAAACTTTATAATACTGAAATATCAGTTATATGACTGTCATACAACGAAAGACGAGATAATCTCGTCAAAAATTTCAAAAATGAGATATCAACAACATCAATGGCTTGTTCTAGATAAAATTGATCCAAATGTACTAAGTTCTATATAATTTAGAGATTACAACACTAAACGCGAGTTAATGACAATACTTACAACTTCTACATTTATTACAGGCCATCTAGGTCTAATTTCTTACAATCTTCAATAAATAATGATAATACGCTGTTTGGGTCTTACTTAAATTATAGTTTATTGCTAAATTTAATTTTTTAAGTCATATTGAATCGGTGTGAAAATATTATACAACATAAAAGATAAATATCTACATATGGAATCGGAGGATGGTCTATCTTGTCTAGAACCTTCTTCACAACGTAGTCATGACGAATAGTTCGGATACGGACTTAATTTCGTGTTGGGCGGTCATTCGATTTCCACAAGCAAGCACTTATATTCATTATTATAATTACTATTCAATCTGAAATGACTCACTTAACTATAACCTTATCGTCAATATAATTGTTCAGACAACAATTCTTGATTTTCGTAACACTTTAACATTTATTGTTATAATTTATAGTATATTGCCATAATTTAGTCACATCTTTTAAATTCATAATGCAGTGAATTAATTCCATTTTCAAGATTAAATTTTAAACTAATTAATTTATCAAGACACCCAAATTATGAAGTGTTATTGGTTAAATCATGATGGGATTCGGATGTATTTCTAAATTGTAAGCTTGAAACAGTTAAATTAGATCGCAATGGAATTGTGATTATGTTCTTTAGTTATGGTAATGATATCATTGGTGTGGTATTTATTATTTTAAGACATTATCCACGAATTGATGAAGAAGGTGTGTAATGTTTAATTATAATGTTTAATTATTTTGAATTTTTTAAAGATATACAGAATTTACACTTACATGGTTGTTTAACAGAATAAATTTTAAGATGATAATGCTATCACTAGATAATAATATAATAGATGCAATAAAATAATTTGAAATCAAATTTCAAGTTTTTTAATATTTAATTTGAAATTCACCAAAAGCAAATTAATAATAACAAATCACACTTACCATTATTAAAGGGTATGATATATGTTGATCATAACAGTTATTCAGACAATATTTATTGATTTTTAAAGCATAACAACATTTATTACTGCAATTTTAAATATGTATTCATAAGTTTATTTCCTCTTTTAAGTTCATCTTAAAGACATGCAATTCCATTAACAAGACCCGTTTTTAAGCTAATTAATTTATCAAGACAGCAAAATTATGATGTATTGTTGTTCAACATATGATATGAATCAGAGTCATTTTTGAACTATATACTTTTAATATTTGTATTTATATTTCTATTTTATGGAACATTAATGGAAGATTTTAATTAAGGTAATGATATCATTGGAGTGGTACTATTGTCATAATAATTTTATTGATTGTGAGTAAAGAAACATATATGTTTAGATTTTAAAAATAATACGAATTGTTTTAAAGAATTGTTCCAAATTGTAATTGTTTAAATCGAAAAATAAGTTCACGTAAAAATAATAAATGTATGAATTAAGACATTTACATACAGAAAAACAAAAATAGATTTAATCATATTATTAATTCGATTACATTTATATTTTGAGTTAAAGCTTGAAATGAATATAATAGAGTTATATTATAACTCACTACAATAATTCAAAATTCTATCAATTCACAAAATAAACAAATAATTCGCAAATGATCACTGAATTCTTTTCGGGAAGTCGAACGGCAACTCAGCCGGGAACAACTAACTCGGTTAATACTGAACTATGAGGAGTGGTTCGGGACGTTTTTGCTTCTTCTAAAACCTTTTGGAGAGGAAAACGGCCAAAACGATAATTGCAGTTATAACAACCGCTCCAATTGAAGCACCTATAATTGCACCGGATTTGTTTTGATTTTCGGATTTTTTTCTCCTCAAATTAGATTTGGAGCGGAAAATCTTCAATTTAAGTCGGATTTAGCACTGGGCTAATGAACAGGTTACCATTAAAAGATTGCGTGACTGATTTGGCTGCACGCAGGCATAAATCGAATAAAATCGGGTTCACCAGGTCAGAACAATTGAACTTTACCTCTGCCTCAAGATCTTCGTCAACAGTAACGATTTTACTCAAGGTCATGAATTACTGAGAAGGAAGCTGCGTTGTGAAATTCACAAGTAATTTTGCACCATTAACATCATATGTACGTTAAATCATATGTACACGTTAAATCATAAAAACTCAAAAGTTTTTCTTGAAACATTTTTCATAATCATGAAAATTAAGTATGAATTTGATCCACTCGCAGCAATGGCGGTGTTTTCTTATTGCATTTCATTTTCATTTATATTTGCAATTGTTTTCAGAATATAACCACCTTATAATATAACCACCTTATATTTCAACATATTAGTAAATATTTTTCTTATTAGTAAAACCATATTAGTTTGTGTACGTGTTTACAATTCTCGATAAACCATTGTCCGCAAAATGCATTTAGAACTCAACTTTCAATATTTGCAATAAAAATATTATATCACTGTGGAATGTTTCGGTAGTTCCATCCTAAATAATTAAAAAATATAAAAAATATTTTATTAGATGTGTTTTTATTAGAAATTAAATAAATTGAAATAATACTAATTACTAATCAGTGATTTTAATATTTTATTTTAATAGTAATATTTATTTTCTGTTTCAGAAATATACCTAAATATAAATATTTCTATTTAAAAAATAGATATGGAAATAATTCTAACAAATTGGATTATAAAATATTAATTAAACTGAAATCAGATACAAGTACGCAATAATGTATGCTGATGATTTTTGTTTGATAACGGTGCCAGGATATACGCAAAGAGCGATTGATGAAACTATTATTTTGTTTGAGGAGCTGAAGCTGACGCTAAGCAAAGAAAAATGTTAAAGTACTGATGATTAGCTGTTTAGTAAGACGGGGATTATATAAGAAAGTTATGTTAAAAGTTAATGGACTTGCACACTTGAGTATTGCGACGAAGTACAAATTGATTATGTTTGGATAGACGGTTGTGACCGCAGCAAACTACGCGCCCTTAATTGACGTTGCGGAGAATAATGCATAAACGATCAAGCTATACAATGAAATTGATTAGCTTCTGGCAAACCACATGGAGCAAATAATACAATCAGGTGCAGCTACAGAGGAGGTAATTTCCTTTATGAGCGCATATAAATGTATTGGTGGTCTGTCAATGATACTACCTGGATTAAATTACGCTAGTATGCATGATGATATGATTAGTAAAACGAAAAATCATGCACCTACACACAAAGTAGGTTTTGATTTACAAACAGAGGTTGCGAAGAACTACTTCAAGGAGAAGAAAGGAAAGATGCGCGCGAAAGAGATACAGCAGAATACGATTGATGATACAGTCCCAAAAGTTGGATATGCTATAATGGGTTATGGGATGCTTCCCAATGAATCTATTTAGCATTTAATAGATCTGGCGTTTGGAAAGTATGATGTTGGTATGCCTAAAGTTTGCGAATTGTGTGGATGCAATGCAAAAGCAGGACACGAATAGGCATGTAAGGTCATAAATGAAATACACATTAAGGTGCATGATGTGTTTGCCAATTATTTGGAGAAATAGTTGAGGAAAAAGTACAACGCGATTAAGGTAACAGCAGGAAATGATAACAGAGCATTGAATAATAAGAAACCAGATGTTGAAATCACAGTTGATGGAAAGAAGGTGTACCTCGATATAGGTATCACATTTGATACTAAAAGATATTTTAGAATCAAATAAAATCATTACGCACAAATGAAGGATTAGAATGGCGAACCGCTGAGAGTTATTCCTATAATAATAGGAAAAAACTGTACAATTCACACAAAATCGCGAGAATTTTTAGATGAGCTTGATATTAGGATGGAAAGCGTATACGAGGAGATAGGAAACTTACTTGGAGTGTATAAAGCCAACTGCACAGCAATCATGTATAAGAAAAAGGTGATAAGAAGAGACGAAATCAACGATCATGAAGACGTAATTCCAGGGAATTAGAATAATCGCTTTGCTGCATTAGCAAGTGATGATATTCGTATTCCGAAGAAAAATCCACACGCAGCAATTAATGAATACTTAGCTAACACAGTAAGGTAGACGACGCAACCAAATGTACAAGCGACGATTCAGAAAAAGTCAGAAAAGGTAAAACCGAAATCGAAGAAGCCTAAGAAATAAAAGCCGAAACGAAAACCGGATATACCTGCCCAGCCGTTGATACCATAAGTGGTATCAGCCCCACATAGTACTGAAAGGAGAGAATAAGTCAATTTTTAAATAAATTAGAACGAAATCCTGCTTTCACTCCCTGTAATACAGGAAGAAGTCCGTATGGAACTTACTATGTAAAACAACAAAACACAAACACAGATTTTATGCAGTTAATATATTGCAGAGATTTCGCTTTCAAGAGTAAATGAGCATGAACAGGAAGAAACTGATTAAAGAGTTATGACATTGTTCCCTGCTCTAAACTTAGAAGCACTACGCGTTGCCGCTGATACGCTAGTCCCAAGATTCATACCAGCCATCCCAAAGATAGTTACAAAGATAACTTCCGAGGTCAACAATGTTAGTTCAAGTGCCGAACTAACTTAGGTTGTCTGAGGAGGCTATTTAGAGTGACAATCCTAGAAGATGAGGTATGATGTTGAGATTAGTTTTGAGGTAACGTTATGTGTAACTGAGTTTGGATTTGTGGATTGTCATGATTTATGAGATGAAGATGGAATGATTGAATTGAGCCTTAGTACTGATGATAAGGTTACAGTTAAGTGAGTCATTTTATTATTAAAGTGATATACAAGAAAGAAATTAAGTTGGCTTACAACACTGTTCTTACGGATACGTTAACAAGAAGCAATTCATAAATATTTATGTTTCTATATATTCTAGATTATAAATCAAATAGTAGTGTTTTATAAATTATTTTAAGAGGCATAGCCCGATATTGATTATTGATTATATTGTACTGTATCCATTAAATTTGCCAAGGCAGATTTTTTCTTATTTGCCTCTGTATCTTATGTATTAAAATATTGTTTAAAAAATGAGTATATTTTTATGGCCACTGTAATCAAAAGTGGTGTGTGAGTAATTTAATTAGTTTTAATATATAATGTTAGTCGGAGTCTTAATTATATAAAACTCACTGATTTTCCTTGAACTCCTTGAACTTCCTCCTTCTTAAATTACATATGTTACGGGAGCTTAGAGACAAACTGGCCTTCATGATGATCAAACTCGGAATTGGATTTGCTTCAACTCCAATAACGTTTAGGTTGGGACTAGTTGATAATTTAGTCAATTCGCCCCAACTATGCTCCGTTCGCTCACGTGGCATGCAAAAATAAAGTATCTACTCGTTTATAAGGGTGTTTAAAACTGATCGGTGACTTTATATTACCACGGTCAAAATATTGAGCATTCATTCTGAACGCGATGCTTTTGGAGTAAATTAAAATTTCAAACGGACAACATTGAACTACACTTTTGGATGGTCCGTGAAAGAAGTGAAGTTACATCAATATTGGTAATTTCAATTTTTACTGACATAAAAATATAATGTTTAAAAAAGCGTTTTTAAAATAATTATAACTGTTTATTTTATGTATTTAACCTTATTTTATATTACTTGGTAAATACACATCCACACCTAGTTATCAAAATGTTATATAATATAATACATATTAACAAACTATTTACTAAATATAGTTAACTTTTTTATATCTAAACTGGGAGTAATACTATAATTTTGTTTAAAAGCTAATTCATTAGTAAAAATTTTATATAAAATTGATGTTAATGATAGTAATAATTATATAGAGGGAATCATGTTAATAATTTCATATTTAAAAAACTAAATCATTAGAAATATCTGCTGAGTTGTAAGAGCTCCAAAAAATCTAAACAAAAGTTAATAATAGAGAAAGACTAAATAAGCTAATTAAAATACAACAGAATGAGTCATATGTAATAATAATATTATATATTTTGTATATTACATATGGAACTTTTTAATATCTTCAGAAACGACTTGAGTTACATGATTTGCATTTGCATTGAAGTGGTATATTCATAATTGCTTTAAATAATGTCAAATTCATAAATAGTATTTAATGTATAAATGCCGCAATTATTTATTCTCACTAACATCAATATTGCGCAATAAAAACGACATCATATTTAAACAGCCTAACATGTTATAAGATGGTTTCAACAATTAAATCGACACTTCTGAATGTAATCAAAATATTGTGAATCTAGACGATGTATATAATTTAGATGTGATCGGTGATTATCACTATTCTAATTGACTGAAAATTAGTCGAGTTAAGACATTTTAATTGCTGAATTTGTAAGCAATTTAGAACGGATCATTTATATTCAGACTGTAAGAATTACCATTGAAAAAATATTTTTCTGAGCAAGTTTTGTTTACTTTGTACAAATAATCACGTATATACCTATGTATAACACGGTTGAATATGGCAGCAGCAGCTTGCGTACAGAAAAAGTTACGAGCAAAAATAGAGCAAAAATTTGAGTTTTTTATTTTGAGCAATATTGATGTTTGAGATATTTTAAATATATATTTAACATGTACATATATACATATAAATGAAAAACAAAAAATCTGGAAATATACGTTTTTTGATTGAAAAATTATTTTTGCCCCACACGTGTTCGCTCAATCAATAAAGTTTATAAAAGTTTATAAATACATATATCATCCACGTATGAAATTGAATAGCGATTCATTCTTTATTGTATATTTTTATTATTCATACTAAGTTCATAACATATCACATACCGTCATATATTCGATCAGGTGTATTTCGTTATATTTAGCTAAATTTTTCTTTTATAATTTTTTCATATTTGTCGATTTCTAATCCTATTTAGCGTATGTATCACTGTGGCTTTTATTAGGTTACCAACTATAAATTCATTCCTCTCTGCTTTCCTATGTTCTACAAAAATTACTTATATTATCTTAAAAAGAAATTATTTTTCTTTTTCTTTTCAAGTTAGCAACCGTTCCGGCGGTGTAAAATCCAAAAAGACAGGTGATAATCTAAGTCAATACCTCCAGATACTAGTAAGCTGTGTTTGATTACACAGAGCTGCCTACTTTATTTAATTGATGTTGAAATTGAACAGTTTTAACTAAATTTTCTGCATCTTTTAAATATCAGCGTGTAAAAGTCCGATGATATGTTTATGGAAGGCATTAGTGGTTAGAATATCAACAAGTTTCAATTTTATCTTCATTCATGTTAAAGATAATACTATTATTTCATTTTGAACTGAAGTGAATTAGAGAATTTAAGCGCATTTTTCAAATGTGCTAGTTTCTTTCATTCCATGATGTGGACAAATTTTTTTGAATCATGCTGCATTCATATATTGGAGTTCATTTAACCGCCTATTCCATTTGAAATCTCAAACTATTTCCATAGAAATTGATAATATTTCCACTCTATTAGAAAAATATTTTAATATATTCCACTTCAATTTTGGGATTCATGTTCTATAGCTCGGAATCATCTAATCATAACAGTTGCTTCGTATTCTCAGATTATACTATCACAGATTATACGTTTCAATGTTGTTTTGCAAGGTGATCACACTAATGAATTCAGCCAACAAAAAATAATTATAAAAAATATTCGCAAATCAATTGGAAAAAATTAAATATTTTAATCATAGAGTCTGTTTGATCTAATCTTTTATTTCATATGTTTAGATTATAGCAGATCAATATTCCTCTTTTAGATAAAAGTTTTTCTGTTTTGAAGTATTATGCTAAGTTTGAACAGTATGAAAATGCATCATTATATTGACATTGATAAGAAGAACATCTACAATAAATCACTTAACCATTGATATGAAGTTATTCAAGTTATTAATATTTTGTAAAAGTAGTGAATTGAGGAACTTATCGTAGTTCTTGACCATCTTCTGAATTTAATAGAAGGCACTGACTTATTAATTGGTTTCTTTGTTGGTTCCTATATATGAACTAATTCAACAAATTCTACCAGTTTTGATAAAATTGTACACAAATCCGTAATGCGAGTAAAAAATAGGGAACACTTTATATTATAACTTAGGAGAACAAATATAAAGTTCAAGTCATATTTAATTCATAGGCGTAAAAATATAATATTTAAAGTTATCAAAATTATATTTTCACGCACTACATGCAGAACATAAAATAGTTTCTAGATGAATTAAGTTATATATATTATGTACTCTTCAATTTAAAAAATTCATTCAAAATGCACCGCCGGGAATTACAGAATATGATACACAAAATATATGAATACGTGCTGTTATAAAGTGTGCAGTGGAATACTTACATTCTATTAGTATATATAATAGTGGCTGACTAATATATAAACGCCTCCACTATAAACGCTACAAGTATTGTATTCATCGCAAATATGAAGAAAAAATGATAATATTTGATTGAAAGAAGTGAAAGAAATAAATGTTAAAAAATGATTATATTTTAATTGTGTGATGAACTATTGATGTACAGTAATATTTAAAAATATAAACTCGCTCCCTCAATTATTAAATACGTGGATTGCATTTATAAATACTTTGAAATTCGAGAGTAATTTTTCGTGTCCTGAATATCAGTATTTTATTGTTATTACTAATTTGAGGGCTCAAAGATCAACTTATTAATTTTGAGACTAAAACTTTTTAATACATTTTCGTAATCATGTCTCAATCAGCAAGGAACATTTTGGGGATTTCTAAAATTTAAGTTATCTTTGGGTTGTTTCATTTTAATTAATTAATGCATCAGCCTGCCTTCGATAGCTTCAGTATTAGTTACCAACGCGGTCTGCCTGAGAGGATTTTATCAATTTTATTAAAATTATTGTTCAATACACAAACTTTATTGAGTATGTCTCAAAGTGGGGCTTCTTTCTACAATTATAATAAGAAGTAATATTTTAATTTGAGACGAATATTGGCAACTAGTTTACTTTAGCTAAATAGTAAATCTTGGGTTCGGAGCGGACTTTAATAACTTGGTAAGGTTGTCTTCATTATCATCTTTATATTGTTATTAATTTGTTTGGAAAACTCAAACAAACAGCTATAGTTCACAGAACCACATAAAAATACAACGAACACCAGATCAATCTTGTCTCGTTGCAGCATTGTAGCAATCCGTTCTTTAAACTGAAATTAAGTTGTTTTGCAGTGTTTGGGCGTCATGAAAAATTTATATCGTCGACAAACTTTGTTACTTCTAGCAGTAACCAAATTCGAATATTAAACATTGAGTTGAAACGTTGGCTACTAGAAGTTTGTTGCCTTATTCATCGAATTTTTAATAAATACTGATATTCAGGACACGTTTAGACCATATTTAACAACACACCTTTTTGTTTTCATTGGTTTAACTCTGACAACACTATTTTTATATTTAGGGGTGCGTTGGTATTAAGGTCAGAATTGTAAAATCTGTATAGATACGATCTGTATTGACACAAATCTCATGTTTTTACTTATGGAGTGGATTAAAATAATAGTGTTCAAAATGGTGTGGAAAGTTTAACAACTATATTTATATTTACTTAAACTTATTTAAGTTAAAAACGAAATATTACATCATGCTCTTTCCACACTACTTTGATAATAATGAAATATGAAAAGTAAGTTAAAGCTTAGTTTCAGCTCAATCTTATGGCGGTCTTATTTATATACATGTGTCATAATTATATAATAGCCACCTCCAGATTCTATTCAAAACAGACTTGATGATCATCAAGTCTCATAAAATCAATATTTAAATCATTTGCGAATTTATATTCGTTGAGGGAAACATCAGAACTAGTTACTAATTTTACTGATTTATTCAGAACCTTTAATATATAACAAATACTCTCAAAAGCCATTTTAAAGGAAAGTCAACATGTATATTTTCAATATGTATCCACATTATATCATTTCTTAAAATTACCTCATTATCAATTTATATTTTGTTATAATTTAATATACGGTGCGTTCGGCTATGATATAAGATATTTCCTTTTTTTTTTTAAATATTTATACAAAATATTTTGGCGTGAAAATATATTGACATGATAGATTATGAAAATGCAAAATGATTTACGAATCAAAATACAAAAATGGATATATTTTAGCTGCTGGCTAATATAAAGAACCCCCTAGAAACAGAACAAAAAGATACTTTTTTCCAGCAAAAATTCATTTTTTCTAGCTTTGTCAACGATCGTCAATTTTTATATAAATATTTGTTAAATCAAAGTTGGGTTGCCATCAAAGTGGTTTGATACCTAGGATTTTTCCCTCTATAAATACTAAATATTGACACCAAAATTTATACATCAATCAATAACATCCATTTATTACAAATGGTCCGCAAGTCGAAGTACATTCACCATTTATCAGTTCTACACCATACCCATCGCAAACACACGAGTTCCCAAGAGCATAAGAGCCACCCGTACAAACACAAGTGTTCCCAAAAACAATAGAATAATATACTTCGCACCGACACACACCTTATAATATAATTTAACCAGTAACCGTGCACTTACAAGCATTTCCAACTAGAGATGAATTAGTGGGACAACTGCAAACATTTGATATATTAAGGCCATCTGTTCCACAACTGCATGCTCCATTAAAAACAAAAGCTCCTGAAGTCGGACAGATACAAACACCTCCAATAATGACTTTACCGATCACACTACAAACACAGGCGTTTCCAACAACGCTAGAACTTGCTGGGCAAACACAAGTGCTCCCAGAAACAAAAGCGTCGATTTTATCGCATTGGCATGCTCCATTTTTCACCACTTAGCCGGTAACCGTGCAAGTACACGCGTTATTAATCAATGATGAATTTACTGGACAAGTGCAAGCATTTCCAATAACGAGCATATTTTAAAATGGACACTGACAAACTCCGTTTATGGCATATTGTCCTGAAATCGGACACTTCACATATTAACACTAATTGTTCACGTAAGTGTAACCATATTGCCTACCGCACTTTATTTTAAACATAAATTATTGAATCGCTTCACTAAGTTCTAGATATCTTTGGTAAACACAAGTATTTACTCCTGACTGCGCATCAATTCTTGCATTAAAATTGGGAGTTGATGAGCTTACTTAATTAATTTGATCAGTTGTGCTTTACTTCAACGCAAAGATTTTATCAAATAATTTCGCGTCTATTTGTCTTAAACTCAAATCAAAACTTTCAAATTAATTGAGTAGGATACTGATTTCTTCTAGAATGTTGATGCAAGAACTGTCGTATAGCATTTTTCCATCTTGGCACGAACATGCTTCTCCATCAAAAACGAAAATAGGTTTACAAACTAGCTTATAATCTATTTCCTCGCTGTTGTCTAAAGAACTTGTGCAAATACCATACGAATACTTCATATTCCCACATATCTGACAACTTTAAGTAACACCGCCAGAAATAGTAACAAATCTTTCCCCGGAGCCAACATTTTTCACCATGTTAGTGCACATCTTAACATTTGAAGACTGTATTTGAATGGTATCAGTAGCAAATGAAATTAGCGCGCCGACGCTTCCGTTACAGTTGAAATAGCTTGTAAAGTTGCTATCTTTTATATTCATTGTGATTCTATTTGACTGCATTACCAATCCACCAACCATCTTCCCAGATAATCTGGACTGAACAGAGCAATTTTCCAAGGTTATATAGCTTTTACTGATTAAAACCAACCCAGAAATATTGGTTCCAACCCCAATACAAATTAAAGTTGATTAAATAGCATGCAGATCACATTTAAAACATATCAGAGCGCTTTCGGCGAGAATAGAGATTTTAACATTTATTTTTGAGTTTCGTATCAAAATATTTTCAGTAGCCCCAAACAAGTAAAAAGAAGGAAGATCCAAAGGCAGGACCTAAAAGTTCACAATCATATCTTTCATCTTTTCGGTGTACAAACTGAAGTAACTATGATATTTTTAAGAAATAAATTACTAAGATACTTGATTATTGGACAGAAGGGCCTATTTTTGACAATATAACACTTTGATATTATTAACGTGTATTTTGTTGTTACACAACTGCTGGATGGGATTTTGCACCTACAAATTTGTTACCACTTGTTAATAGCTGAATTATATCACTAATTGTTGTTGAACTCGAAGAAAATATAACATTAAATTTGGAGGTGTGGTAACATTATAATTATGTTGACACTAACCACTTAACTTTCACTGACTAACTAAAAGATGAAATTTAATATTTCTATTTTTGGATTTCAATGTGATCTTCATATTGATGTGTATAAGCAAGTGAAAATGTGAAGATCGAATAATATTCTGTGGAAAATGTAATTTATATATTTTCGACAAATTCTAGAGGTGTAGGTGCAAACACAGTCTAATAGTGATTGATAACGTTCATTCAGCATCCATATTCGTTATGAATAGCATCAAGGAATCTTGTAACTAAGTAGGGCTACCGGGCGGTCGTGAAATTACCGACCAGTAACTTTTCCACTCCACATCAAAAATATTAGAAGAAAAATGCTAAATTTTTGGACTTTCCGTTTGGCTTCATTTGTATTAGAAGAAATATATTTATTTTCGATCAGATTTATATCAAATCCACGGATGATAATAAAAATAGTATTATTTATATCTGGTAGTCTAGAGTAGAAGATGAATAATTCATAATAATTCTACTAAATAATAGATACTGGGGTCACCAGAACTAGTTGATCAGAGGGTTATCTGGTGTTTAAATAATAGATTTATGTATTTTCATATTATATAATTAACAGTATCACTTCATTTGGACTGAATCGAACTCTTTTCAAGACTTTATTGTTCCATATTTTGAAAACTTTGAACTTTTGTTCATCTGGACATCGTTTTTCAGCTTGACGGTAAAAATTTGTTAAATTATTTGGAAATGTGACGGATTGCTGATTTCTACGAGTATGCTAGAAGATTTTACTCGACGATCCGTATTTCTAGTTAGCTGATCCCAATATCAATCTCTTTATGAACTATAAAAGCAGGACTCGAAAGTCTCCTCATGCCTTCTTTGAACATTCTATTTTCATTCTATGCAGTATAAAAACACAACTTGATTTGAAAAGAACACTTTCTTATTTTATATCTCTATATAAATAAATAGAGGTATACGCGCTAAGCATATCTTATACATGAAGACTTATAGTAAATGTCCAGCTTCATTGACTTGGGTGTTGAAAAGAGCGAGTCATCCGACTCTAACTCTTTTTTGTGAATAGATTAGTAAATTTTTGTTGATATCCAAGTTTTCATGGTTTCCATTTCTTTATGTTACTTTGTTATCATTATATTTCAAATAATAACGTTTATGCAAAGTTATAAATTTTCCATTCCAAAATCAATTTTAAATGTCATACGCTGAATTGCGCAAGTTTTCACAAAATTTAACGCAGCTTGGGTACACCAAGCCGGTGTCGATCGACGCCTTTAGGACACCCAACTTCCAGCTTTTGGTCGACATCATCTCGTTCTTGGTGTCTTCTCTCGTTCCAGACGCAAAGCTGTCCACCAAGATCGACGAGATCCAGGACCGTCTGTACTTCATCAATACGGCCGTGACGATCATCCAGTCCCACTTCTGCATCAAGCTGAACCCCAAGCGTCTCTACGCAGCTGATATCTCGGCCGTTCGCGAGCTGAGCAAGATCACCGACGAGGTGTCCATGTACATCAACATCATACCAGCCGACCAGGAGAACACCGGCTACACAGATCTGTCCATGGTCGCCAACTCTCTCAGAAATCAGTCTTCCGAACTCATCAAACGTTCCACCGACCTTCTGTTGGCCCTCAAACAGTTCGGAGACACCGCTCCAGCCAATTTATAAAACGCGCTCACCAAGCAGCCGGATGTGAGACAGCTCCAAGGCGCGGTCCAAAACAGAATCAACATCCTGGACGAAGAAGTCACGAAGTACTCCGACGAGCTCCAGACCAACAAGCGCGAGAAGATCCACATGCAGGAGCTCCTCACCCAGAAGCAGGCCGACCTCAGCCGTATGAACGACCGCGTCGAGTCCATGCGCCTCACCAGACCGCCGTACCTCATCGAGCTGGAGAAGGCCGAAGCAGAGCTCACCAAGGTGCACCAGGAGTACGCCAAGAAGCACAGGAGCTTGAGCTACCTGGAGTCCCAGCTGCGCGCCGGAGAAGCCATTCTCAAGAAGAAGTCCAAGGAGAAGCAGTAGGCCCTATCCGCTATTCAGGACATCGTCCAGCAAGACGAGCAGGAGAACCTGATCGGAGGCGTGAAGCAGGAGCTCATGGACACGCCCAACCCGAACAAGGGCATCCCGATCTCGAACGACCAGATCATGGGCGAGATGGAGGAAGAAGAATACGAGGAGGAAGACGAACCCCAGGAAGAGCCCGCCAAGAAAGCGCTTCCACAGGGTTTCAAGGAAAACGCGAAGAAAGAAGTCGACTTCAGCGAAGAAGAGTCAGTTGAAGAAGACAACGGTGACGAAGAAGACGAAGAACCAGAAGACGATGAGCCACCAGCAAAATCAGTTATTCAGAAGCCAGTCGCCAAGCAACCTCCTCCACCAGCCAAGAAAGCAGAAGAAGACGAGGACGAAGAGTACGAAGAAGTGTACGAGGACGAGGAAGAAGAAGAGGAGGTCCAGAAACCAGCCCCGAAAGCTGCTCCTGCTAAGCTAGCCCCGGCCAAGCCAGTAGTCGTTGAAAACGATGAAGACGAATATGAAGAAGATGTTAAAAAATAAACAGTTCAACCATCTAAAGCAGCCTTAACAAAACAAATACCATCCAAGCCCACTGTTGAAAACAACGAAGACGAATATGAATACGTTGAAGAAGAGGAAGAAATTGAAGAAGAAACCCAAAACAAACAAAAACAAATTAAACCAGTTCAAAAACCAAAATAAGTTTAATCTGAAACGTCAGAAACGTCCTACGAAGACCCCGAAGAAACACTTGAAAACGACCTTTTGAACGGAATTCCAAAATAAAATGACCCGGTGGCGCTCAGTTCTCACATTGAAAGCGAATCCTTCACCAAAATCTCAGAGGGACTGGACGAGTACAGCTACGAATACGAAGAGGACGAAGAAGCCGAAAAAATTAACAAAAATAAAGTTAGGGAAGAAGCCCAACCAGGAGAAGGAGAAAGCAGCAAGAGCAAATGAATAGAATTAGTGAGAAAATGAGTAAATAATTAAATATTTAATCTGCTGATAATACATGATAATACATTGAATAACAGACGATCAATAAAAGCGGCCAATTAATTACGAATTTTAGTAAATAACATAAAAGAAAGTAAAAAGATATATAAAGAACAAATCACTTTGGACACTCGCACTAATCTGACATACACACAGTACAAAATCCAAAAAATGCTTCTGCAGGCTCTTTGTGCACACAATACACTGTTTGACAATAATCGTCACATCGCTGCTCAATATGACTGCTATCTTTAGATTAATTTTTTTCATGTTTCGTCTCCTTGTGATTGCTGAACTATTACACATTGTTAAAATAAGTATTACATGAATTGCATCTAAATTGAGCTTTGTGCGTAATAGCGTGATGTTCTAAATTATATTTTGTTGCAAATTATTTATCACACTGTTAGCAATTATACACAATAAATTTAGTATTATGTACCTCTTCGTGACGATTAAGATTTTGTTTAGCTGAAAACATTTTATTACATATCGTACACTCAAATTTAGCCTCGCCATGAATTTAGGAATGCTTCGTTAAATTGTTCTTCTATGTGAAAGCCTTCCCACATTTTTCACAGCTAAATGGTCGTTCATTAGTATGTGTACGCATATGAATTTTAAGTTAGGATTCAGCGTTGAATGATTTAGAACATTCAGTACATTTCATATGTGAAGTGGAATTAAATGCTAGAGTATATCAAAACTTGATTTGATAAGTATTATGAATTTGTAATTATTACACTAAATATTTGAAAAATAATAATGATCACAGTTTAGAACAACTTTGACTATTTTCTTTTTCTTCACCAGTATTTTCAATTGGGGCGTCAACTTCAGATATTTCAACGATGTCTGGGAATTCGTTGATCAAGTTTTCATTTCCTTCAAGGTTAACTCTTGGAGCCTTTTTATCTTCAACACCAGCTTAAAGTTCTTATTAAAGTTGTAAGCGTTCAACAAAGCCAAGTTGTGGTCTTTTGCCAAATAAAATTCTGTTTAAAATTCTTTTGTAGATGAAACCAACAACAAAACCAACAGCTGTTTTACCAACATAGCCTGGAGCCCATTTTTCATCTGGCTTTTTACCTAGTGTGCATGCTTTGAGCAGTAATTTGAGTACTTTGTCATCCTTCTTTTCTAATTTAGCAATTATTGGAAGATAGAGAACTGCAGCTGGTTTGTCAGCAAAGAGGTATCTTTAAAGCATCATTGGACCAAATCTGAACACAAGTGGCATAAAATCCATTTGTGGCATCTGTGGCGGAGCATTAGGATTAGCAATGTTAGCCATTGGATTTGGTTTAGCATTCATTTTCATTAACTTCTTGAATGAAAATTTGACATACTTGTCTAATATTTGGCGTCTACGTTCGTCTCTGTTCATACCAGATCCAGCCTTTGTGCGCAAAGCTTGAGCACGCAAAATAGCTTTGTTAACTGACTTTTATCCCTTTTACTTGGAGAAGTTGTAAAAGATTACAATAGTGTCGATTAGTAACTTGAATGATAAGAACTACATTAAGTTTTCGCGTAAGGCAGCTGGTTGAATGTTCCAGATATCCATAATAAAGGAATGTGGTGTGGAATATGTACAAATTCGTAAAATATTTATAATATCATATACATTTAATAATTAGATGAAAACACCTATAATTCACTTCAAACAAAGATAATTTACATAATATGTCTATTTAACATTAATATGAGTCACACTACCTTTAATATATTATCATATGATTAATTTTGTGCGAATTATTATATAATTAATAATTATTATATAATATTATGATAGAGTTCGTCAAAATATCTAATGGTACGACATGAAATCAATTGTAATAATTTAAAGGAAATAGTACTTTTTACTACTGTTAACATAAAAGTGCAAAAAGAATTAAAGTTTCATATTGAATAATTAATATAAGAAATGAAATTGACTTGTTGAATTGTTGAAATTGTTTCAATTAATTCAATTAATTTATTTATTTTGATAGTGAAAGCTTGCAGAACTTATAAATCATTTTTTCGTTCACTCTTCTTGGACGTTCATCGCCTCCAAAACAGCCGCGATCGCCCACGCCTGGCTCACGCAGCTATCCACGCAGAACCCGTTATTATTCTGAGTTAATTCTGGAAGTGACTGAACTCCTCCGTTAATATATGCTCCGTTACAAACGAATCTCCTTATGTTCCTCATGTACTTGTTGTAAAGAGCTGTTTCGTTGATTTTCTTCAAGCAAATCAACGCACGGCCCATGCAGTGCACCCACTCCGGCCCATTGTGATAGCTAAAGCCCTTGGACGTTTAATACGATGTTTAGTCGTTGTTGTTGTACCAAGGGCAATAATTCTTGTCAGCTGGAGAAAGGGTCTTCATCCCAATCGAACTAGACTCGAGCAAAGAATTAAAAGCCTGCAAAATCTCGGCTCTAAACTGCTGTAAAAATTACTTATCAAAAAATGAGAGACCAATAAGATAATTTGGCCTGAACTCGAAAACTGACAGCGTATCCTTTAAGAATGTTACATTGTCAACACATATTTTGAACTGCATGATGTTCTTGAGCAATTTTTTGTGCCACTGATCTACCTTCTCGCTCTTCAAATGCTCCTTGAGGTATCCAAGAGAAAACAAAGCACATAAATTGATTTCAACAGCAGCATCGCACCTAGGAGTTGCAGGAACACCCTTATTTCCAAATTTTTCATCGGAGCCCATCTTATCCATCCAGGTATGACAATTAAATTAATTGCCTCCTTTTACGAAGCCCTATTCATCAATGCTAATATCAATGTTGTGCCCCTCTGGATTCATATTGGAATCCGGACAAATCCACTCTGTGAAGTGTATTCCAGATAAATGCTTTTCTATCACTTCATTTATAACTTCAATGATAGTTTGGGTTGTTTTACCACTATATTTTTCACATACTTCTGCATTGGGAACGTATTACAATTTTGATGTATCGAATTTGTAATCCACTTCTTCATCACTAATAAATATTCTTTTAATTTTATCTTAAAGAATCAAAGGACCATATTTTTAGCAGTATTAAACAACGCTGCTCATCCAAAACCAAACGGCGTCTCTACAGTTATATCTAGGAACTCTACCACTATCTTATAAATTAGGCAATAAACCATGACGCAGTAGAGCCGCAGAAGAAACAAGCATACATCTTGAAGCTAATTAAAATTAGTTCGTCAATATGCCAGTAATTGAGAGTGCTATATCACGACCCCATGATCTGTACATTCCATCAAAGAAATGTGGATATCCTGCACTGACAGATATATTTAAATACTATTGTAAACGTTCATTAACTTATTCAACCGTTTATTCATTTTATTGAAGTTTTAAACTATTTTCAACTTAGATTTTAATATCAGCTTTGTTTTCGTCTGTTAACCATTTAAATTAGTCAACATTCGCTTAGTTAGGTTTAAATCCCACTAATAACAAGCCAGCCCTTAATAATTTTGTGCGTATAGGATCGTATTTCCACCCAAATTTTTCAGATAAAGTTTCATCAATAAGTTAGTCTTCTAATTTGAATGTGTTGAACATAGCCAGAGGTTAGAATGCAATTGGAATTGAATATTTGATTTGTAGCAATATTTATTCAAATTCTAGCAAAGTTAGTTATAGTTTACGATTTCTATCAGTTATTGAATCTACGAGCCAATTTCCTTACCTGATATTAGCAGCAACTACACTTGAGTTATTAGTTCTCAAAATACAGTCTCTAATTCCGTCGAATCCGTTAATCGTTGGTGTTATCCCTTAAAATATGAATTTCGCGACTCCATACTCTTTATCTTCATTTTCGTCTTGAGCGCAGAATTGTTTCAATTAAATCAAATCCATTTTTGATATTTCTTATTTGAGCGCATCCCTCTTTTCTATTAGTTTGTGATTCAGTTCTTATAATTGTACCATTGATTTTTTGAATATAAAAACAGATCCAGGTTCGCAGGTCAATTCCAACAAGAATTTGAATCTTGAAGTTTAGGTAAATTTACCCATTTCGTTATTAAAAGTAAATTATTCGAATAATTATTGACTTTGATATTCGATTTTCGTTTCCTGACATAATTCAGCTCCAAATACAACAGATTTGAACTAGCCATCAAAATTAATGCTCAGGTTCTTTATGTATTGGTTCTTAAAATCTGGAACGATTATAAAAACATAACAATCGAAAGAATTTGGATCTTGACGCTCTATTGTCATGTAATCAACAGAATCTTACGTATATACAGTTGTATAATTCACCAAATCTTCTTTAATTTCTAAAAGATTTTGCTTTATCTTTGTTAACGTAAAATCTTAGAATTTAGGATAACAGACGGTATCATCTGTAACCAAAATTTGAGAACGAACTCCCAAATCAACTCCCCAAGTGGTTCCATAGCCAACACCTTCACTAGCTGCACATATAACTGAAAGACATAAATTATTACCAGCACCATGATGACTAGTTACTGTTGGCAGATTGTCATGCGTTTAATCGTAAAGCATAACTGGAGCAGAACCATTTAATAACTTATTTTCGATCGGTTAAAAATCTCCAATTATGTTTACACCGTTATTCACTGAAAATATAGTTGGAAATGCGCATAGTTCTTTAATATTTTTGCTATGAACCATTTCTTAAACTTTCATATCAGCCCCTACATCTTATACAAATCTGGAATCAGATTCTTTTGATGATGTAAAAACTTCACATACTACTAAAAGATTTTTGTTTACTAATCTAGCTCTTTTAAGGCAATATGTTAAAACATCCTTATTAGTTGAATGAGCATTATCAATTCTAAGCCCTTAAAAATATTTTGCCATATTTTCAACGTATTAAGCAGCGAGTTCAGTAAGCTTAGGATTATAGTTAAGTTTAACACAGTCTCCCCAACCAATAAGAGCTCGTCTAGAATATATTCGATGTTTCTTTTCAATGAACTTAATATTTGGTCCCATTACCCAACCGTTAACAGCAGCGCAAATATACTTATCATCATTGATTTCTGCAATAATTTCTTTATGTTTATTAATAAAATCAACATAATCATCGGAGTCTTATTCCAGCAAATTAATTTTCGCGCTAAATGACTAGTAAATATTTCCTGGTTGATCTCTTTCAAGAACAGGACAGAAATAATTTGTTATAAGTTATGAAGCTTTTTACTCCAATTAATATTTAATGGCACCTTCAAGACTTCTAAGAACCTCTTTCATTTCTTAATATGTCCTATTTTAAATAAATTTATTGTATTGGAGTTTAACTTGGTCAAATTCGTTTTGATTTATCTTTTTTGATTCAAGATACTGTTCATTTAGTACAGCGCCGAATCTTTTACTAGTCACAGTTGCTACTTATTCGTAATCGAGTTAAAAGTGTGCTGTAAGTTCTCCTTATACATCAAATAATTCATATTCGCATAGTTTTTGAGTTTCCAGCATTATCTTGATTGTGCTCATTATTTAATCGAGTGTGTGGTTTTTAGCGAGTGCGAAGTAGTTGATTATTTGGAGGTGCATGTCCATAATAATGGCGGATTTCAGGTACGGACATGTGATTTGGTTGTAGGTGTGCTAAACGTCATCAATAAGTGTTGATTCTGGGGCGATGTGATTGAGTACGACGTCTGCGATGACTTTTTTGGAGTCTAGCTTTTTAATTTGTTCTTCGTTCAGTTGGTAGTCGTTGAATGATACCATTGAGTAAGCTGATTTGCTGTTTCCCGGTTTCGGGAGTGGTGTGAGGTGAATCCAGTTGTACGGTAAATCTTTTATGTTATCAATTATTGAATTGATTTGATGAGTGAACACGGTGATCATCTGAATGTTCTCGAAAACGGGCGTGACTGTGAATTTCAACGTGTCCTTTTCCGTTTTAACGCTGTACAACCCACAGTCAAAATCTTTCAATTCAATAACCACGAAGAACTTTCCGCTGAACTCCTCCTCAATTAAAACTATTTCAGATGTAGTTTGCGTTACCTCGTTTACAAGACCCAGGCGAATCTCGTTTTCAAAGGATGCGTTCGTGTGGTGGAGGATTTTCAGCTGCGAATTCTGGCGCTTCTGAATGAACAGGGTCCCCTTCGGAGTCAATAAGGAGAAATCGGTTGAGAACTGAGCGATGTGCATATTGAAGTGGAGAGTGTAAACTAATTATTGTTGCATTAAAACGCGTTGAAGAAGAATGTAAAGCAGTGTAGACGGTGCTGTGTAAAGAAGTAAACAAGATAGAGTTTACGATTTAGTTTACGATTTGGTTTGTTTAGAATATCTATGTATTTCAAAATATCCGTATTCTGGATTTAATACTTGATAATGGCATCACTTTTGGATTATCCTTTGATATCTAGAACGAAGACCCCCCTTATAAATGAATTATGTTATATATATCTTCCTCGTCACAGCACAAACAGACTGCATTGAGAGTTTTATGCCCCGAAATTAGGAATTTGCAAAAACAAATAAACTAAGAAGGAATACAGGTCTACATGTAAAACATTAAAATTAAACAAAATTAGTAACTATATATGAAAAAGCAAGTGTGATTCATATTCAACCGGGCCCATTTGACTAGTTTGAATTAAGCAAGTCAAATGAATAAAAGATACCGTGTGGCAACAAACAGTAGTTATTACTTAAATTACATGAGTTAAACGTTCATTTACTGAGCGAAATATAATACTGTTAGCAACTCATGCAGTAAGCGGATGTTATTGAAAGTAACATTGAAGCAATAAAACGAAATTATGTTCAAATTGGGAATATATAACACAAACAGTAACTCAAAAAACAATACAGTATGCATTCACTGCTTAAAATTTAGAAATGAAATTTATTATTGAAATTTTCACTTTACCAATCTATTTCTTAGTAAATTAAAGTTGTTTATAAGAGTAGATTAATTATCCAATATAGTCTGTATTTAATTTTATAATTTTTAACAAAATTATATTTCATTAACTGCGTATAATCGGAGTTAATCAATTTTATCTTTTAGTAATGAATATTTGATATATAAGTGAAATTCATTGGTTACTCTGTAGCCAACTATAATTTCTGTTTAATTGTTATATTATATGTGAACAACGCTACTATTAGTCAATTTATTATCTTTTAGTTCAACTTTCTGTTGAGTTGCATTTAACATTTGAAGCGAATATTTGAAGACTTGGTAATAATATTTATAAGATTAATATTAATTCAAATTTCGTTTTAAGTAAATCATTACTAAATTATTTAAAGTACAAATATATTCTAATTAATTGAAGTTGATAACTATTAGTAATGTCTAATCTACATGTCTACTTTCAACTGGATTAAATCTAGAAACAATATTTTATCTTTTAAAATTTTGAATACTTGTTTAGCTTTGATCGTGTATATCAAATTTTCTCTTTAATATTGATTGTTGACAGAAAGATAAGACATTTTTCAGAGTATATTTTAAAAATTGTGTTAAAAGTTAGAATATATATGTTATGAATGAGATGAAGATGGAATGATTAATTTGTAAACAGAATGATTAATTTGTTTGTGATTCAGAATATAATGCAAACCAAAGGCAGTTAAATTTTGTTTTAAATTATAATGAGATTTAAACAAATTTCTTCAAATTAAACAAACATCTAACTAATTTGTTTAATTCATCTAAATAAATTCTACAATTCTCTCCAAATAACACTTAACACAAAATTAATCTACTACCTTCCACTTCAATGTAGTGCTACTCTTCCAAATCGTTCTGCTCAACATCCTGTGCGCTCATTTTCACTTCCTTTTCTTGTGTCCAATCTCTAACATCTCAGTTTTGCTGCTAATAGTTTAAGTCAACGCTCATTCAAACGATTTTGATCGGTTTAATGGCCGTTGTTTCTTTGATTTTCATCCTCGGAATTATTTACAATTTTGTTTCGAGGCCTAGGCGCGTTCAAAATGTTTAACGGAACCAAACGACAATCGCCTGAAAACTGGACGAATTAAATAAAGGATTTTAGGATCAAAGCATTATCTTGGTGTCATTATATATATATATATATATATATTATTGGTATTGCAATAATGTAACAATCGATTAAAATGACCCTTTTTGAATATTAAATTAATATAATTTGTAATAATCATCATAATTTCTCTTTATTTATTAATAACAGCTCTCAAATAACGAGAGGACGAATTCTTCTACTCTCACTCACGATCTTCAAATGTCGCTACATCTTAGATACCTGGGTATTTCTGTTGTTTTAAAGACTGCACTTGTATATTGAAATAGCTTGGCTTCTCTTTCGTTAGTGCGGTTACACCCTACATCAAGAAAGGCAGTATTTGCACTATAAATTTAGTTAAAATAGATTACTGATTAAAAGAAAAAATAATTTGGAGTGAACATTTATGGGGCACATTTACGGGCACTTCCTCGAAACGGCACAATCATCTTAAAACAAGATTTTCAATTCATAGTTTTTAACATACGACACAGAATTCTGAACTGACTATTAATAATCCAGTATTTCATTGAAATCTATTGCCTTTATTATACATAATATAATTAATCATTTGGAAGAATAAGAAACTGATGAAATTAAATAATTAGTAACTTATATATATATATATCCGAAATTAGGAATTTGCAAAATCAAATAAACTAAGAAGGACCCCAGGTACCCAATCAAGTTAATGAAACAATTCATCAAAGGCAACCATCACCAAGCAATGTCAATACAAACCGAAGGAAATAACTAGAAACTGAGAAGCGAGAACCAGTTTCTGGAAATTAAGTTAGCGAATCGGGTAAAACTGGTCCGCTGACGACTCCGTGAGGACCCTGTTGGGTCTTTACTGAGTAGGCATAAATGACGGGTTGAGCCCGTTTTGAAAGTGGAAACACTGGCGTGTGAGAGCCTATGTTTTGCTTTCGAAAGTCTCAATGAAGTCTGTTTGTGCCGTCTCGAGGAAATGAGATATATATATATATATGTAATTCTTTAATTTTAGATAGTTGTTGAGTGAGTGTCATGTTATTATTTTGGATATAAATATTAAAATAATTGGAACAAAAAAGGATTGATTGAAAGGATAAAGTTGGATAATGTGTATGCACTTTCTATTAGAACATATTATACTACAAACTATAATTAAAAAGCAATACTCCAAATTTAGATTTAAAAATATAACTCAGTACAATTTTACTTGTTATTTTTACTATTAATCATATATTTGTTACTCACCTCAATGATATCATATGTTTTGTGTTTAATGAATTGTTATAATAATGTCACTGGCAAAATCGAAGGGGATTATCTAAAACTTAAATTTATAACTGAATGTGGCATAGAAATAGGTTCGTAGATATAAATAAATGTAACTACATAAATTCCATCTTCTGCATTTTTAGTTTTATTAAAAAAAGCAACAATAAATGAGGATAGGTGGGTCGAAATTAAACTTGACTGTGATGATGTTGCATTAAAATCATAGTATGATTCATGTAGAAAAGCTTCAAAATATATAGAAGCTGCATTTAACGCTAATGTAATAATTTCTTCCAAATATAGCATAGAAAATTTTCCCTTAGTGATTAAGCTAGATATTTAGAAAAAATAATCGAATTATACGGTTGTGATTGTTAGTTGCATTGTCGGTGTATTTGCTCTTATGGCATTATTAGGAGTATTAATCAAATTTTATATGAAGAAAGAGAGGGAGGAATACAAAGTACAAAAAATGGAATACAAAGAACCACTACTTATGGCAAATATTGCACAGGCGAATTTAGTTCAGTAGTGACACTTCAGTGAGCAAGCAAATAATTAGTATTATAATGTATTATTTAACGAAAAATTAGGTTTTATACATGTAGTTAGGTGTTTCATGAAAGAATGTAGAACAATATAATGTTATTATATCTTTCTATATTTTAAGAATTCTACACTATTCAAATTTTTGAAAACTTCACAGTCGCACTTATACACAGTAATAATAAAGTTGTTTATAACCTAATCTTCTTCCACTTCACCAGATCAACAATGCCAATGGATAAAGTATATGAAAAGAAAGAAAAGAAAGTAGATTAACCTGCTGATGCAAAAGTCGAAGAAAAGAAGGGTAAGAATAAGAAGGACAAGAGATGATTTTTATCTTTGATCTATTTATATGAGATATTATGATATACTAATATAATTCATACATGAAGATGCTGTATGATATTGAAATTAGTTTGTGGAAGCGTTTCAGTGTTCTAAGTGTGGATTTGTGGGTTGTCATGATTTATGAGATGAAGATGGAATGATTGAATTGAGCCTTAGTACTGATGATAAGGTTACAGTTAAGTGAGTCATTTAAATTATATGAACTACTTAATAATTTGTGTGTTTATAAGATTAATTTAAGCATTTTATTTTGAGAATTCATATATTACACATTAAATTATACGTTAAATTACTATATTACATGTAAAGGAAATTTATTTTTTATGAATTAACTCATTTTTCTATATTAGTTGTGCTTTCAACGACCGGATGATAAACTTTGAAGTCTAATACTGTGTATTCATTAATATTTTCGGTACATTCGATATTAATTTCTCCTTTATCTGCGTTGACGGATAATACTTTAGCAATTATTAAATCTAATTACATATCGCTTTATTTAGCTGCTATATTTTATTATCGTGTAAATGCCCAGGTAAACTTATCATCTTCACTGCTTTTTAGTTGATCAATAATTGAAACGTTTATATTATCAGAGTCTTTCAAACTTATAGTTAAAGGGTCAAGCAATCCAACTTCTTCAGATACACTTTTGCTATCTTTTTTAATAACACTCAGCCAACAGTATTCCCAATTTTCGAGATCACGTAAGCCCTAAACAAGACTTTTAATAAACTATAGTTTGTATTGAGTATCATTTATTTTAATAGCTTTAATAATTTGAGCACAAAATAGTTGATATTTTTAATTTGTTGAGTATTTTTACGATAGATTTTAAAGACACTATTCAGATTGGTAGAATTTCGTTTTTAATTGTGTAAGTTTTTATTACTTGTTTTATAAGTTCTGCTCAAGTTCAGCTATTTGAGATTCTAATGACATATAATAATGGAGTGTGATTGTTAATTAAATTACATTTTATGTTATATTTTGACATTTGTAATAAGCTGTCCCAAAACACGCGGTTTCCGCGGTTTTAGGTACGCGGTTTTCCGCGGCACCACACGCGGCAGCTGTTTCGGCCGAACCGCGGTTTTTAGCCGTTTTTTCTTGGGTTTTCCTAGTTTTGGCTGAAAAATTGCACCTACCAGGATTTGAACCAGAGACCAAACGTAAGTAGCACCTATATACTACCAACTAGACTAAACTGTCACATTAATAAAATGACTTTTAACTCAAATTAAAAAATATTATAAATAGTTATGAATTCAAATATAGTTGAAACCTGAATGAATGAAATTAAAATATCAATAAATATACTATTAATTGTATAGTTATTCAAAAAATTTTGTAAATAATTTCACTTCTTTTAGAATTATCTATATAATCTATATAGTATCTATATTAAGTAATTTTAGAAGTAAAAGTTTGCTTTATGTTTAATAATATATTATTATAGGTAATGCATAATGTACTATCATCTAAATATGATAATTAATGAATATAACTGAATTTAGTAAAAATGTTAACTGAAATAATAGTAATGTTAGGATTAATGTCAGTAAAACACTTGTTAATCAATTATAAATCATCCCTTTACGTATAATGAATTTTACATAAACCGCGGAATAAACCGCGGAAATCAGCATTTTGATTTGATTGCCGCGTTATAATTTGGTTTTGGTGCCGCGTCTGTACGCGGTTTTTTTCAAAAAGGGACAGCTTAATTTGTAAGAAGTTCATGTCATTTGAAATCTTACTTCTTTAAATAATGAATGAAAGAAACTCATTTAACAAGCATTCCTTTCTTAACATCTTCTGAATTGCAACCGAGAGATTTAGCTATTTGGAGACCGAATTCTAAACTGACACCAGGTCCTCTTGCGGTGATCAACTTTCCGTCAACAACAACTCTTTCTTCAGAGAACTTTTCCATATCGAGGCCCATTTTCTCCATGCCTGGGTAGCAAGTAGCGTGTTTTCCTTTAATCAAACCCCAGTGGCCTAGAGCAACAGCTGGTGCGGCGCAGATAGCGCAAACAAACACGTTTTCTTTAATATAGTGAGTGGCCAGTTCTTTGGCGTACTCATCGTTTTATAAGTTTTTCCATCCCATACCTCCTGGAAGAATTAAACAATCGAACATCTGGGTTGGTTTTTCAGTTGTGTCAACTTTGATTGTTATTCCATGGCCGATTTCAACAATGCTTGTGTGAGCATACAATGTTACTTGAACACCACAACGACGTAAAACGTCGACAGTTCCTATAAGTTCAACTGGTTCACAACCAGGGTATACAAAAGCTAAAGCAGATGGCATTGGAGTGGAGTATAATTAATATTAATTTCAAAAACGTTTTTACTGTTCACAGCTTGAACAACAAACAATGTATTATTTTTCTAGTTGTGTATATATACATATAGTCGAACCCACTAAGTTACATTCAAATCTTTTTGAGACCCATAATGTTACATTTCTCCATCGAATCTCCGAATTGTTACATCGATGAGCACAATGTTCAATTGCGGTTCACTAAGTTCAATCGCTGTTCGAATAGTTACACCGGAATTAGTTAGTATTACCATTCCCCTACAACTGTTATTACAAATTTCCACACCCTATTTAAACAAATGTTTGGTTTTTAAACATGAGTTCTAAAATATTGCATTTAAACATATTTTGATAATATAGAATGAAGTTTTATTACAGTTTGTTATATGTAATACGTTATAATCTATATTTTACTCATTTTAACCAAAATCAAATTAATGTTTTATAACTCCATGTAAATAAGGAATTAGTTAATATAACATATATCAACGATATAATAATAGAGTATAGACATAAATTTATTAATCTAAACATTATTACAAAATATTTGAAATAATATTTTAGTAACTATTTCATAATTATAATAGCTATATTATAGAATATCGTAAATATAGTTCAAACATTTATTAACTACTTCACAAAAACGCAAAATAGAATAATATTTTAATTTGGTATATTCAAATAAGTAATATCGATATTATGTTAAAATGCAAATGTAAGTAGCTTCTATGATATTAAAATTCTAAAATATACTAGCTAAGACTATATTTCTCACGATCATATTATTTTGGTTAAAATGAGTAAAATATAGATTATAACGTATTACATATAACAAACTGTAATAAAACTTCATTCTATATTATCAAAATATGTTTAAATGCAATATTTTAGAACTCATGTTTAAAAACCAAACATTTGTTTAAATAGGGTGTGGAAATTTGTAATAACAGTTGTAGGGGAATGGTAATACTAACTAATTCCGGTGTAACTATTCGAACAGCGATTGAACTTAGTGAACCGCAATTGAACATTGTGCTCATCGATGTAACAATTCGGAGATTCGATGGAGAAATGTAACATTATGGGTCTCAAAAAGATTTGAATGTAACTTAGTGGGTTCGACTATAATAATTATTATTATGATCTGATCGGGTTCTTGCCATTTCAATCGTTTTTTTCGATTAAGTCAACGATTAAAAGACGATTAAATATTTATAATTTTGAAGCTACATGTATACTATAGACTTATAAACAACTAAAAATTAAATAACCACTCCAACTTCTTCACTCCACTATTTTTGATTAAAACAGTACTTTCATTCAATAACTTCATGGATATCAATCGTACACTTACGATTAAATTTATAATCGTTTTGATCGTCGATTATCGTATATTTTGAATTTTAATCGTCTTTTGGTTGGCTTTATAATAATACTGATTGATAATATCTAATAATTAAGATTATTTCACCGGTTATCACTAGTTATAAATTATTTGGAAATATCTATATTTAGAAATTCTATCGAAGATTAATCCATATTAATCACAGTAAACTTCCGAAACTTTTTTTGGAATTTTGGAGTGAAATTTTAATATTGTTATGAGTTAAGTGTACTTCAAAATAATAAAGTAAAATATTAATAAATTTTACGTTCCTTCTTATCTTCCATATTTATTGAATTTTTGGTCTTTTAGTACTTCCCACAATAGCAACTACTTATCTAAAATGATGATCTATAGTTTTACATAGCTATATCCTATAGTTTAATTGAATTCGCTTTAACTACTCTTTATATTGAGATAAGTCAAATTTTTTATCATTTTCAAAATTTTATTGTTTACAAAAATTCAAAATATGCTTCAAAGTTACTAAAATAGTCGTGCTCATTTTCCGGAGGTTCAAACTTATTTTCAGCCTCTGAATAAAAAAGAAAAAGAGCACATGTAATAATACTTTGATCAGTTATTCTTTCATAGGGATTTAGTTTTTGTAAATATGATAATTTTTAGTTTAACACTCATTAAGTGATATCTTCTAGAAATCATATTTAAATATTGTGTATACCAGAAATATATGCTAAGTTATCTTTATGCTTCTATTTACTGATTAGTACAACATGACATTATGTTTTGAAACACCAGAAATAAAGTCAATAGTTACTCGAAGTTCACTAAAACTATTATCAAAGTTATTATTATAATCTAATTAACTTACTGTGAAAATATTTATGATATCATCTATCAACAATATATTTCCTAAAATTAATTTATAAAAGCAGTCAAATGGTTACAAGCTGTCAATATGTATATTATGTTAACTAATATTAAAGAATCACTATAGCATCATTAATTGTATATTTAACAGCTGTAAGCTTATTAATTACATTTCAGTATAATTAAATTCGAGATAATACTAGCTTGACAGCATTGTTTTATTTACTGCACCAGAAAATGTTATTATTCGTATTCAACAATCTCCGGATAATGTAACTTGTAGAACTCTTTTAATGCGGCTCTATATTCACTTTTAATGAATTACAAAAGCATGTTAATAATACGAAGAGTTTATATATTAATCGTTGGGAGTTGTTATTTTAAATTAGGAACTGAGGATTAGAATATCGTTATTAATCAACGAATATGAAAAACTAACATGTGTAAAAGAGGAGACAAGTCTTCTTATTAAATTATTTTATTCGAAAGACTCAAACTAGCACTGTGAAGAAATCGAAAAATCGTTAACTTGAAAATTTGTGTGATTTTAGAAAAGTTTTTGTTCCATCAAACTTTAATGTTGTTGTAATCACTATTTTAGTATATATCCAACAAAAAACTTGAACCTCCGGAAATACCACTCGAGGTTTAGGTACCGAACAATAGCTGATTTTCTTTGGGTATTATACAACTAAAAGTAGTAACATATAGAAACTCAGAGTAATATTTTGTTATTAAATAGCTAGATGAAATTGCAGACAGACCATCGACAAGTTTCCTGTAAATATTAAATATTCATCAATTAAACCTTGAAAATAGCAAAGGACAATTTATATTCTATTTTTTCATCAAAACTACTTTATCCAGTGTTGAACCACATTATTTAGCGACGATTCCTATGTTAGTCAGTCCAGCTAGATTTGGGTTCCTTAATTAAAGTAAGTATTTAAAGGCATATTTGAAGTGTAAATTTTGGAGTGTGATGCATAATTTAAATAAAATTTTACTTTATTATTCGCGGCCAAGGTAAAACAAATTCATTCAATTAATTACAACCCACCAGCTAATCTCGGTCCAAACTCGATTACTGTTATTAATCCACGTAATATTATTAATATTAATTTATAATTATTACATATATATATATATATATATATATATATATATATATATATATATATATATTTATATATTATTACTTAGTTAATTATTAATATTAATTAACTGGTTAAATTTCTTTAAAATGTGGATTAATACTTGGGCTCCAAACCTTGATCATACAACAGATAAACTTCAACGAAGTGCATTTATTATGTTATAATATATAATAATATAATATAATATATAATACATAGAAGTAACAATGACGGATATTTATATTTCGTGCTTTCATTAATTCTCTAATTAGTCATGATATTACTTTGTTAACTAAGTGTTGATATGAATAAAACTATTAATATCTGTTGTAAAACGAGCGTATAATTTGTAATTCGTGTCGAATTCATCATTTAGTTATTTCAACGTACTTTATTTGATGTTTGATTGTTATGTTTGGAAACTAAAAATATTATATAAATATAATTATATAAATATTATATAAATTAGTATATGTGTGTTTTACTACAATTTTACATATTCTCTCTTTCACATTGAAGTGGTTAATATGTAATAATGCATAAATATAATGTATATAATGTAATATATATTAATGTAAATCTATGGAAATCTGAACATTAACCAATTAACTAGTTAAATCACTACACACATACATAATATTATTAATATTACGTATTTATGTTTACATTGCATATCATAAAATAAAGTAAAATAGTTACTTGATATTAAAAAGATGTTAAATCACACATAGTAAATACATTAAAGCTGCTACATAAATGAGGAAGCATAATCACTTAGATTGGAACACATCACATTATTTTTACTTGGCTATGGTAAAATAACTAGTATATATTTATATATTGCGTTTAGATGTATTGTTACTGTTGAGTGAGTCATGTTATTATTTTAAGTGGAGGAAGTCAGAAACGTAAGGAATAGGATGAGGATAAGAAATTTCTAGACATAATATTATTGATTAAAATGAACATTGTAAATATGTTACAATCAAATTGATTTTCACTTCATAACAATGTAAATAAAATATTATCATAAGTGGAATGAAAACTAAACGGCAGTTTTATGTATCCTATACAATATTTTTAATCAGTTACCTGAAAAATCCGCCTTGATTTCATGTTGTATCAAGGTAATCTTTGATGTTCCATATATCACAGAAAAAATTGTTAATACGAAAATCACTAACATAAAAAATGGTGGAAAAGGTGGCTAATGTATAATTTAACATGACAGGGAAGGTGTATAATAATAATATGTATTTTAAGCCATTAGAAAACTCGCTCTTTGGTAGTAAGTTCAAGATGCTTTTATTCCCTTCGTCGCTGCTGAGAATCAATAAAGGGAATAAATTTTATAAAAAGTTAAAACACTGATATCAAACGCTGCATAAAATCCACCAAATCATGTTTAAGACATGAGAAATTTTCTTAGAAATGAACCAAAGATGATGCTTATCCAAAGAGAACTTACTGAGTTGGTTGAAATTAGATAAGAGATTGATGATATTCGCCAGGAACGTGATGACTTTGAATAATAATGTGAAGACATGGAATAATAGCGTGATGACTTTGAATAATAGTTTGAAGACTTGGAATCATATTGCGAAGACTTGGAATAAGAGTATGATAAAATGAAATAAGAACGTGATAAAATGAAGCAAGAACGTGATGACACGGAATCATATTGCGAAGACTTGGAATAAGAGTATGATAAAATGAAATAAGAACGTGATAAAATGAAGTAAGAACGTGATGACATGGAAGACGAGCGTGATGCTCTACAAGATGCATACAAGCTGGATATAAATCAACTTGTAAGATTCAACTTGATAGATAATAAATACAATTTTTCTGACGCTTAATAATATTGTAATGATTAGTTACAAAAAGCTTCAAATTAAAATTATTTTTCGTAAACTTAAATAAATTCTCAACAATATCCAACAACTGATACAGATGAAGAAAAGAAAGATGAATGAAATATAAAACTGGTAGATTCTTTATCTTTAAGTTTTTTATATTAATTATAATTAATTATATACTACATTACCTCGAATTGAGACACCCACCCTTGTTCGGTACAGACACAATCAGACACCCGATCAGTTTTCAAAAATTGTCAGGGTGTCTATAAGTGAGAGCAAATTTTAGATTGGATGTATTGTTAGATTGTTGCTGTTGAGTGAGTCATGTTATTATTCGAAGTGAAGGAACTACAATGAAATCTAAAAGCTGAACGAATTCCACATGTTTAATTTCGCTAATTAATTATTTTTGTATTTCGTTCGCTTATTTAGTTTATTTTACACTCCAAATAAGTGAAAAATGCCAATTCTGGAGAAACTGTTTTGCACTGAGTCTTGCAAGCGTGCGAATGCTTCTTCTAAGAATCGTGGGTTGTTGAAGTTTGTGACGATTATGGGTGTGTGTTTGACTTTTTGCGTGAACATGCTTGGTTGTGCGGTATTTTTCTATTTGCACTTTGAAACGCTCTACGCGCGCATCCTCTTCGGCTTTTACTGCTATTTTCTGCTGGTAACCGCCATTACCTATTTCAGGGTCTGCTTCAGCGATCCGGGTTACGTGGAAGATAAAGTACCGATGATAAGGTCCTGCTCAGTGTGCAACAAGGTGAAGCCGGTTCGTTCGCACCACTGCTCTCAGTGCAAGAGGTGTGTTTTGAAGATGGACCACCACTGCCCCTGGGTTGCGAACTGCATTGGAGCGAACAATTATTCCAGTTTCTTTTAACTGCTGTTCGTCTCCTCGGTCACTTTTACTCTCTCGGTTGCAATGTTTGTGGTTAGTTTAGCGCAGCCGTAGGAATAATTGGGATTATAATTGGGGTGTATTGTACCGGCTGTGGTTGTTACGGTCGTATTCGCGTTTCTGGTGGTGAAACTGCTGTTTTTCCACGTAAAACTAATGAGGAGTAATTAAACTACTATTGAATTCTACGAAAATTAATTTAGCAGGCAAATGGACAAGAAATTCAAACCGCACTTCGACGTCGGAGCACGCGCGAACGTAAAGCAGGTGCTCAAATACCCGATTTTGATCATATTGCCGTTCAAAATGAAAAGCAATCTGCCAATGGACGGATACTACACATTCGACCCAGTTACAGGCAGAGACTACTCTGACAAAAAGAGAGAGTCGCAAACCTCAGTCATAGACCTGGACAAAATTCAACAAGAATTCGAGGAAAAGTCAAAAGAAAGCAGCGACTACATTGACCAACCCCAGGAAGTAGACCTCGTTCAAAGGTCAATGGTTAAATCTCCTGATGAGATGATGGAAAGAGAACTGAAAAACGTGAGCAGAAACGAAGAACCAGAAGAAGAAAACGAAACGTACCAACAAGCAGAAGAAAAGAAACGAAAGAACATAAAAAGAAAGAAAAGAACAAAGGACAAAACGGAGGAACGACCTGAAGACAAAAATAACAGTAACGTGTAGTAGGGCGATATCATGATGCATCGCGTAAAAGTAGAATGAATTAAATATTATCACTCACCAACAATAAACGAAGTTAACGTGTTAATGAGAACGTGAATTAAATTATATGCATTAACTCACCAAATACTATTAAAAATAGACGCTGAATAGTAAATTTATTGCCCGAATTCAAAAGAATCGAGGAAAACAAAACAAAAATCGCCATGTCTTCGTAAAAGCGAGTCATTCTCTTTTTATATATTGAAATTCCTGCTTATAAAATATACGGAGATGAGAATATTCCCATTATTAAACTCAATTTTAAAGCTGGTGCTTAACTTTATATCATAGCTTCTTTTAATATAGTATGCACTAAAAATACAACCAAAACTTTAACAAATAAATGGATCATTATTTCAACATTGATATTATCTTTCTTGATATTTCTAGCCAGTCTATGTGAAAAAGCTAAGTATTTCATAGTAGGAGTGGTAATAGAGGAATATCTTATCTAAAATTTAATAATTACGATTATGAATCACTCTTCGTCTTCTTCTTCATATTCCTCTTCGACATATTCATATTCGTCTTCATCGTTTTCAACGACTACTGGCTTGGCAGGGGCTGGTTTAGCAGGAGCAGCAGGGGCAGCTTTCGGGGCTGGTTTCTGGACTTCCTCTTCTTCTTCCTCATCCTCGTAAACTTCTTCGTACTCTTCGTCCTCGTCTTCTTCGGCTTTCTTGGCTGGTGGAGGAGGCTGCTTGGCGACCGGCTTCTGGATAACTGATTTTGCTGGTGGCTCATCGTCTTCTGGTTCCTCGTCTTCTTCGTCGCCGTTGTCTTCCTCAACTGACTCTTCTTCGCTGAAGTCGACTTCCTTCTTCGCGTTCTCCTTGAAGCCCTGTGGAAGTGTTTTCTTGGCGGGCTCTTCCTGGGGTTCGTCTTCCTCCTCGTATTCTTCTTCCTCCATCTCGCCCATGATCTGGTCGTTCGAGATCGGGATGCCCTTGTTCGGGTTGGGCGTGTCCATGAGCTCCTGCTTCACGCCACCGATCAGGTTCTCCTGTTCGTCTTGTTGGACGATGTCCTGGATGGCGGAGAGTGCCTGCTGCTTCTCCTTGGACTTCTTCTTGAGGATGGCTTCTCCGGCGCGCAGCTGGGACTCCAGGTAGCTCAAGCTTCTGTGCTTCTTGGCGTACTCCTGGTGCACCTTGGTGAGCTCTGCTTCGGCCTTCTCCAGCTCGATGAGGTACGGCGGTCTGGTGAGGCGCATGGACTCGACGCGGTCGTTCATACGGCTGAGGTCGGCCTGCTTCTGGGTGAGGAGCTCCTGCATGTGGATCTTCTCGCGCTTGTTGGTCTGGAGCTCGTCGGAGTACTTCGTGACTTCTTCGTCCAGGATGTTGATTCTGTTTTGGACCGCGCCTTGGAGCTGTCTCACGTCCGGCTGCTTGGTGAGCGCGTTCTGCAAGTTGGCTGGAGCGGTGTCTCCGAACTGCTTGAGGGCCAACAGTAAATCGGTAGAACGCTTGATGAGTTCGGAAGACTGATTTCTGAGAGAGTTGGCGACCATGGACAGATCTGTGTAGCCAGTATTCTCCTGGTCGGCGGGTATGATGTTGATGTACATGGAAACCTCATCAGTGATCTTGCTCAGCTCGCGAACGGCCGAGATATCAGCGGCGTAGAGACGTTTGGGGTTCAACTTGATGCAGAAGTGGGACTGGATGATCGTCACGGCCGTGTTGATGAAGTACAGACGGTCCTGGATCTCGTCGATCTTGGTGGACAGCTTTGCGTCTGGAACGAGAGAAGACACCAAGAACGAGATGATGTCGACCAAAAGCTGGAAGTTGGGTGTCCTAAAGGCGTCGATCGACACCGGCTTGGTGTACCCAAGCTGCGTTAAATTTTGTGAAAACTTGCGCAATTCAGCGTATGACATTTAAAATTTGAAGAAGAAAAGTGGAAAATGAAAGCATTAATATAAGAATCCCGTAAATTATTGAATCAAGCAACCACTTCCAAATGGACGAAATTTCAGCAATTGATTATTATTTGAAGAGACTAAAGCGGGATCATTTCAAATCATTTTTAAAGTACGTGCGAAAACAAAAGAAATTGGTTGAGAAATTGCAGCGAATCAACGAAACAGCTTAAGTAATGTATGTGCAAAATCTTATGCGCCGGTATATTCACAAGTGGCGGGATAATGTTCTCATTCCAGCGTAAATATTAAATTAAGAGGTTTAAACTCATTACGATGCACATTTGTGCACGAAGACCTTTACAGCAATTAAAGAATAATTTAGCAGAGTCACTAAACTGAATTTAACAGTTGAAACGCGTCTTAAGTAGCGCAAGCGCGTATAAATCTATGCAATTGTTAATCGTTGGCGGGTAGATGCAGCCCATCGCCTTTTCGAGCGCCGTTTATCCTCTTTTCGTCTCCGCATCCAGTCTTCTCAACTACATATTGTATTTAAGTGCTTAGTTGACAAATATCTTATTTTATCTCAAACAAATAATCAAATAAATGAAAATCATTTACTCACACAATATAAGAACACACTAACACTATTGCAGCAGTCCACAAAGCAACAACAACTTGAAAAACAAGCCCTCGCTTGCTACAATTAAAATCTATCCTCCTCCCTTATAAACGACCTGATGCAGAAACTACTTCAAATTGTTAGATAATAAGACGAACAAAATATAAACAACCAACTTGAACTGATGAAAATAGAATTACTCAATAAACTGAAAAACGACCGAATCAACAAACTCAATTCGGTATATAAAATATAAACGGAGGTGCGGAACGAATAAATCACAACTTTAAATAACAATACAAATATTTAAAATAGAACGAGGCCAAAAGACTTAAACAGGTCAACGGGTTTGACTCAGGTGTAAAGTCAAAGAAATATTTAATTGACCGATCTGAGAGTCGCACCGAGGCAGGGAGTTCAAACAATGAATACAGCTTAAACTGTAATTGTTGAGAAATAATCTGAAAATGAGATGATGCTAGTTAAAGCGTACATACAGCGGTTTAACGAGCTGAAATAGGTGATTAATTTGAAACAAACGCAGGTTAAAGCGCTTCAGAAGCAAATTGACGAATACATGGTAACTTCCAACAATAAGTACACGGTTGAGATATACAAAGATTACGATATTCAAAACAGAGACGAAATCATTGAAGAACTGGACACGCTCACACAAGAGTTCGAACAAGTCAAAAATATTCTTAGAAAGTATCAAGAGAAACTGTGATAATGAAATGTTTAACTTTTAACTATTATTTTGCAATGAACCGTGTATTTGAAGTAAATACAGTAAATTAGTAATTATATTATCATGGTAAGTATACACGAAACAAATTTTTATAGGAATTTACAACATTCTCAATGTTTGCATCATTTTTAAGTATAAGTTAGAATTCACTTCATTTATATGCTCTTCTTACTTACTTCTGCTATCTAAGAACAAATGCCAGCATAAAAGATAAACTTTTTGTGTGATGTTTGCACAATTATTGTACAAGGCGTTGAAGAGATGATTGTCGATCCACAAAATGTCCAGGAAGTTAAGAATTTCTTGAATGAATATTGTGCTATGATCCCATTCGATTTCTTCCAATGGTGCGAATAAATCGTTGATAAATACTACGACGAACTCATTCAATATATTCAACAAGGTCTTCCACCAGTGGTTGCTTGCTAAAAGATAAATCTTTGCGATTGATCCATCTTTATATTATCAATAATATTATTTGAAAGTATAATATTAAAATATATTTCCATTTCCACTCCTTCTCATTGAGTAATGCTTTTCTTACTTACATCTGCTATCCAGGAACATGTCGAACCTGTTCAGAAGATTGATTTTGTTTGCGACGTTTGCACAATCATTGTTCAAGGCGTAGAAGACACTATTACTGATCCACAAAATGTTCAATAAGTCAAAGAATTTCTTAACCAAATTTGTGAAATCCTTCCATTAGACATCTTTAATTGGTGCGAACAAATCATTGACATGTACTATAACGATTTGATAAAGTACATTTAACAAGGATTGCCAGCGGCTCAAGTCTGCAAACAAATTGGTCTATGTGATTGACTGATTTTCCGTCTTTGATTATCATATTGTAGATACAATATATTATTACTACTCATTATATCAGTGATATTGCAGTATATCATTTATGGAGATATCGTGTATTTAAAGAACGAGATACATTATGATTCAGTAGAGTATATGATATTTAAAAGTACTAGTATTTATAATATTAATTTATCATTAAAATTAACAAAAGTCCACACATACAAAAGATAACATGAATTAAATACTATACACTCATATCATATGATTTGAGTCATATGTATCTTTCTTATCATATATTATTGCTATAAAATATAGAGATTTAGATGTACCCATAGTTACATTACAATACAGTAAAATTCTGAAAATGAAAATTCGATTAATATTTACGTATTTATAGTAAAAATATTACATTCTTTCACTTCATTTTAATGTTATTCTTACTTACATCAGTTATTCAAGAACAAACTCAAGAAATTGAGACAGTTGATTTCGGCTGCGATTTATGCACAATCCTTGTCTAAGGTGTTGAAGACTATGTCCAAGACCCAACCAACATCCATGCTGTTGAAGAATTCCTCCAACAAGCTTGTGACCTCATTTCACCTATAGATTTCTTCCAATGGTGCGAACAAATCATTTCTAAGTATTATGAAGAATTAGTGCAATACATTATTGCTGGTTATGGACCACAACAATGTTGCGAAGCCATCGGTTTGTGCTGAAAAACGTGTTTTCCTTATTATTTAGATAACTAAAGATTAAATTACTTTTAATCAGTATATAGCAACATACGTATATATACATAAATTATAAATCTAAATCATCAGCAACAAGCAACTTTTATCTAAATAGATGATAAAGATAAAAGGTAGATAGAGAAATATCACCGAAATCTATTCATATAGGCTTCCAAAAAGCTCCAAAATCCATGATTAAGGTCCAATATCAACCCCCTTATAAATGTGATATCAAATAAGTGAAAAGAGGTGAATTTCTATTCAAGTATAATTTTGTATTTACTGCTAAAGTTGTGTGAATCAGTAATATATTCCTTATTTTTATTCAATACTTTTTATTCAAGTTTATATTTACATACCATTTACATACTTTTTCATGTGAGTGTTGTGTATTAACTGATTTATCATCTAATTAACTTTGTGACAAGTTTGTGATTATATCACCCACTTCATAATATGAAAAGTATAAAGTTCATTATATCCGATTGTAATAATCTTGAAACTATCAATGAAGAAGTTGAGAGATAAGAAGACTCCGATATGTGTATGTTAACAGAAGAGCCAAGCAGGATTATGGACGAGACTGATGAACAAACTTCTGGTTTGAAAGCAGTTGCTAACTTAATCATTCTTACTAGATATGAGATCATGAAAGTGTGTGGTAAGGTTGATTACATAGAATCAAGAGATTTGAAAAATACGAAGAATATGTAATAACTATCAAACAATCTTATTAAACTTAGACTCTGTTTTGATTGATGAAGAAAAATTATGATCATAGAGACAAAAGTGAAGTGAGTGATATTATTATTTGTTTTTTTGACACTTTAATTTTGTTTGTCGTGCATTCAATCCGATTTTCGGTAAACCTACGTTAGTTGTAAATATGCTTACAAAAAATTTCAAAATAATCATAATAGAAGCCCGCGTTTAATAGGACTGTCAACTAGTTACCCCTTAATCCCACTTTCAATCCTCAAAATATACGAGTAAAATAAGGGATTTACCTGTGCCGTCGGAATTCATTTTTCATTATCTATTCTAAATAAATTGATATAATATAAATAATTGATATGTATAACACGCAACTCCCCTACTCAACCAAATGCTGTTATCAACAAAAAGATCTCTAAAACAAACTCCATAAGCCCGAAAAAGCTAACGGAGATTCTGTGAGGAGGTTTGACGTGTGATAACGCCACGCGAGATATTTGGTTAGAGAGGAATGCTGTTGTTTTCTTATTGGTCATCGTTTAGAAAGGAAATGTGATCATCAGAGAAAAAGGGTGACCAATATAGACGTAATTTACGGAGTGATGTCTTCTTATTTTATATATGTATATTTTGTAACAAAATAAAAATACATCTATTCAAAAGATAGATCATTAAAAGAATATGAACTGACTTTATACTTCCTATATACTAGTGATGTCTTCTTTCTTTCTTATTTAACGTAACGAATACTGTATACTCATTTTTCTATTAGTACATATAATCGTTAGGTATAATCGTTAATATGGACGTAATTTACGGAGTGATGTCTTCTAAATAATTGATATGAATTGTTATTCAGAACAAAATAATAAATTACAAACGAACTTCACAAACTATCAACGCCGTTGTAGTGGGCTGCCCCCGGAATTTGGTACCTGCAGAAAACGATTTCGGCCGAATTTGTGTTTTCTTCTCCGTAAACAATTGGCCTCATGAACGCGTTGTAAACGATTATTTTTACTTTCAAGTGGGTTGAGAGGAGGGCGATTTCGAGCTCGTCGCCCCACTCGGTTGATTTAAGGCCGGCTAAATATTCATTCAAATCTGCGTACACATCCTTAACTAATGACTGTGCTGAGGGGGTTTAAACAATGTATTAATGTAGGCGCTACCTGAGATTTGAAGTTTTAAGCGCGTGCTCGAGCGAGGAATACAAACAGTTACCATCGGCCTGGATGTAACGCATCTAGCGCTTGTTCTCGGCCAAAACAGCAGTTAGCTTTGCAAGCTCCCACTCCTTATCGCTCGTTTTCTCAGTTCTGCGGTACTCGTTCATGGCCTTGTCCAAATCGGACTGCTTGTTCAAGGAATTCAACGTTTTCTCGGCCTTCTTTTGCAAGACCGCGTTATTCTAACGAATCTCGAGCAACATTTACTCAGTATTGTCAACCTCCTCCACCTAGTCAGATTACTGCTAAAGCTGCTTCAACTCGGCCAACCACACATTTCCTACTTTGTTCGCCACTTTTTATTAACGAATATAAAGCTCAAGATCCTTTCTCTCCTTTTGGTGACGTTTCACCTTTTCGTTTTTGCTTTCACTCTACACACTTGGATATGATGTTAGAATTTACGGTTTCATGTTGAAGAAGTGAAATATAAAGAAAATGTAAAAATTATTGTAGAGAATCGCCTCACTTGCACAGCTTCGCAGCCTTGCACACTATTGCAGGACCAAAGCCTTGCACGATTCCATCAACAAGCTGTTAATAGTGAGCAGCTACAGTTTGCTTACAATTCTTGAAAAAGATGAAGGGTATTTGGTGGCATATCGTCTATAGCTATTGAGTCACTTAATCTATCTAAACTGGGTCGCTTTCATATGTTTCAACATGGTCAACGATAAGCATGCAAAGTGAACATTATGCCGAGAAATCCAGTTATTCAACGGTAGGCTCAAGTTTTGGTTCCAGATCGAAATCAGCTGTTTGAATTGTAAAGAGAACGACTATCATTTTAATAGAGGTGAAACTGTTGATTTACTTAGCTTTGAATTTACTGCAACATGCAAGTTTTTGATTCCACGAATTCTACAGAATTGATGAAGTTAAACAGTTGTAAACACAGACAATTATCTTTTAAAATTATATTCTAGCTAATTATACCAACAAAAAATCGTTTATTAATATGATTATTTACATGAACATATAACATTGGCTGATTTAATTTTGTTGATTGATAGATTCTTTTTGATTTATTCAATAGATACTATTATAATGATACAAGTCAATAGTTTGTGCTATTTTATAAAACAGAATTTAGTAATATTGATATAAGTATATTTTCAAACATTCACCTGATTAGAGCATAATATACCGTTTAAATATTAAAATAACACACTTCAAATATGCCTAAAGTCAGTTCGCGTCACACATCAAAATAAATCTTTGAAGCAAGTATTCAACGAATATTTTAAAACGCAACAATAAAAAGAGGTCTTGACACAGTGTCTGAATCAGAACACGAAAACATTGACATTGATTTCTCGATTGAGTGCTACGAGGCCGAACCGGTTCGCGTTCGGTACTCCAGTTACGAAACTCTAAAAACGATGTTGATACTACAAGAGTAAGAACTTTACGATATTTCCTGCACGGTCGAGTTCTTGGAGTTTTGCCAGTCTAAATAGGGAAAGTCGATTCGGAGTATGGACAAGAAAATAAAAAGAATAAACTATTAGATAAATGGCAATACAGAATCAGTGTGATGGGATAGAAGTAACTGAAATATTAATAATTAGGACAAAGTATATGAGTGACTTATAACAACAGAACGATTGAATCACTTCATCTTGAGATTAGTTATTTTTCATAATTAATTGTCATTGGCTCAGCCATATCTATTTAATAGATACACAAATTATTTAATAATAGAAAACTTTGAGTCAATCACTATTTATATTCACAAGTTAAATAATATTTGACACATGGTCATGTTTTACATTACACATAGACGCATAACAATTTAATAATATATTCCAGCTAAATTATTCAGTTTTAAAAACCACTTCAGATTGATGTAAAACTTTGATGTTAGCGAGTCTCGTCCTAATATTTATCAGAACTGGAGTGAGGCTGAGATTGATCGTTTGATTGACGTGGTGGAGCGTTCTCAGAACTACGAAACTGGTAAAATCAACTGGACGAGCGTTCAATTATTATTTCCTGAGCGCACGCTGCAGTAGTGCAAGTTTTTTATTGCAATCAGATAAAGCCGTATATATTCAGGCACGGTGAGGATCTTAGTAAAGAGAACATCAAATTCACACTCTCCTGCTATTACTATTACATAACTGAGAAGTTTCCGGGTGACCATGAACCCCTTGAAGTTCGCGTTCAGCGCGTACTCGCAGATTAATGCTGGAAGGACATGATTCAGGCATATGAGTATTCCTTTTCATCTGCTAACATGTCCGAAACTAAATTGAGCTGCAACATAAAATTAATGAAGGGAACCCGTTACATGATTAACTTTCACAATTAGAACAAAGATTTAATTGAGCAGCAGCTGAAAACGAAAACTAAAATAGTTAAAATGGGCTTCGAAATAACGAAATAAAACTGGAAACAGTTCCTTAAAAAGTTCGAGAAGAACAAACTGGAAGATATTCTGAAGAAAGTTGAACAGCAACTTCGGGCGCTCAAAAATGTGAAAGAGTTTTATTAAAGGAGTTCGTTGTTATTTTTTTGGAGCGATCGATCGATACATGAAGATTTGGTCTGTATCGATCGATAATCACCACTCCAAAGCTTGAAACTAACAATGATAATATATATATGATAGTTATATATGATAATATAACTTATAAATTGAAATATTAAAGCTAGATACTTACAGTATTGTTTCTTTTTACTTATAATTTAAATCTAGTGTTTGTGTCTTGATATAATTATTTTGTGAATGTTCATATTTAAATTTGTTATTTTCTTTAAATGTAACATATATGTTGATTATTTGTTGAAGAATAAGTTTGGTACAGAGATAATAATCATTTATTCTTTAGATCGTATTTATCGTTAATTCTATATAATATTTGATAAATACAGAGCCAGCGTTAATAACCTTTATAAACAAATTTTATAATTTTAATATAGTAAAATTATTAGTTAATACATTAATACGTTGTTGTACTATGTTAAATTATGATATGATCAAATCATGTAATTCATTTTAGGTGTGAAATTAAATCAGCAAATTGGCTGATTTAATTTTGTTGATTGATAGATTCTTTTTGATCTATTCAATAGATACTATTATAATGATTCAAGTCAATAGTTTGTGCTATTTTATAAAATAGAATTTTGTAATCTTGATATAACACTATTGCAGGACCAAAGCCTTGAACAATTCCCTCAACAAGCTGTTGGTAGTGAGCAGCTACTGTTTTGTTACAGTTCTTGAAAAAGATGAAGGGTATTTGATGGCATATCGCTTATAGCTGTTGAGTCACTTAATCTATCAAAGCTGGATCAAAAAGTAAACAGTTTCACCTGAGTAATATGTATGTTTAACATAACATATAAAGGAAGCTTCTAGCAATACATGAATTGTTCAATCTTGGATATTCTCATAAGTGGAACCGAAGCTGAACCTAAAAGTTAAGATAAATTGGAACCACTAAATAACTTAGCATGCCCGCAAGACTTAGCCACGGATGAAGAGTTCTTGAAGATACAAAAATGTATACAAAATGTAGCCTTGAAAAATAACAGATGAAAGAAAATAAAATTAATAAAGATAATCTCATACAATACTGAATAATATTAATAGTTCAGTTAGATATTATTTCCGGATGATTTAAGCTTCAAGCTGAAAATTCATGTTTACAGAGTATGAAATTTAAGACTTAGGAACTGGAGAAGCTTTAGATTATTCGCAGGATGACTAAGCTAGAAAATAATAAGTTTCTGGATATTCCATTATAATGTTGTTGAAATGACTAATTTTGTAAAATTTATATAAAGCCAACAAATAATATTCGCTTTTAAAAATCATTAGCGCTATTATATATTCTCTTGCTAATACTTCTTTTATTCTATATTTGATTCCAGCTGTAACTTGTAACTTATACTTGGGTTGCTTGGTGAAATAGAAAATCAAATGAGTAAAAGTTTGAGGTTAATCTATAACTTAAATACGATGAGTTACCAACTAACGTAATCGTTGATGAGAAAATTATTGGAGTAGCCCAACCGCTAATCGATTTAGAATTTACAAGCCCACCAATATTTAATCTTAAAAAGTTTTAAATATTTTATACAACTGTATCTATTCGTTCGTTTGTGTATTAAACACTGGAATCTGCGCCAAAATTGATTTATTTCAGTTATTTCAACAGTCGATAATTTTAGAAATATTCTTAAATAGTCATAGCTGTAATGGTCATAGTCCTCCAGATTACTACAAGAATCACTGAATGATAGATATTAAACAATGAGCGTTCGAAATTAATTTTACTTGGCTTTTGGCAACCAACATTTTATTCGTCATTTGTGATGTGGTAAATTTTTATATTTCATCAACAATAGTAGATGTCTATATCCTCCAAAAATATAGTTAGAAATCCTAAATTCATTCTCCTTCTAAAACCGACTTTCTCCAAAAAGATAATCTGTAACACTGCGATTTTTTAATTTTTTAATTTGTAGTATTGAATTATTGTTATCCATTGTATATTCATATTTTTTGGAGTTATTTAAGCAATTTTATCCGCTGGATATTTTGCTAACAGAATGATACACTTATTTATTTATTTCGATGCAGTAGGTATCTAATACCTATTATATCGCAATTCTATCAAATTATTAACTTTAAATTTTCTTCAAATAACTATGTTTTAGTTATAATGTTATTTGCTGTAGATTATAATATGATCCATGATGAAGTGGAAATATATTCAAATTTAAAATACAGTAAATAATATAGAATATCATTTACTGCAATAAAAGTTAAAATAGAAAAATCAAATGAACTTTATCACTATAACATAATGATGAACACAATACTTTCTTGAATAGTATCATGAAACTGTTGCTAATAGACTATAATGACAAGTATATGAATAAAGTTAAGACTGACGTTTTATTTTAGTTAACACCATATTTATTCCATCGATCACTATATTACTTGTGTGAAACTTCTTGAACGTTTCCGTAACTCTGAGATAAGAACTATGGACATATGATATAAATAATGTAGAATTTAATAAACTAATCATCCGCTGGAAGTCTTACAGTTATACTACATTTATTCATAATTAATTAATATTTTAGAAATCTTTAGTCTTCTCAGTTACCAACGAAATATAACATATTTCAATGGTAATTCTGTTGTTAATATAACTTTTCGACATTTATTTTGTCATTAACGATACTATTTCAATTCTGACTATTAGGCGGAAATTATATAATTGAATATTTAAAACAATTGAATGGGTGGAAATATAATATTATTACATACGTTAATATAATAGTTCATATTTAATTATCATTTCCACTTTAACTATTAAATTAATATAAATTTTAATATTTAGTTCAAATAGCACGCGTATCTTTCCGTATAAATAACAACCCTAGTTAGTTCAAGTGCCGAACTAACTTAGGTTGTCTGAGGAGGCTATTCAGAGTGACAATCCTAGAAGATGAGGTATGATGTTGAGATTAGTTTGAGGTAACGTTATGTGTAACTAAGTTTGGATTTGTGGATTGTCATGATTTATGAGGTGAAGATGGAATGATTGAATTGAGCCTTAGTACTGATGATAAGGTTACAGTTAAGTGAGTCATTTTATTTCACACTAAAATAATGAGAAACAGTCCAATGAAACAGTATTAAAAATTATTAAATACAATAATATGTTAATTTTATTCAAAATTATGACATTATAATATATACATTATAATATATACATTATATATCCTTTTATTAATTTTATTTATATTAATATTTAAGTTAAATATCACAGATCACAAATATATCCCACTCACTTAACTTTCATTTATACTTGCATGGTCTACGTTTCAGATCACAAATATACTTAGAGAGCAATAAAAAGTATCCGAGGAGTGAAAACAGTCTATTAAAATTAAGCTGTCATTTTTCTTCGCTTACGGTTTAGGTAGGCATTGCTATTAATCCCTAACAAGTGGTTGCTAATTTATTGATGTCATTTTCTTAAAAAATCCAAAAAGCCAAATAAAACTATTAATTTTTAGTAAAAGTTATTTTCGCTTTAACTTGTCAGATTACCAAATTAAAGATTTTTTACATAGCACATATATGTTCATGTATTTAATAACCTTACACTTGTCTTATGTTATTAATAGTAAGTTAAAGCATAAAGTAATATACTGATATATACTGTACTATCATTTCTGAATCGACATAATTTTATGGCATCTATTTTAAACATTAAAAATATAAATTCCAACTAAGTGTGCTATTTAGCGTAGCAAGTCCCTACACTACGCCATAAATTTACGCATAATACGCCAAAAATCATACTATTTCAACATATTATCACTCGGCCTACCTGGTTTAAATTACGCATAAATCCATGTATTTTCGACCTTCATAATCATATCAAATACATTAGAACTCTTGAGGATGTTGTACATAGTCCGAACTAGGCGCATTGATGAGACTGTCGGCAAGGAAAGTCTATTCCCGACTTTTGTCATCTGATATGATATTAGTGATTTTCCTTGAATATAATATTTTATATACAAATTGTGAACCCACCTCTCATATTGACTTTTCAAAGAAGCCACTTTGAGTAGTTGGGTGGATTTTAGATTCATAATTTAGTCAAGCATTACAATAGAGCCAACGAATATATATTTTAATTTGTGATAGCAAAATTTAATTTGTTAATAAATAATTAATTTACTATTATTTAAGAAATTCAGAAGATAATAATAAACTGGTTTTCTAGTGTAGCGTTCCAGCTGCTAATTATCAGTTAATATATTTGTGAACCTTTTCGATGATTATAACTCAGAGTCTCTTAACTTCAACAAGATATTTACCTAGAAATAATTCTTTATAGAAATAATTAAGAAGTGAAATAATCTCAATTCTTTATTTATAGTAATTTTACAAATTCAAAATGGTTTTAAATAATTTAAGAAAAACTCACAACTCAATAAGAACCATCATTGCGCTCGCATTCATTATAAACTAACGATGCTGAACGAAACCACCCACACACACCATTTCCGCAAACTTCTGCTAAAACAATGCCACAATTGTTTTCTTTATAGCTTACTTGAACATTACCCGCAACAAATGCATCTATTCTAGCATTTAGAGCGGCTATTTGGTTCTTTAGATATGCAATCTCATTCGTGTGAGTATTAACCTGACCTTGTAGGTATTGGTCATATCCATTCAAATTAGTGACTGATGTAAATAAATTAGAAATATTGGCATTATGATTATTAACCTGTAATTATAACGACTGATCTTTTGTTTATAAATTAGTTATTCCAGTATTAATGGTATTTATGTTTTGTTATGTAGTTGTAACAAATGTGTTATAATTGTTTTGTAACAATGTAACTGCGTTATTTATACTTATATCTTAGGACTTTAATAACGAAATATCGCTGTTTATACTATTTGTTTTTGATGTTAATGACGTATTTACATCTTGAATCATGTTTTTATTTGCTGTAATTGAAGAGGTGAGCGAGTTATTTACATTCTAAATATTTACCTAATTATTAGAAATTTGTGCCGCGTGATTAGATTTAGTTGTTAGATAATCGGTGTTGAGATTATCTAAATTATTTGTTTGGGTTTCATTGTTATTATTTATTGTTTAATTTAGTGATTATAGTTTACTAAGCATTAATGTACTTAATTAATCTATTTAGTATGTAAGTGAAATAATGTTAGTGTTCAGTTAATTTTCTATATCAATTTTGTTTTTATCTGTAAGATTTTAGAGAACAGAAAGATCGCTGCTTAAACTTTGTAAACTATTATTTACTTAGTATATTAAGTTTTCAAGTTCATTTAGTTGTAATGCTATATTTGTGCAAACTAATCCGTTTTAAACAAATCCGTCTTTGCAAATGCATTAATATTCTTTAAAAATGTAAGGATCTGCGCATAATTTTGTACCATTGGTTACTAATATACCATTAAATAAATAATGCTTACACAAACCATAAACTGGAATCTGAGAAGAGTTGCAGATATCTTCGCAACTTAAGGTAGGCATTTCAGAAACAGTAATTAATAAATTGTTAGAACTATTAGCGTAACTTTAAAGATTTGTACAAACATGAATATTTGAAGTTTATACTTATACTTCGAATAATATTTCAGTGAACATATAACCATTTCCAATTTGGTTTTAGAAACTATAACCAATAATATTGGTTTACTCAATTTATATTGAATAATTTAATTATTATATGGAATAAATGAGACCGCTACATTAGTTTGCGGAATACCTAAACTGAATTGAGGTAAGTTAAATATATAACTTACGCATGGACTACTACATGATAGTTGATAAACGCTAACCTTGTGCGCTAAAAATAAGATTAGAACTTATTATGAAAACATTACACTGTATACATATTAATGATCCTTATATAATTGGGAAAAGCACTGTAATATTGATTAGAGAATCTTGTATTTATTAATTTATACTATTTATCCCAAATACTGCAAAGTTATAGACATCATTTATATCTAACTCAATTGTTGACTATGTAATCACATCATTGTATATAAATATACTGTTTGAGTTTTGTGCCAAAGTTACACTGTTGTTTACTTTTGTATAACTGATTTATTTTGATTTTTAACAATATAAATATTAGTTATTATCTATCTAAATTGTTTTACTACATAAATTATTGACGTTATGCGATATTTATTTATATATTAATATAGAAGATACAAACATTATTTATTATTTAGCAATCTAGGAAGTCTGTTTCCAATATAACATATTCAAGAGAGACGAAGACATTTTAAATGGCCGTCATCTTGAGTTCAACGACTATGATTGTTATAAAATATCTTCAAAGTTTAAACAGTACGGTATCTTAACCAAGCAAGAAAATATAATGAATATTTTCAACACTTATAATTATATCTAGCAAGTATTTTACATATATACTTTGGCATGAAAACTCATGAATTTTTAAGAGACCAAGACATAAAAATTGAACTTCAAATATAAACTGATCTTACTGAGTAAAGCATTAAAATTGGAAGAACAGTTTGAGCCCGAACTATCCCAGAAAAAATTATGCAGCGAACTTGAAGATATTATACAGAACTACGCAGAAGACCACGCAAACATTAAGATCACGAAGATATAATCCAACTCGATGATTATTGGGTTGTCCTTCTACAAGCGAAATCTCATATCTAAAGATCTTTGCGAAAAATTCTAGTAAAAAATAAAATCTCTGAACAAAATCGATAACATTGAAGACATCTTGAAACAGAGAGAATAGAACCTACATGCCCAGTAGGAACAGCCCAAGAGAAGCTAAAGCGCGAAACCCAATACAGGCACATGAAAATCGAGCATTGACTCGTTCTTCTGAAGGCGCTTCTTCTAGATGAAGGAGCATACCTTTGATGCCATCTAAGGTATAGAACACCATACTGAATCAGTATAAACGAAAGTTAAGTGAGTGGGATATATCTACTAAGTAATTTACATATATAATTTTTCTATAGTATGTTTGTTGCTGTTTATATTACTGTTTATATTATTTCGACTTGGATGCCAACTTGATCTGCTTTTGAGAATTTAGTGTTGGGATTGTGAATATTATATAGTAGCTTATATAATAACAAACCTCCAATCCAATTTTGAATTGGATTTGTATTAATGTGAAAAAGATTTCAAATATTGTATGTGGCGATTTGAATCCGTTTTCTCCCTCAATATTTTAAAAAGTATTCAAAACTATGTTCCTTCTACAAAGTCGCCTAACGCACTCAACTCATCATTTCATAAATATATTTCAAATACCAATTGCAAGTAATGTGAAAAAGATTTCAAATCGGCTCTTCTTTGTAATTGGATGGGCCGTACTTCGCAGCATTCAAAATACTCCAGTCGGTGAACATTCTAATGCAGGAGTTGTGTTAGGTCCAAATACGTATTACAATTGAGATCTGAATTCGTGTTGTAATGTGTCATCGTTCTTAGGAACTGAGCGCGCTAAAGTTGTGGAATTACTTTTGAACTCGAAATGCGCGACTCTAAAACAGCTCTAGAACCATCGGCGTATGTAATTCTTGAGACGGCTAGCCGGAAAAGAGTTTGGAAATTCCAATTCCGAGACGGTGGTACTATCGATGGAGCTGTTTGTAAAAGTAGCTCTAATAATCGTGGACGGGTGGTACTTGCTTTCCGAGCGCCGTCTTAGCTTCGCCATATTGCCTATGACACGCATAAATCGCAGCAGCGCTCATGCAGGTACTGAAATGGAAAGAGCGTAGCAGGACGCGAGCTTGTACTCTCAGATACACGGAATTCTTTACAAACATCTCTACTTCAGAAAATCCAATCAAAGAAACTCAGTTGAACTAAGCCGCCAAATGGCCAACAGAACAGCGACAGGTTTCAGAAGCCTGGAAGCGCCAATTCGTCTGCTAGTCGCGCGTATTGAGGGCGTTAAATAGTGCAGCCAGTGAAACTTATCATATTGAAACAGCGGGCGCTGGTCTAGACTGGCGAATTCGCTCAAGAAGATAAAGCGGGCCATCTCCTAGGTATTGTGTTATACGTAGCCAGATATGCACTAGAACGGCGAGGAGTCTCTATGTCCAAGTAATATAGCGGCGTGAATCCGTCACCGAGACTTTCCACTAAATTATCAAAATATCAACTAATTCTATGCGTGCGAAATATTGTATGTGGCGATTTGAATCCGTTTTCTCCCTCAATATTTTAAAAAGTATTCAAAACTATGTTCCTTCTACAAAGTCGCCTAACGCACTCAACTCATCATTTCATAAATATATTTCAAATACCAATTGCAAGTAATGTGAAAAAGATTTCAAATCGGCTCTTCTTTGTAATTGGATGGGCCGTACTTCGCAGCATTCAAAATACTCCAGTCGGTGAACATTCTAATGCAGGAGTTGTATTAGGTCCAAATACGTATTACAATTGAGATCTGAATTCGTGTTGTAATGTGTCATCGTTCTTAGGAACTGAGCGCGCTAAAGTTGTGGAATTACTTGAACTCCGAAATGCGCTGACTTTAAACAACAGCCGTGAACCATCGGCTTATGTAATTCTTGAGACGGATTAGCCGGAAAAGAGTCTGGAAATTCCAATTCCAAGACGGTGGTACTATCGACGGAACTGTTTGTAAAAGTCGCTCTAATACTCGTGGACAGTTGGTACTAGCTTTCCAAGCGCCGTCTTAGCTTCTCGATATTGCCTATGACACGCATAAATCGCAGCAGCGCTCATGCAGGAGCTGAAATGGAAAGAGCGTAGCAGGACGCGAGCTCGTAGTCTCAGATACTCGGAATTCTTTACAAACATCTCTACTTCAGAAAACCCAATCAAAGAAATTCAGTTGAACTTAGCCGCTAAATGGCCAACAGAACAGCGACAGGTTTCAGAAGCCTGGGAGTGCCAAATTCGTCTGCTAGGCGCGTGTATTGAGGGCGTGAAATAGTGCAGCTCGCGAAAATTATTATATTGAAAATGTCGGACGCTGATCTGGACTGGTGTATTCGCTCAAATAGAAAAAGCTGGGCCATCTCCGGTGTATTGTGTTATGCGTAGCCAGATATGCACTAGGACGGCGAGGAGTTTCTATGTCCAAGTAATATAGCGGCGTGAATCCGTCACTGAGACTTTCCACTAAATTATCCAAATACCAACTAATTCTATGTGTGCGAAACATTGTATGTGGCGATTTGAATCCGTTTTCTCTCTCAATATTTTAAAAAGTATTCAAAACCGTTTTCATTCTATAACGTCACCTAACGCACTCAACTCATCATTTCATAAATAAATTACAAATACCAATTGCAAGTAATGTGAAATAGATTTCAAATCGGACATTCTTTGTAATTGGATGGACCATACGTCACGGTATTCAAAATACTCAGTCGGTGAACATTCCTACGCAGGAGCTGTGTTGGGTCCAAATACGTATTACAAATTGAGAACGAAATTCATGTTGTAATATGTTCTCGCACTTAGGAAATAATCGCGGTGAAGTTGAAGAATTACTTTTGAACTCGAAATTTGCGGCTCTAAAATAGCTCTAGAACCATCGGCTTATGTAATTCTTGAGACGGATTAGCCGGAAAAGAGTCTGGAAATTCCAATTCCAAGACGGTGGTACTATCGATGGAACTGTTTGTAAAAGTCGCTCTAATACTCGTGGACAGTTGGTACTAGCTTTCCAAGCGCCGTCTTAGCTTCTCGATATTGCCTATGACACGCATAAATCGCAGCAGCGCTCATGCAGGAGCTGAAATGGAAAGAGCGTAGCAGGACGCGAGCTCGTAGTCTCAGATACTCGGAATTCTTTACAAACATCTCTACTTCAGAAAACCCAATCAAAGAAATTCAGTTGAACTTAGCCGCTAAATGGCCAACAGAACAGCGACAGGTTTCAGAAGCCTGGGAGTGCCAAATTCGTCTGCTAGGCGCGTGTATTGAGGGCGTGAAATAGTGCAGCTCGCGAAAATTATTATATTGAAAATGTCGGACGCTGATCTGGACTGGTGTATTCGCTCAAATAGAAAAAGCTGGGCCATCTCCGGTGTATTGTGTTATGCGTAGCCAGATATGCACTAGGACGGCGAGGAGTTTCTATGTCCAAGTAATATAGCGGCGTGAATCCGTCACTGAGACTTTCCACTAAATTATCCAAATACCAACTAATTCTATGTGTGCGAAACATTGTATGTGGCGATTTGAATCCGTTTTCTCTCTCAATATTTTAAAAAGTATTCAAAACCGTTTTCATTCTATAACGTCACCTAACGCACTCAACTCATCATTTCATAAATAAATTACAAATACCAATTGCAAGTAATGTGAAATAGATTTCAATCATTCTTCTAAAATTTGATGTACGTACTTCGCAGCATTCAAAATACCTAGTCGGTGAACACTCTAATGGTATTGTAATAGGGTCCAATACGTATTACAACTGAGATAATTCGTGTTGTAATGTGTCATCGTTCTTAGGAACTGAGCAGCAAAGTTGTGAATTACTTGAACTTTGAAACAAGGACTTCAAAACAGCTTCAGAACTATTGGCGCAGTGTAATTAAGTGCAGGAGACGGATTAGCCGGAAAAGAGTCTGGAAATTCCAATTCCAAGACGGTGGTACTATCGATGGAACTGTTTGTAAAAGTCGCTCTAATACTCGTGGACAGTTGGTACTAGCTTTCCAAGCGCCGTCTTAGCTTCTCGATATTGCCTATGACACGCATAAATCGCAGCAGCGCTCATGCAGGAGCTGAAATGGAAAGAGCGTAGCAGGACGCGAGCTCGTAGTCTCAGATACTCGGAATTCTTTACAAACATCTCTACTTCAGAAAACCCAATCAAAGAAATTCAGTTGAACTTAGCCGCTAAATGGCCAACAGAACAGCGACAGGTTTCAGAAGCCTGGGAGTGCCAAATTCGTCTGCTAGGCGCGTGTATTGAGGGCGTGAAATAGTGCAGCTCGCGAAAATTATTATATTGAAAATGTCGGACGCTGATCTGGACTGGTGTATTCGCTCAAATAGAAAAAGCTGGGCCATCTCCGGTGTATTGTGTTATGCGTAGCCAGATATGCACTAGGACGGCGAGGAGTTTCTATGTCCAAGTAATATAGCGGCGTGAATCCGTCACTGAGACTTTCCACTAAATTATCCAAATACCAACTAATTCTATGTGTGCGAAACATTGTATGTGGCGATTTGAATCCGTTTTCTCTCTCAATATTTTAAAAAGTATTCAAAACCGTTTTCATTCTATAACGTCACCTAACGCACTCAA